>LZPO01066299.1:1505-39248 GCA_001675575.1 Neotoma lepida
GGGAGAAGTTAGGGCTGAGGAAATAGGGAGTTTATTTGGTAAAAACAAATTATATACAATTAAATAAAATAATAAATAGTTTATGCCTAGGTTTCTTCTAAGAAGTTTAAAGTTTTGGGTTCTGAGATTTAAGTGTATCCATAAATAATACATATTTGATGTCATTTCTATGTGTGATACAAACAAGTTACCCAGCATTTTGTGTTCATTTTGACTATACTCATGTGTTTTCTTTCCTCATGATTTTCAGGATAAATTCTTGCATTTTAATACAAGATCAGCAGCTTGGATTTTCATAGAAATTATATCAGGTCATGGTTCAGTTTGGAGAATGTGATTGCTATTTTTATATAGTAGCTTAATTCTTATTCAATCAAGCACCAATATCACTGTTACTATTGTAGATGGGGTTAACATCTACAATTACGTTAAGTAAAAATTACCTTTGATAATGTGGGTGGGCCTTATGCAATGAGGTGGTGGGCCCTAGAGTAAAGCAAGTTTCCAGGGACTTGGGGTGAATTTCTGCTTGAGTTTTAAGCCTGCCTCCGTAGTCAAGGGAGCTGATTCCATGTAATAAATAAGAAAATAAAATAGTCTTCATCATGAAATTCTCTTTTTTCCTTCTTCTTATGCTTCTTATTGGTTCTCATTTTCTGTAAAATCTCACCCATAGAGGGAATACATGTTAACTTTAAAGTATACGAGGTCTTCTAATCAGAAGCATGGACTAAATTTGTATTTTATTATATTTTTCATTTCTTTCAACAGTGATTAATAGTTTCCAGTGTATAAATCTTGCACTTCTTTAGTTTTAATTTTTTTAACTTTTTAAATTTTTTTGACCAGTGGTTGTCAACATTCCTAATGATGCAACCTTTTTAATACAGTTCCTCATGTTGTGCTGTCCCCCAATCTTAAAATTACTTTCATTGCTATTTCAAAACTGTAATTTTGCTACTGTTATGAATTGTAATGTAAATATCTGATATGCAGGATAGTTGACATGCAATCCCTATGAAAGGGTTGTTTGACCCCCAAAGGGGTCATGACCCACAGGTTGAAAACTTGTTTTTGATGGGACTGTGAGTTAAATCCTTTTAAAAGAAACTTGATTAACATTCGATGATTATACATAATAGAATAAAAATAGGTTACAACATAGCATTTTCATACATATATGCAATGTATTTTTTAGCATTATCACCCCCAAGTACACTCTCCTGTTCCCTTCAATTACACTCTTCTGCTCTAAAACTCATTGGGTCATAAAAATGAATAAATAAATATATATAGAAGAGGAATGAAGAAATTCATTAGATCATATAAATAAATAAATATAGAAGGAATAAGAAGGGAATGAGTGGAATTGTTTTCTTAATTTTGTTTTGGATTATCCATTGATAGAATAGGAAATATTATCAGGTGAACTGGATCAAAGAATTTATTGTTATGAATCCAACATAACTGCTTTTTATCTGTGAATTTGGTGCCATGGACAATCCTGTACATTTTTCAGTTAATAAAATTATGATAGTTGTGCATTTTATGGGTACAGTGTGAAAATTCAATTCAATACGTAATGACCAAATAAGAGAAATTAACATTTTCATATAATTCAATGTTTGTGATTTCTTTCTATGGGAAAGCTTAAAACTCATAACTTCTAATTACTTATCAAGTATGTAATAAATTGTTTTGAACTATTTCAGCACTATTTCTCTTTCTATAGAAGAAAAAATAATTTCTCCTCTTGTATTTTGCCATTTTCTTCTCTCCATTCCCTCCTCTCTTTTCTGTGTTTGTCCACAGGTGCATGCCGTGGAATATGTGTGTAGGACATAGGACAACTTTGAAGAGTCAGTTTTCTCCACCATGTGGGGTTTTGGAATCAAATTTAGGATGTCAGGCTCAGCGGCAAACGTCTTTATTGAAACGTTGAACCATATTATCATCCCTTCATATTTATTTTCTATTTGTTTGAAATACTATTTTGTTTATCTTCACCTTTTCACTGCTTCTTTTTGGGGGTTCTGAACCAGCTATTTTCTAGTGTCTTACCTTAATTCACTTGCAACTTCTTGCTATTTCTTGCTATACATCTTTTCACAGTAGTTCTTGTCCTCAGATTCCCAATTAATACGTTAAACCTATAACAGTGCATTTCATAGTAATAAATCTTAAACATAGTTGCACACAAAATGTTGCTTTTTCCCTCTTCCCTTGTGCTATTGCTATACATATCCAATCTTTACACATTAGAGTGCAGTACCCTTTTACAGCATTCTCTTACACCAAACTCTTAAGTTTGTATCTGTATGCCTGTATATCATTTTAGAAATCAAGAGGTTATAGAAAATTTAACTTCTATACAGTTTAGTCACAGGATAGTCTAGTTACTGTGACTCCAAGAACGTTGAGTTCTCTCTAAGTAAACTTTCTTGAAAGATTTATTTAGTTATCCACACACACACAAACACACACACACACACACACACACACACACACTGTCTGGAATGCTAGTGTGTTGGTGAATTTAATGGTCCTTAAAATTTGGAAAGCCCTTAAAATATGTGAAGCACAGATATCGGTCGGGCTGTTCTATTTTAAATTAAAGGGAGGACAGAGTTTGAGTACTGAGTACTACTCCATTGAGTACTAGTCCATTCTTGTTTTAAAATGTTCAAAGAGTGAAAGAACACATGACCTGTAAATATCAAGTTTGTACAAAGGTGACTGTGAAAGAGTTTTATGTGTGTGAAGAACTGGAGTTCTACTGGATTAATTCCAGAAAAGAAAGACATTTCCCTGTTACTAAACTCCTTTTCTCTATGACTGACTCTGTTTCCATCCATTTATCTTTGTGTGGATGCTTTGTCAAGCCTCAGTAACATGCTGTGCAGCAGTCATAGTCTAGAAGTTAATAAATACCCTCAGCACAACAAGCTGAGTAATTGACTCCAAGATGCTGGGTTTGCACTCAGTCATCACCCGATGTTTTTACTCTAATGATTAGCCTCATGTACAAGTAGAAATGGAGGATTTTAAGAATACACATAATTATTTAGAATGCAAAGTATATGCAAATATGTTAATATAGTGTAGGGAAAATCTGGGTAAATCCTTCGTTTAAGGAAGTTCAGGATTGCATCTAAAGATAGAGAATCACGGATTTCTAAGTTTGGTTCTTCTAGTCTCCCTATGATCAGTCTCCAACCAAAGTCCTTTGGGAGGCATACCAGGGTTTGTGCTTGTGCACGTGTGACATTTATACAAAGGGAGGAAATATTTGAAACAAATATTAAAGCTGAGAAATTGGGTCAAGTTGGGTTATTTTAGAATTCTAAAGCTGAACATCATGAATGTTACATGCTCTAGAAAGACCTGTGCAGAATTGTAACTGTTGTAAACTTCTTCAAGAATGTCCACATAAAGCTTCCACATGGCTGGCTAGCTTTCATAGAACTGGAAGGTGCTATGTAGGCTGCTGGGGAAAAATCATCATCTTATGTAGCTGTGACTATCATGGCAAGATATGCCTATGGGTGCAATAGTGGCGTGAGTGTTATGAGGATAACTGATCTCCGTGTTATAGGATTTCAGGTCCACCCCATGAGCAGAAATACAAAGAACTGTAAATCTGGTTAAGAATCTATGGTGAGGAAGTTCACACATCTCATCAATAAACCTCCTATGATTGTTCAGCTGAATAGACATAGTATTAGACAGCTTTTTAAATTCATCTTCATACACATAGATTAGTGCAGTTCTTTGTGCATTGGACAACAATTAATGCAGCAACTCACAACTGGTCAAAGCACAGATCATAAAGTGTCAGTGGAGTGACCAGCTATAAACGGGAAGCCTATAACACACAACTTCCTCTTAAGGCTCAGGGACTATTGTGGTAGAGTGGATGGAAAGATAGTAAGGTCAAGGAGAATCAGAGTGAAACAATGCTTTCTGAATATGACAGTACCTCTTCATTCATGAAGTCTCAGCAGCTGGGGTTACCTGCACTATATTTATACAAGATAAAGCCACTCAACATTCCAGCATAATTAGGGGAGGCACTCACATGGTTGGCCCCACACCTATGAGCTTTTGAGTAGCATGAACTGGACTTGGTGGGCTGTAAAAAAGACAGAAAATTGGGAAGGGTAGCTGTGTATCTGAGAGAAGCCGGAGTGAGTATGATCAAAATAGATTGTAGCATGATCTTAATTAGTCTTAAGAATAAAAACCCAGATTCAGATATCGGGGTAAATGCTGAAAGATCAGAGAAGCAAAGGAGCAGCCAGTCACCTATTACCTCTCTGACTCCTCAGACCGAAAAGGGGGCTGAGATCCCATTTCCACCTGCCTTATATTCCTGTCTCCACCTCTCTAGTGCTGGGATTAAAGGCTAAAGGCCTGTGCCACCACCACCTGGCTCTGTTTCTCTTTTAGACTGGTTCAATCTGGTGTAGCCCAGGGTGGCCTTGAACTCCTGATCTTCCTGCTTCCTCCCCCCAAGTGCTGGGATTAAAGGTGTGTGCCACCACTGCCTGGCCTCTGTGGTTAACTAGTGGCTAACTCTGCCCTTGGCCAACTCTAGTGGCATTTGGAGTCCAAATGTCTGTGAAGTTTGCTGCAGAGAGGCTGCAACAGAAAAATCACAAACTCCTTCAGAGGCTTGGGGAAAAAAGAAAGGAAAATCTAGCAGGCAGGGCAGTGACTCTGGCAGGAGCCCCCAAATGCAGCTCCTAAGTGTTCCAGTGGCTGCAAAGCCACAGGCAAGCGGCTTTTTCTTGAATTCGTGCCCTAAAAGTTGGACACCAGATGAAATGCGAATCTAATTAATTAACAATAAAAAAAACCTGGAGTCAGATATTAGGGTGAAAGCTTAAAGATCACAGAAGCAGAGCGGCCAGCCACCTAGAGAGACTTCTGCTATGAATCCTCAGACCAAAAGGAGGGGATCCTGTCTCTTCCTGCCTCCACCTCCCTAGTGCTGGGATTAAAGGTGTGTGCTACTACGGCCTGGCCTCTATGGTTAACTAGTGGCTAGCTCTGCCCTCTGATCTCCAGGCAAGCTTTATTTGTCAGAACACAAACAAAACATCATACAAAAATACATTGTATGAAACTCTAAATAAAAAACCCCAAATCCAACCAAACAAATAAAAACTACAATGAAAACCAACTGAATGTCTATACAGAGGACTGTGGATACAGCTTATTAGTAATTTACCTAGAATTCACTAGGCCTTGGGTCCAATCCTCAAAATAATGGCCTTGTAGAAAACAGACACTGTGGCATATGCTTTTAGTCCTAGCTATTCAGGTGGCTGGGGGCAGATGGATCATTTGGTCCCAGGAGTGCTATGTAATCTTTCTCTGTCATCCAATATGCAGGCAACTTTTTGAGTGCACTACTGCTTATAGGATTCTTAATAATTAAGAGGTGAAAGTATACCCGAGGCAATAGAGAAATCTTGCATAGTAACCAGGTAATTTCATGGCGGGATAGCTAGGTATTTTTCATTCCAGGGTAGCTAATGCATCAGGCCATATCATGGTACATACATTATTTTGTGGATAGAGTCATGACAAGTTATATTTAGAAATATGATTATGAATTTGGGGTTATAGGGTCCTATTCTAGCTATAACTCACCAATTCTCATTGTAACTGGAAATCATCATAACCAGTCTAGGTTATGGTACTAGCTAGTGAGATTCTGCCATAATTAATACCTAAAATGTGGACCTGGCTTTGAAGAAAGGTTAAAAGAATTTAGAAAATATGATAGACAATGTATAGATTTCCTTGATGAGACTGTTGGTAGAAAGCTAGATATTTCTGAAACATCCCAGTGAGAACACCTTTAAATTTAACCCACAAATAGTGCACTTCAGCTTATGAGGCTTTTAAGGCACTTTAGGATGAAATTTATTCGAAGTGATTATCTGTCCTGAGTCTACCACCACTCAGGCACAGAATGATTATAATCAGCCTCTACAGATGGGAAGACGATCTTATTAGATGTTCACCCTCTCCACATATTCACTTGGGAAGTGGATGCTTGGAAACATATACTTGAGCCCTCTTGAGCTACCAAAAAACCTCCTGGTTGGGAGGAGAACTTGTTTTGTTTTCAAAGAATTGCAATCAACATGGAGAATCTTTTCCACATTTGATTCTAGGCTCTACACAGCGTAAGGATTAGATATGTATTCCCTATGGTAATGTGAGGTCAGGTGCTATGCCATAGAATATTGTTTTTTCAAACTATGGCCAGCACCCAATGCAGGAAATTTCTCAGAGCACAGTTTAAAACTATGCAAATGTATAACTACTACAGTGGGATTCCTGGACTGACAAAAAGCTTGAGAGTCACCCCTCTACTGTGGTGCTATTAGGTTCTCTGTGAAAATAGGGCTCTATAGTCAGCCTTGTATATCCTAAAATTTTTTTAAAGTTAAGCAGAGCTCCTTACTTATCTTGGGAACTCTGCAGCATGCAATGGACTCAAGCACACTTTTAATTCAAGGAGGGGAAGAGTGCACCTTCAGTACAACCAGGGACCGGAAAGAAATTCAAAGTCTTGGCCCTGATGTAAACTAGAATCACTGGAGGTGAGTTTCAGCAGTCCGGGACTTCTGAACATCCCAGGTGATCTTGATAGTGTGTGAAAGTCGGAGAAGCAACAGTGTTTTCAGTCTTTTGTTTCATCATAGAGCCTTTTTATGTTTTTAATTTCATGAAGCATGTGGTAGGACCAATATTTTTGCCATGAAGAATGTGTAAATATATGTGCAGTAAAGCATGGGAAAGCACTACCACTACTTATAGACAATTCTGAATTCTTTGTTTACTTGTTTTAATAAATTTGAACTGTTCAAAACAACTTCAAGTAGACACAAGTGGAAGGTAGTGAGTTCCAGGCCAGCCTGGTCTACTGGAATGGGTTCCAGTCCAGCTGTGGCTACATAGTGAGACTTTGCTTGAACAAAACAAAACAAAATGAAAAACAAGGTAGCTCAAGGAGAACTCTTCTGAGAGTACACATTCTCTCTGGGCATTTTCACCCTTTTGTACTGACACAACAAAGTGCTGATATCTTTATGATCAATAGACTTACCATGTTCCTGAATAATGAAAAAAATAAGACCAGCAACCCAAACAGCCAAAAACAAAATTAAGGTGCTTGGACAAAGGGAGATCAGCAGAAGGAGCAAAGTGAGTCTACTGGTGTTTATACAACAGCTTGAGTTCCAGACAGGCAAGTGCCTTACCTCCTGAAGGTGTAATTCAGCGCTCAGGCCAGATGAAACCCGCAGAGCAGGCCTTAAGATGGAGCCACAAAGCAACTGGGCTGAGACCAGTGAGGAGCTTCTGCTAAATCTGGCCCAAACATCTTGGGAATCATCACCTTCATCTCTCTGCAAAAACTGTTTGTGCTATGGTAACTATGTTACACATGCTTCCAAACACACCCTTTTGTTTGCTTTGCCCCACTATTCTTCCCATGTTGACTACCCCCAAAGCCTTCATTGTCAGGCATCAGCAACTCTGGGGAGATAGATCAAAGGCATCCATTACAAAAAGGCTTAGATTTTCCTTCCACTTTCCCAGATGGAGAAAACTTTAGCTGGAGGAGAGAAATGAGCCAAAGGGATGTCGATGACACTGTTAATGCAGAAGGGATGACTAACCATAGATCCTTGTACACTTTGCTGAATGAAAATGGGGATTCTTCAGTACCAATCTGAAAGTTAAGATTAAGAAGCACACTTTAAAGAGTAGCATATCTGAACTTAGTGGCCTTATCTATGAAATTTAGTGTTTAAGTCCAGTTTCTAATACACTTGATGGCACATAATGGGTAATAAATACACATTGAATCTTTTTTTCTTTGAATGAATATAAAGAGTTTATTCGGTGCGTATTTGGGTATACAACAACAAATATTAAACAACTTTTTTAACTTTTTGTGCACAGGGCAGAAAACTGCCTGTACATGCTATGTCCACTTTTGGAACACAGATTTTAACAATTATTAATGCACAAAATCTTACATATCATGCAACTCTATGCCAAGATTCCAACTTTCTTCCATGCAACAGATATGAAGATCTAAATGGAAACCTAGCTAAGTCTTAAACACTTTTCCAGTAGCAAGTATAATATATGTTGTTTAAGGGGAACCAGTCTTAACATTTCCTTGTACACAATACAATGTTCACGTGCCAAATACAACGACAGGAGGACATGGACATGTACAGATGTGAACAACACAAAAGACAACACCACTGTTCCACAGTTCCAATCTTTACACAAGAAGCCACAATAATAGATTAACATGATACACGAATGGAATTAAGAGAACTCTACACTTGAGGATAATCTTGTTTCAACTTATCTTTACTGACTGGGGTTGACGGCCCAACTCAATTTCTACACACAAAGTATAGCACAAGAACTTGACCAGAATGCTACAGTTCTAATTAACAACAAAAAAGAAAGGGAGAGAAAGAGAGAGAAAGAGAGGGGGGAGGAGGGAGAGAGGTGGGGAGGGAAAGGGAGAGAGAGGGGAAAAACCCTAAGAACACTGTTACCTTGAGCCTGATATGCCAATTCAAATTCAACCCTGAATTTGGTTGTTTGGATTAAGTGAGAGAGTCAATAGAACTTTTCAATTTCAGAAATCATACAGTTTCACTATATTAAAGAGTACATTTGAATCAAGCATAGATAGAAAACATGAAGCCAAGAAAACAACACAGTTCACAGAATTCGTTTGCCCCTACAAAACATTTAAGCAGTTAATTTTATTTTGTTGGTTTTTTTTTAAGAATAATAATTGTGGTCTTTTAAATTTTCTTAGTTGGGAAGCAAATTGATCAGCATTAGTGCTGTGAAATATTTTTGCTGTGTTATCCCCAAAGTATAGGTGAGATCATGAGAAAATTTGGCAGTCCTTCTTCCAGATTTAGTTCATTGATAATGCTTGGCATTCTTTTGCACAAGCTCAATCTAAATTATGGGGCTTTAGTATGGATGATAACAAGGTGTAATGACAGAGAGAATAGGGAACTCTGCCTGTATGTTTGGTAAACCTCACTGATAACTTCGAACTTTTGGATGAAGGACTGCTAGAAGAATTCAACAGCACCTGGAGGTAAGGTTCTGTTATAGAGCCCTCATTTTGCCCTCACTGGCTACGTTGATTCATTGTGGCTCATGGATTTGCCTCCATTCAGCACACCGGAGACGCTTCTGCTCTTGGTCGGGGTCCCACTTCCAGATCGGGAGAACTCCGTGAGATCGTGCAGAGACGGCTCCTTATACATGGCCACTGAAAAGGACAGAGAGAGTGGAAAAGGCCTTTAAAAGGGCACACTAATGTATTGCACTGTTCCAAATTTCTACAACAGATCCTAGGAGTTCTCATTTTAAAACTTCTATGTCCACGAAGCAAAGCTCATGCTCATCATGTCAACTTAGCCATTCCACAGTGTATACATATTTTGTAATATTTTATACACAATAAACAGCTTTGATTTATCAAAAGATGTAATTTAGATAATTGAAAAGAAACAGACAAAAAATACAAAGACAAAACTTCGTTTTGGTGTCTAAGTTTCTATGCCTTGAGACAAACACACAAAAACTTAGCAGCGTGATTGAGACTAGATTAAATGACTTCTAGTCCTCATATAGTCATACATAGGGGATTTTAATACTTAACTTCTAACACTTATAGTTTCATATGCAAGGAATAATGAAAACACATTTAATAAAGTCCTCAGAAGTTTAAATATAATGTATAACACACTGTGAAAGCTTAATATTAAAATTTTACACATTTTAAAACATTGATTTCTATCATACTTTAAATGAAACTCTCTAACATTAAAAGCATTAGTATGATTCTTAGAACAATAAATGGGAACAAGTATTATTATTGGGCTGTAAATCACAGTGCTAGCATATATGTGTGAAATACAACGTGCTAGATATTATGTCCACCATATGCATCACTGCATTTGTCCTTGTAAAAAGGCTATGATATAAAAACTCATTTTTATTAGAGACAGGGTCTCACTGTAGCCTAGGCTGCTCTGGTATCACTAAGTAACCCAGTGAATTCTCTTACTTATATTTTATTGATGATCATGAGGCACATGTACGTAAGTAACATTTCAAGATCATTTAGTTGACAGAGGGGGATGGTGCAAATGCCTATAATACTGGAGTTTTTGGAAGTTGAAGAATGAAGATCATGAATTTGAGGCCAACAGGAACAAGAAGGCACCAGCTGCATACGTGAGACTCTCTTTCAAATAAACAAATAAACAAACACAATCCAACCATCCAGTTACTGAAAAATGAAGCTGCAACTTGAACTCAGATATTCTGGCCCAGGAAATGAGTTGTAAAACACAGTGTGACACTTATTTCAACACGTGTGCATGTGTGGTGGGTAAGAGGATGGGTAGTACTTTAAGCCGCTACTGTAATCTCAGGTGGGCAATCTCTTCTATTTTGTTTCTATTTTCTGTCTCCATGTCTCCCCTCTAATATTGCTATTTCCCAATTTATTTTTATATCTATTCTGGCTAGTTTTGTGTCAACCTGACACAAGCTAGAGTTGAGTTATTTGGGAAGAGGAAGCCTTAATTAAGAAAATGCCCCCAGGAGATTGGACTGCAGGCTTGCCTGATGTGGGAGGACCCGGCTGACTGTGTGGCTGGTGCCACCACTGAGCTGGTGGTCTTGGGTGCTAGAAGAAAATAGGCTGAACAAGCCACTAAACAGCATTTCTCTATGACCTTTGCTTTAGTTGTTGCCTCTAGGTTCCTGCCTTGACCTCCTTTAATGATGGGCTGTGATGTGGAAGGGTAAGTGAAACAAACCCTTTCCTCCCCAAGTTGCTTTTGGTCATGGTGTTTTAATCTCACCGATAGTAACCCTTACTAAAACAGAAATTGGTACCAGATCATTAGGTATTGCTGTGACAGACCTGAGTATGTTTTGGGGAGGAATGTGAACTTTGGAATGTTGGGCTGGAAAAGCCATTGATTGTTGAGATGTTTGTGAGCTGTTGTGGGAACAAAGAATATAGACCTGAGATCAGTGCAGAGAATGGAGTCCTGGCTTGTGAAGTTTCAGAGGGAAGTTTTTAATGTCCCCTAAATACTCTATAGGGCCATTTAATATTTTGAATTAAGACCCACCAAAGTAAAACTTTTGCTTTGTTGGGACAATTGATACCTGTCAGCTGGGGCTAATGAATCAGATGTAATTAAGAACATACCAGCGTTGCTGAGGCAAAATCTTCTGGGAAGTGTTTCCTTAGGGTCAGCACACAGAGCTATGGTTCAAGGTGGCCAAGGCTGTACCTTGTACTGGCAGGCAAATTTGGTGATGTGTGTTTCCTAGGTGTTACTAGTTTTGAAGGCATAAAGGGTTCATAGAGAGAAGCTAAGGTTCTGCATTGTGAGGGACCAGGAGAGGTCATTGGTGAATGTACACTTTCAACTGAAGTAGAAGAAGCTCCAGGATTGAAGGGACCATTGAGAAACATTGAGGATTGACACCATGTGCAGGGTAAAAGTCCCTGAAGAGAAGAGCCCAAAAGAGGCTATTGGTGAAGGTGCACCTCAGGTGGAATAGAGATGCCAACATTTTGGAGATGCTAATAACATGGGATAACCATCAAGGAGAGCACCAGCTGTGGAGCAGAGCTGGGTTGAGCCTACAAGATAGGTTGTGTGTGCTGTGAATAGCAAGGTTTTGACAAGTGCTGCTCCCAAGGCACTTTGGAACACAGAGCATCATAAATGTGTCCCAAACATCTAACACTGAACTTTTTACGGTGTTGAATATTTGTTTTGTGTTGATTTGGTTATGACTACCCTATGGTTATTCCTTCTTGTAGTAAGAAAGTATGTAATTTGTTTTTGATTTTACAGAAACTCACAGAAGATTTTTGCTATTTTAGAGAGACTTTGGGATTTTAGAGAGACTTTAGATATTTCAGAGAAACTTTGAACTTGAAAGAGATGTTGGATGTTTTGAAGAGACTGAACTTTTAAAATGTTTGAAAATTTAAAGACCATGGAACTTTAAAAATTTGGAATATTTTATACTGTGATACTAATATTAACATGCCATCATGGGGACAAATAAGAAAGGAAAGGTTCTAGTTGAGTAGTGATGTATTTGTGTATCAAGTGGCTAAGGAGTCAATTGTGCTGGCTAGTTTTATGTCAATTTGACATAAGGTAGAATCATTTAGGAAGAAAAGACCTCAGCTAAGAAAATGCCCCCACCAAACTGGACAGGTAAACCTGTGGGGCATTTCTTTAATTGATGATTGATATGGGAGGATCCAGACCACTGTGGGCGGTGCCACCCTGGGCTGGTGGTCCTTGGTGCTATAAGAAAGCAGGCTGGGCAAGCCATGAGGAGCAAGCCAGTAAGCAACATCTTTCTATGCCCTCTGCATCAGTTCCTGCCTCCAGATTCCTGCCCTATTTGAGTTCCTGCCCTGACTTCCATCAATGTGATGTGGAAGTGTAAGATGAAATAAACCCTTTCCTCCCCAAGTTGTCTTAGGCTATGGTGTTTTATCACAGCAATAGAAACCTTAAGACAAAAGTTATCTCTGTTTTATTCCCCTATTAATCTACAAAAAAAACTGAGAATGAAAATTCTTAGGAATATATTGACCAAGGGGTTTTCCTACAAACGTTAATAAATATGTACACATTCTAAACTCCTCGGTTAATCTGTACAAGCCATTTTGGTATAATTTAGGGTTCTTAGCTGTCTTGAGTTTGCAATTTAGGTACTTCCTTCTAAGAAAGGTGTTACTATGGATAAATTAAGATGCTATTGTCAGTGTTTGAATGTTGGCATGGTTTTTACATTTTGATCTTGATGGTTTTTAGTGCTGTGAAATGCTTGAAAATGTATGGATAGATGCCCTAATATGGAATAATTAAATTTCACATCAAAAAGGACTTATTGAAATTAGTAGTTTTCATAGCAGAATTCATAGTCCATAAGCTATCAAATTTACCTTTCAGTGGTTTGGGCAGAAAATGTGCTGCGGGCTTGTTCTTCTTCACATGATTGCCTTTCATGATCTCTCCTTCTTTGTTCAGGCCTAGATACCACCCTCGGCCTGACTGCTGCTGACGGTAGATCATCGATGAGTATGTCACATAATAATTTTCAAACACTGATTCCTTGAATTTGCACTCAGGTGTGAAATGTTCCTGCAACAAAAGTAAATAAACAAAAAAGTCAATATTTATAAGGGTGTGAATTTCAAGTAGAATAGATAGAATATACCTTTCAAGAGTTTAGCTAATACTTTGTTAAAGCTTGTATGAAGCGTATTCTATTTGAATAGGACAAATTATTATCACTGGAAACTGAAAGACTACATGTAGCAATTTATGTGATCTTTTAAGATTATAGCCAAAGTAAAAATGCTGCAGATCAGTGCCTGATTCTTTGCAGTAAGCAATGCAAAGATGTGGACAAGCCACATAAGTGTATGCTGAACTAAATCAAGAGCAAAGGGATTGAAAGAGAAGCATGAAGCTATTATAGGAGCTTTGTTCGCCTCAACAATAAATAAAAGAAAATTAACGTTTAGTTCTGCATTTACTTTTTATACTATTATTGTGTGTGTGTGTGTGTGTGTGTGTGTGTGATGTGTATGGCTCACATGTAGAGGTCAGAAAACAAGTATGTTCTCTCCTTTCACTTTTACTTATGTGTCATGGATTGAACTTAGGCTTTATGTGCAAAGTGTCTGTTTGCAGAGCAATCTCACCAGCATGTGATTACTTTTAATAGATTCTCAGGTTATCTTTTCATAGATTCTCAAGTTATCATATATTATGGTTACCAGTTGTCTGGGTCTTAAAGAAGTATTACAATGCTGGTTGCCTAAATTTCTAAAGTACTTCTACAAAGAAAGCCTATCTTTTACCATAAGGTAAACCAAATTTTTATTATTTTAGCTCATTGGATCTTAATGCAAAATAGAATTTACCTCTAACTTAATTATCCACTTAAGTTAACATTTACAAGCAAATCAATATAGTAGCAAGGAATTTACAGTAATCCTTTGAACAAACACAAGAGAATAACCCAGAGGACTTTGAGCCCTGGAGTGTGATTTTCTGTCTTGGACTTGGACATATGTTCTTTAGAATGGGTCATTCAGATGAAAGTCTTATAACCATAGTAGATTACTTCAAGGACAAAAATCAGCCTTCTTTTTAGCTTGGGTGTATACATGCACATATACATAGAATAAACATTCCTTAAAGTGGCCATTTCTAAAACAAAGAGCAGATTTTAATCTATGTAATTCATAGAGTAGCACAGGGGAGTGGAAGATAACAAGGAAAATAAATAAATAAAGTAGAGATAGCAATGATGTTATCAGATTTTTTCCCTAATTTGCTGAGATGTTATCAGGAACAACAGTTGATAATTTTGCCCAATGTTTACAAATCCTCATTGTGCCTGTTTTCTAGGCCATTTGTCTTTTCTATACAGTGTCTCTGTGCTTCTTCTTTCCCTCATTTTTATATTTAATATCATTCTCAGCATACACACCAGCTGAGCAACAACATCTGAAATGTTCTAAAAGTTTCTTTAGTGAAGGGGAACATATTTCTCAGCATTTCTCTGGAAGGAAAGCATGCAACAATTTTCTTTTCTTTTTTATTAAACCCTACCTCATTCAATTATGTGCCTGATGTCCCTATTTGCTCTGCAGAATGTACTTGGTCAGAGTATCTTTGGGGGTTATTTCATTCAGTCTAGGTACAGACCATAGAGCTCCCAGAATTCACGCAAATTCAACCTACTAAAGCAGAAATGTACTTCTGGGGCAACTGTCACATGGCAGAAACTTAAAAGAGTTCTATTTATGGGTTCTGAAAATTTCTCTTTGTGGGATTTCTCAACACAGAGAAAGCCAAAGTATGTCTACAAAGACATTTGATGAAAAATCTCCACATTTTCTCTAGTGATGAGGAAAATTTCTGGAGTTCTTTGTGAATTAAATCATCACTTGGATAAAGTATTCATCCTTGGAAAGTAGATTTTCCTTTCATAAAAAGTCAGAAAACATTTGCAAGGAAATCTGTTGAATGATGCAGATGATCAAGTTAGGCAAATGACTAGAGCATGAGATGTATGTACCACCATAAGTACAGAAAGAAAGTCCAGAAAAAAGATATATTGTCTATGAAGAGAGGAGGAAGTCAGACTTAATTCTGACAAGGGGACTAAGGACATTTTCATAGACAGAAGAGGTCATTATATCTGAGTCTTGAAGGATGGGAAAGAATTCAACACAGAAATAAAGAATAATAGCTGAAGCACAGATCAACACTTATTCCATCCTCCACTTTCCCTTCCACTCTTCTTCCCCTGCCCCCCAGGACTTTCCTTTTGTATGTATGTATGTATGTATGTATGTATGTATGTATGTATGTATGTATTTATTTATTTATTTATTTATTTAAACTTTGAACTTTTTTTATTGAAAAGATTTTCCACTCATTTTACATACCAACCATAGATCCCCCTCTAAATCCACTCTTCTTTTAGTATGTGAAATCTACCAAGTTGCAGTTTCTCACACTTAACCCAGGGCACATTTGCATTCATCCACATGCTATTTCATGATCCCAAAGCCTTCACCTTCCACACTTATAGCAAGTATATGACTTCAGGACCTCTTCAGCAGACTGTTGTAAGGATCTTATAATTGGTCTTCCTTTTCTCCTGATGTATTTGCTTTCTTAAAGTAAGGTTCCCTGTAATGGATATCTGTCCTGTGACCCCAAAGCACAGCCTTACAGCTCTACCTGCCTATGACCTTGAAATATATGCCCCTGGGGCATGGCCTCTCGGCTCCCCTTAGATAGGTATAGGATATTAAAGTAGATTATTGTATCTACTAGTAAACTAATTTAGCAAAATATCAGCCTTAGATAATTTGCACTGATGTGGATTCTTATATATTGATACAAATGTAAACTATTTTTATATTCCTAGTTAAGATAATTTGTATATTGATACAAATTCAAAACTATAATCATCATATTGTACACATGTTCCTACTCCTATTTGAAGTATTTTCTATATTGATACAAATGTAAAATTATATTCACCATACTGTATGTATGTTCTACCTCTGTTTAGGATATTTTGTATATTGATACATATTAAGGATATTATTATCATATTGCACTATACATTTCTACCTCCATTTAAGATATTTTATGTACTGTTACAATTTTGAGGTCATTGTCCTTATACTGTACATCTGTTTATAGACTATTTACCTCATTAATATGAAGCCTTAGTCCTTAGCTTATTTAGATAAATAAGACTTACAGATTAATAGTCACCCATGCTTGTCATTTCTATAGTTATGTTAGATATGTTTTTCCGATTTACAGAAACATACGTCAGATGGATAGGTAATCTTCAAACACTTCATAGACCTAGAGAAAACAACATTTACATGTTTTGATAACTTAGAATTCTGTTGACATGTGACACAATTGTTCTTGGCAGCACTGGTCTACTCCCAAGAGAATGCTTGGCTTCTAAGACACTGTGTTTGGAAGTTTGTCTTCTTGGCACAAAATGGCCTGCTGGGCAAAGAACCACCCTTGCCTCGACTGTTGACAATATGAATGCTATCCTTTCCATATAAGCAGGACATGAGGAAAAGCTACTACTGAACCTTGCCAAGACAGGGTAAAATGGTCTTTCAAAATTCCTGCTTCTGAAGATGGTCTGTCAGATATTATAAGTCTGTAGCCAAAATGGATGCCCCAACAATGCTGAAAAACTTTAGATGACTGTCCAGGCTGCCAGCTGTCTCTGTCTATTCTTGCAATTTTTCGGAAATTGCTTGCTTGCATCTCTTATTTTCTCAGGTATTATTATGTTCCTTCTCAGGTCTTTGATGGGGTTAAAGACTAAATAGTTATAGTTATAATCCTCTCATATCTTAGCTAAGAACATTTCAGATACTAAAGTTAGATTTTTTAGAATAGGACAGCTATTAGAATAATCTCTATAACATGCATTTACCTATGTTCTGGAAATCTTTAGATTTAATATAATGTCTCTTGTTTTATGTTGCTCTTGCTGGTTGTATTTCTATTTTGTTTAGGTTATTACCTTTACCTTCTCCTGGAAAACACTTGATAATCATTCCTATTGTATATAGTTTTGTATTAGCTTAGAACTTTCTTCTTTAGGTAAAAGAGGGAGATTCAGTGGATAACTGTTCTATGACCCTGAAGCGCAGCCCTAGAGATGAAGCAGGTAACTGCTCTACCTGCCTATGACCTTGAAGTACATGCCCCTGGGGCGTGGCCTCTAGGCTACCCTTAAGACCTGAGATGCATGTACTGCTCTCTTCACTTCCTAGTGGGCCTGGATGTGGGACTGACTGAGAAGGCCAGAACAACCTGAGACTGTGTGCCCCAGCATTCCAGAACCTGCAACCATTCTGTTCTGTACAGTGAGTTATCTCCCCTAATAAATTCCTTTGCCCTTCAAGCAAACTCTGTAGATTTCTAACATTAGTTCCCTTCCTCGTGAACTCTGGATGATTTCACCTTGCATATAATATAAACAGCTAATGACTGGGTGTTTCTTCCACTATTCAGTCACCACTATTCTTCGGTCCTCTACCACTGAACCACACATGCCTTTCCAAATGCCATTCACTTGTTTAGTAACCCATCCTTCTTTTTCTCTGTCTCTCAGTTTTCTTTTCATCCCTCAAGGCCTATTTTAAATATAATTCCTCTTTGAATTACACGTGATTTCTCCCAATCAAAGCTGATTAAATCTATATCGACACCCAGAGGCTCTATCTAGGTCACTGGCACGCCTCGTGACTTATACCCATGCATGGTAGCTATGAACTTGTATTTCCATATCTACCCTGCTGCATCCCCCAAGCTCATGGTAGACCAGTTGATTAGTGGACCACCAATTGTGATCAACACTAAATACTGAAAATTACATGACTTATTAGAGTATCAGCTTACAAAACGTCTGCAGGGAATTTCCTTTATACCACAGAATAAAATCAGTTATATTTATAAGGAGGCTGTCATTGCATGGACAGATCTTGTATGAGTGATTTAACAGCTGTTAAGAATAATGTGGCACCTACAATGCTAAGAGGAAGTCTTGGCAATTGTTACAACTATTGGAAAATGGCAAGGAAGGACTCAATGAACTGAATGCTCTGTCACATCCTGGCAATTTCTTAGTCATCCCTACTAAATTTGGACTCAAAAGCTCAGCAGAGAAGAAAATGAGGCCAAAAAAAAGAAGAAAAAAAAAACATGTTGAAGCAACCAAAGGAGTGTTCTGTTCTCTGTGTGTGACACTGTCATTTTTATCCTGTGTTAGAATGAGTAGGCAGAAGAGGCTTGATTCTATTAAGATGTGGAAACATTTAGCATCCCATTCTATGCAGAAGAGTCCAACAAAGAAGACAAGAGTGCAATTGCATCTCTTCAGTACATAGAAGCAACATAAATAATAGAAATTATATTTGGCCCAAGCCAAGAAAGTCCTATTTTGAGGAGATCTGGTGGGAAGGACATCAAGGAACAAATTTACTTTGATTGTGGATGCCTCCTCACTGGTGCCCTGAAAGAAGGCACCAAAGTGGTCTTGACACAAAAGCGGCACTGAATGAAGGCAGCAATAGCTGTGCTCTGTATTTAAAAGGCAGTAAATAAATATCTGCTATCAGAATGGGTGTATGAATTAGCATATGTCATATATTCTTTGCATGGTTCCTATGAAATTAGTTAATATGAGTATAAAATAAAAGGTACTTTGGGCCTCATAACTTTTAATGCATTGATTTCTCTTAAATGTTGTTTACCTCTCATGATCATATATATTTTGTCAGATAAGTAATATTTAGTTCATGAAATAATCAGTCTCTATACCTTCTCTGTTTATGATTTCTATTTGATTCCCTTACAAGTTCAAGATTTGTTTCTTTATGGTGAATATTAAACTTCATATTTATATGGAGTGCATATTAGCTAGCTATTATCATATTTTGGACAAGGAATAAGGGATTGACATTTAGAGAATACACAGATCCAAGACCAATATCTAACAGTTCATTTTCCAAATCCACTTTATTAACATTATTAAGAAGTAAATAATTATTTGGAGGTTAAAATAGCAAATATGAAGAAATCATTTAAAAACTTAACACATCAATAGAACATATTAGGGAATTCTACAGTCAAGAATGCGAAGGGTCAGCTGCTCCTATCAGGTCAGATAAGGTCTCAATATAGACATTGTAAGGCATAATGGGTAATCCTGGATTCATATACAAATAACTCCAAGATCCAATGGTGTGCCAGAAACATTGCCCCAGAAAACAAAACTTGAGACTAGTGTAAAGTGCTATTCTTTTTTAGAGTCTAAAGAAGTAGCTCTGCCCTGTGTTGCTTCAGTCACAATGGCAAAGTGTGGAGACAGTACTGTATCTCTTGCATACTGGAGTTGGAGTCTGATTAAAGGAGACTTGGGCCAGAAAAGTAGCTGCTCTAAACTGAGGCCAGTAGGGCTATGGCTTATAGAGGAACCATGACCTAAAACAACAGAGCTTATTATCTCTGTGTGTATTTGTCTGCCAGGCTCTATAAGCACATCTCCAGCATTAAAACTGACATAGCAAGATTAAATACCTTCATAATTAAAATAAGTAATTGGCAAACAGAGGCCATAATCACAGTGCACTCATCCATCCTTACCCTCGCCCCCACCATGCTTTTGTAGTTTAAGCTATCATGTCTCTGCAAGGTGACAGCGTTACATTTGAGTTTGTATCTAGGTAGGATAGGAAGCTTTGAGGACTACCATGCAGACTGTAAATGTCCTTTTTACACATTTAGCCCCCACAACATATTTTTATGTAGGCTGCATAGATTCTTTTGGATCTAGGGAAAGTAAAATTGCCTACTGAAATGGTTCCTACAAAATTGCTAACGTTAAACCTGGGTAGCAAGGACTGTCATCACCTTTCATATATGTGTGTTATATCAAGGACACATATCTTGGTATAAGGTAACATTTCTCAATAGATTTTGCTTACTGCACCTATGATATTTTCAAAGCAGGAAGTACAGAACATAGAAAATAAAAACAGTTTATAGATTTATGTGTGAACAACAACAGAAACATCATTAACATCCCTGAAACATGATTTTTTCACCAAGTTCCATAATCAGATTTTTAACAGATTTTCCTTTCTCTTCAATGCCCCCAGTGACCTCTTTTCCCCTTCTACTTCCAGCACATATTCAGTGGAACTAATCCTCCAATTAGTTTAGCAATTACTGTCACTAGCAAGGGTCATTCATCTAATCTTGAGCCATGTTCTAATGATAATTAATTTTCTGGATTTAAAATGTGCAGGTTATTTAAGCAGGTCTGATTTGTGTATGTCAATTATTCTCCAGCCTATTGAAAATTGTGAATAGATTAAAATCAGAGTTTCAGCTCTTTTATAAGATAAGTAAATGGAATTTTAAAATATAAATTATACCCATGGGGTGACAAGGTAACTACCTATATTCCCTAGATTGGCTTCTCTTCCATCAGTGATCTCAAAATCCAGGACTAATTATTATATACAGAGCTTTGATCTTCTCTCCAAGGGTATATTTGAGGCACATAAACTTCATTATTACTGAGTTCAAAGCATGGTAAGGAGGAAGATGAGGAAAAGGGAATCAACACATTGCGCTCTGTAGCCAAGCAAATGTATTAATTCATGATAAAGGGAGTATTTTTTATGAAAAAAACCCTCATTGGACTAAGAGATAGTTAAGGACAGTTCTTGGTATAAGGCTTGGATTATAGCAGATGACCTACACATATGTGATGAAAAAAGTATGTGTAAAGTGTAATATCATATGATGAAACGTTTGAAGCTGCCCTGTACAAACTCAAAAAAAGGTTAATTCTGGCTAATAAATAGAAGACTCAGAAGAGAGACATGACAGGTCAGCACTTGCCTA
Organism: Neotoma lepida; assembly: GCA_001675575.1. Classification (NCBI taxonomy): domain Eukaryota; kingdom Metazoa; phylum Chordata; class Mammalia; order Rodentia; family Cricetidae; genus Neotoma; species Neotoma lepida. The sequence continues at coordinate 22,628 of LZPO01066299.1, forward strand.
CTAGGATAGAAACAGTAAGTAATAAAAGGAGGCTAGTGAGTGAGTGAGTGAGTGAGTGAGTGTGTGTGTGTGTGTGTGTATTGTGTGTGCATGTTCATGTGGGTGTGTGCACAAGTGCCTATGGGTGCATGTGCAGGTGTTTATGGTGGAAGGTAGAAGCTGATGTTGGGTGTCTTCCACAATTGTTCTCTATGTAATTATTTTGAAACAGGTTCTCTTACTGGACCTATAGCTCATCAGGCTGCCTGACCACTGAGTTCCAGAGATCTACTTCTCTCTGATAACCAAACCCCAGTGCTAGGGTTAGTAAGTGTGTACTGCACCTCCTGGCTTTACATGGGGTCCTCATATTTATATAGCAGATTTTTTTTTTTTTACCAAATAAGCCATCTCCCCAGCCTGATAAATCCAATTTTCAAGACTTGGAAGGGAAGAGAGGGAGGGAAGAAGACAAAAGAGGGTAAAAAAGACAAAACAGTATAGCTGGGGAGATGGCTCTGGAGTTAAAAGCTCTGTCTGCTTTTGTGGATGACTTAGGTTCAGTTCCCAGCGTACACATGGTGGTTTACACCTATATGTAACTCCAGTTCCAGGGGATCCAATGTACTCTTCTGGCCTTTGAGGGCACCAGGCACACATGTGGTGTACATACATTACTTTGGGAAAATAATTATACACATAAAGTTTTAAAATTCTTAAAAAAACAATTTAAGAAAGACAAAACAGTGCTTAAGCTGAAGTAAGACTAAATAGAGATCTCTGTAACAAAGACATAAGCACATAAAATTACACTCTTGTCTTCGTGTGTCCAAATAACTAAACATTTCAATTAAATTATATTGGTTTTATTTTGTAAAATGATGAAAAAGTCTACCAATTCTGTTAACTTAATTATGCCCTTACTCAAAGATCCAATGAGAAGCTGTATATGAATGAAGCTCTCTTGTAGGGTTTCTTCTGATAATAAATGACCAGAAAACCAGGGCAAAATACATTCTTTCACTCTCAGAGTTCTTTTTCATCTGAGATCAATTTCCAAGAATTAGATCGACCTATGTGTGTTTTACTAATACAGAAGGAATATAAATTCTCCCCCAAAATTAGAGCTACAGATGAATTATACTTTGCATTTACTGTTCTCCTCAAGTCTTGGTTCCCAGGAAACTGTTTTGTCTCTTTTTATTTTTTTTCATTTCTGTCTGCAGCAGGATGAAATGGCTGCAGTGCTGTAATCCACAGCACTAAAAAAAGAGATAGAGACATATTGAAAATGGGCCTTGTGAAATTCCATGACACAAAATGACTTAAAAGTACATGAGGCTGGACATGGTGATGCATGCCTTTAATGCCAGCACTCGAGAGGCAGAAGCAGGCAAATTTCTGAGTTTAAAGACAGCCTGATCTACAGAGAGAGTTCCAGAATGAGCAGAGATACATAGAGAAACCCTGTCTTGAGAAACCCAAAAAAGTACACATGGTAATTAGCAACCAATTGAAAAGAAATGCAAATTATACTTAACTTTGTATACAGGACTATTTTTTTCCTACTGCCTCATACTGTTACAACAAAATTTCTTGATGTAATTTTTCATTTTCCAGAATATTTTATGGGCACTTTAATTTACCTTAGGTTAATGTCACAAAACATGACAACATATTGCTTTTCCCCCACAGTTCTTCATCAATAAAAACTAGAACAATAGTAGGCCTGTCAATGGGGACCCAGATACCATGTTTTAGTTGAGAGTTCACTTACAGCTTTGTACTGGTTATCTTGTATCTTCTAGTTCTAGGAAGATGTGCCATGCAATGGATTATTCACCCTATTAAATTTTTAAAACATAGCTGGGTGTTGGGTGTTTTGTTAGATGTTCATTGGCTCTTGGTGGGAGCATTGGCAGCCTATATAACAAAATAAATAATTTTCAAAAAAGATTGAAAATTTCTAAGAAACAAAACAAAACCCAAAACTGGGCCTGGTGGTGAATACCACATTTAATCCCAGCACTCAGGAGGCCGAGGCAGGTGGATCTCTGAGTTCGAGGTCAGCATGTTCAACGTAGTAAGGTCCAGGACAGCCAGGACTACATAGAGAGATGCTGTCTCAATAAAACAAAACAAAACAAAACACAGTAAAAATAAGTTAGAAATAAAAGAAAATAAAAATAAACTCCCCCTTTACAGAGGCTAATGGGTTATTTTTGTCATTATATAAAAATTACATGATTCAAAGGCCTCATTCATCTCTAACCTTGGACAGCAAAGTGTAAAATGAAAGCGACTTGTTGAGATTTGTGACAAAGCAAGATAAATATATATATATATATGTATACATGTATATTAGATTCATAAAATAAGGAGCTAGTTTTCTAAAGGAAACAGAACCGACAAACCCTTAGCAAAATTAGAGCAAAGATGGAAATTGATAAACTCAGATGAAAAGGAAATTATTATCATGGACATCTCAGAAATGTAACTTATCTGTGGAATGTATTGTGAATAATTATATATTCTAATAAAGTTGATGAACTATAAGAGAGGATGAATTCCTCGGTACAAGTTACCAAAACAGAATCATGAAAAGAAACAGTAAACCTGCACAGACCTATGAGTGAACAAATCATAAAAGGTATCCTGTGGTGGTGTACACCTTTAATCTTAGTACTTAGGAGGGAGAGGCAGGGGGATCTCTGTGAGTTCAAGGTCAGCCTGGTCTACAGAACAAGTCCTAGGCCAGCCATGGCTACAAAGTGAGATCCTGTTTCAAAATAACCAAAGAACAGGGAAAAACTCTCATCAGTTTCCATGACCAGATGGATTCACTAATGAATCTCACAAATCATTTAAAAAGGAATAAATACCAATTCATGTTAAAACACTTCCAAAACTGAAGAAAATTCATACAAATATGTTCAGTAATGCCAGCATTAGCAAAATCAGATAAAATGAGACAAGTGCCAAGTATACACACAAACACACACACACACACACACACACACGCACGCACACACACACACACACGAATAGTATAGGCTAGTATCCCTGATGAACACAGATGTAGATTTCAACAATAAAATACTAGCAAATTGAATAAATCTAACAGCACATTAAGCAAGGTCATTGACCTTTGACTGTGATCAAATGGGACTCATCACAAAGATACAAGTATGGTTCCACAAATGCAAATCAACAACCAGGAATCACAACAACCATGGAATGAAAGACAAAAATCAAAGGATCATCTCAATAATTGCAGAAAAGACATGTGGGACAAGTCAACATTCCTCCACAATAAAAACACTGACCATTAGGCAAAGGAAGAACATGTTTAACAACATAAAGACCATATATTATAAGACAACAGCTAACATTATCCTGCATGGGAAAACTCTGACAGCTTCAATTCTGACAGCTTTAAACAATATAAAGAGACCCATTTTTATCACTCCTTTTCAATCCTAGACAACAGATAGGCAAGAGACTGGATATAGGAAGTCACTATGTGTAGATAAACTCTTACATACAAAAACCCTAGAGGCTCCACCAAAAAATAGCTATTAGAAATGATAATGTGGTAGGCTGAGGCAGGTGTTCAAATCCAGCCTATGCTATATAATGAGGTTGAGATCAGCCTCAGCTACATTGCAGGACCTTGTCTAAAAAACTGAAAGCAATCCAATTTATGACAATTACAAAATAATTAAAATAGCTGAAAATAAATTAACTAAAATGGTTGGTTGTTGTTATTATTGTTGTTTTGTCAACTTGACACAAGCTAGAGTCATCTGAGAGAAGGAAACCCCAATTAAGAAAATGCCTCCATAAGATCAGGCTATAGGAAGGTCTGTAGGGGCATTTTCTTAATTAGTGACTGATGTGGGAGGGCCCAGCCTATGGTGGGTGGTGCTACCCTGGACTGGTGCCTGGGTTCTATAAGTAGGCAGGCTGGGCAAGCCATGGGGAGCAAGCCAATAAGCAGCACCCCTCCATGCCCACTGCCTCAGCTCCTGCCTTCAGGTTCCTGCCCTATTTGAATTCATATCCTAACTTCATTTGATGATGAACAGTGATGGGGAAGTGTGGAAGTGTAAGCAAACAAACCACTTCCTTCCCAAGTTGCTTTGGCCATGGCGCTTCATCACAGCAATAGTAACCTTAACTAAGATAAGGGTGATGCCATCTACAATTAGAAGTAGAAAACAAGAATGAAAAAACTAAAGAGATCTACCTATATAAAAATGGAAAGGTATACTACATTCACAGATTGAAAGAACAAATACTGTTAAATGTCTAAATTTGGGGCTGGAGCAATGGTTCCATACTTAAGAACATTCACTACTCTTGTAGAGGACCAGAGTTTGATTCCTAGGATGCACATGGTGGTTTACAAATGGAATATTGTGCTCTCTTCTAAATGTCATGGGCACCAGGCATATACATGGTACACATACATATGTGCAGATGAGACACACAATTTTTTAAATTAAAAAAAATTCTGTAGTACCAAAACGGTCTGCACTTTTAGTGCAATAACCCTCAAAATACCATAACATTATTTCCAGAACTAGAAAAAAATGGCAAAACTTTGTATAGAATGATACAAACATACCTGCCTCCCCGCAGAATCCAAAGCAAATGAGAAAAAAAATAGTTAAAGGTACTATATTGTCTGACCTTAAAATAAAGCAAAGTATGAAAAGAGACACAAGGTCCATGAAACACAAGAGAAAACCTAGAAGTAAATCTACATACCAAAGCTAGTTTGTTTTCTACAAAAATGTTATAAACTAACATTGAAGAACAGCTTTTTCAATAAATAGTGCTGAGAAAATTTTGCATGCATATGTAGAAGAATGAAACCAGACCTCGATCACTCATTAGTTTCAAAAACAAAACAAAACAACTAAAAACAGATTAATGACTTGAATATAATATCTGAAATTATGAAATGACTGTAAGAACCCATAGGGAAAATGTTCAGGATATCGGAGTAGGCACAGATTTTTAGTTTTTTTGGATAAGAACCTAAAAGTAGAAGAAACAAAATCAGAAACAGACAAAGGGGATTCTATCACATGAAGAAGCTTTTGTACAACGCATGGGGAAATGAAAATGAGACAACCCACAGAATAGGATAAAATATGTACAAACTATACATCTGTAAAGGGATTGATGCTATTTAGATTATATATAGAACTATACAATTTCCCATAACTAAACCCAAATATTTGAGTTATAGCTAAAGGCGTTTCTTCTAAAAGAATTGTTCAATAAGTATATAAAAATGCTCAACATTACTAGTTACCCAGAACATGAAAATCTAAAGCACATTGAGATATCATTCCCCTCTAGTAAGAATGGTTATCACGAAGACATACAATAACAAGAAATACCAAGGATGTGAAGAATGGAGAACTCCAACACACAACTGGTAAATGTAAATCAGTACAGCTATTACAGAAAACACCATGGATGCTCCTCAAAAAATTAAAAAAAGTCCATCAAGATGGTTCGTCTAGCAGAAGTTCTGGAAGTGAAAACTTGATGATATAAATTTCCATCCTTGGGGCCTGTGCTGGAAGGCAGGAACTGCCTCCTGAAAATTGTCCTCTGACCTTCAAATGTGCACCTTGGCAGCCCCCCTCCCCTGTGTCATAAACACACACATTATATACATAATAATAAATAAATAATTAAAATAGAACTATCATTATGATCTATCAATTTTACTACCAAATGTACATCAAAAGGAAATGAAACCAGCAATGGTTAAGCAACAACTGCACTCCAAATGTTTATTGCAACACAATTCACAATAGTGAAGAGATGGGTATAACTTTAGTGCTTATCAACTGAAGAGTAGATGAAGAAATTGTGGAACTGTATTAAAGGGTTGCAGCGTTAGGAAGGTTTAGAACCACTGTATTAGAGGAATAAAGCCCTAAATATGTCCTTTATGTGTATTAAGTCCACACACTGGTTGTTAAATGGCAGGGTTGCCTTACATGGTTCTTTGAAAGATGTTTCATTTTAAAGTATGGTGTGTGTATGTGTGTGTGTGTGTGTGTGTGTGTGTGTGTGTGTGTGTGTGTGTGTGTGTGTGTCTGTCTGTCTATCTGTCTGTCTGTGTCTGTGTCTGTGTAAATGTCCGTGTGGGTGTTTTCTCGTAAGTGTAGCACCCTGGGAGCCAAAAGAGGGCATTAGGTTCCCTGGAGCTGGAGTTGGAGACAGTGTGAGCTGTCTTTCATGGGTGCTGGTAAACAAACTTGAGTCCTCCGAAAGAGCAGCACACCCACTAACAGCTGAGCCATCTGTCCAGCCCCTAACTTACATGTTTGAAAGGTGAATAACAAGTATCAGGGATGAGTTGGGAACGGTGGAATATGCTTGTAGGTTGAACACTTGGAAGGCTGAAGCAGGGGGTTGTCATGGTTTCAAAGCCACCTTGGACTACAAAGTGAGTATTAAGCCAGCTGAGGCTGAATAGTAAGACACTGTCCTTAAAAAAATAGTATCAGAAATGCTCTCTAAAAGTAAAATTCCCCGTCTAAGCACTCCTTTACTATGGTGTTTGGTGCTTTCTAATGTGTGGAGTGCATCTCTTTGTAATAACATCAGAATGTGATCTAAATCCATTTGCAAAATAATGACCTCTGAGGGACTTGTAGTCAGCAGGAGAGCAAGCTTAGTAGGTCGAATCTTTTTAAATAGCTCTTGCAAGCTCCTGGCTAAAAATTAAAGCCTAGGAGTTCTGAAAAATTTCCCAAAGACCTAACAACCCTGCAGGGAAATGAGGAAGGCTATTTGTTCCTATACAAACAGAAAAGGATGAGCAATAAGAATAGCCTATTAAAATGAAAAGCATACCAAGGTGGGTTTTTAAATGTTTGAATACTTCGGGAAACTTAGGAATCATTGTTTTGATTTGTGCTGGATAGGAGTTGCATTAAATTAAATTGCATGGCTCTGCAGAAAAGCATAGCTTAGAATAACTGGGAATCTGCTTCTTCAGAGCTTTACAAAAAAAAAAGATTCCTTATAGGCCCACTTGCACAGGTAGGAAAGTAGTGCTAACCAAGAGCAATGTAAATTACTACAGCATGTGGACTCCTGCAAACACTTGCATCTACAAGATGGGAACTACATCACCATGAGGATGGAAAGGGCATCATGGTAGGTGGTTAGCACACACACCAATGTTCACTGACCACAGAATCCCTTTCCTGCCTTCATTTTAAGTTTGCAGAGTAAGTCAGAAAAGACACCATCCTGTCCATCCCACTGTCCACCTGAAATAGCTATAAAGTATAATGGTTATCAACAAAGACAAATGGACTAGAGGAGTCCTTTTCCATTCCTGTAAGGAGTTAATAACATACATTAATTATACAGACGAGACTTGCTCTCAGTGGTGATTCCATGGCAAGGGTAACAATATGCAAGGTTGCCATTTAGGTCTTAAAAGACCATAAGATTGTAAAACAAGAATTACTATAATGTGAATCAGTAAGCACATACGATATTAAAGGTATTTCTGAAATAATCCAGTACTAATGGGCCAAATGCATCTCCATGTCTCATGTTAATTACTATGCTCCAAGAAGTACAACATTATCATCTTACTTCTTTATTCCAAACTGCCGTGTCACTAGTTCCATTTTCATAATGTAGCCCACTAATAAAAATAATAGGGAAAAAAATCTAACAATACCTTATTTTTAATCAGTGCCTACCTTTAAAGTTTCCTACAACTGTCTGAACAGTTATGGCATTCTGGTGACAGGTATGGGACAGCTTAATAATGATAACAAAGGTAATGATTATAATGGATTTGGGGTAGATTTGTAAAAGAAAATTACTCTCTGAAGAGCTTTCTCTCTCTCTCTTTCTCTCTCCCTCTCTCCCTCTCTCTCTCTCTCTCTCTCTCTCTCTCTCTCTCTCTCTCTCTCTNTGTGTGTGTGTGTGTGTGTGTGTGTGTGTGTGTGTGTGTGTTAAAGAAATGAAACAAGAAATGCTCTCACATCAGAATGTGGCTTTGGCACTGAAACACTCAGCTGCTCCAGGAATTCAGAGCAGGGAAGCAGCTCCTGCTAGAGGAAGCTGGACTCAGTGTAAGGCAGCTGGAGCTGACCAGTGACAGGTCCTTATGCTAAGGGAACTTCAGCTGTAAAGCTGGGTCTGAGTCCCAGATGAAAGACCAGTTTTAATACAGATTTGCAACCAAGGAAACCTGCCTTTTAGCCTGCTGCCTCTCCCTCCACAACAGGGAGCAGCTTTGCATTTACCTCATGCAAATCTCTCCACTTAACATTCTCCTAACCCAAGCAAGCTACAATCCATTCTTCTATTGGAAAATCCTAACCAAGTATTTCAGCTGATTTGGGGCTTTTCTTCTCCAATGATTTCTCCTATACCCTAGAAATTTTAAAGAGCGACTCTACAGGACCATTAGTGAATACAACTTGGCTTTTAACTTGTATAGGCTCAGGTGTAGGTGACAAAGTGAAATTGAAATCAATGCAGACAAACTCACATGGGTGTGTCCAAGGAACCCACCCAGCAAAACCGAACACAGAGAAAAGTTGAATGAAACGGTCAAGAGTATGTTGATCTGTTTCTCCCAACTCATGATCCTGTGAGGCCAAGGTTTCATAGAGAAGGTAGAAAAATAAGTCTTCTCCTCTCTGTTGCAAAAGATGTCTACTTCCTGTACAAAAACTAGCTGTGCTCAGAGATCAGTTCGTATCGTATCTACAGATGAGCCAGACACAAAAGCAACCCATTTCTTCGGGGAGATAGCCCTATATGCAACTTACATCTGTCTCTAAAACCAAACCAAACAAGAAGTGCAGGTCTTTTAAAAAGTATATATTGGTCTAAAGTCTTGTGAAAGTTAATTAAAACAAGACATTTGGAAATATGAATGTCACTATCACAAAGTGAATCATATTTTCACAAGGTAGATATAAATGTGTCACTATGTTGCAGTAAGCAAGATGACAGCTCTCCATTTATGTGCAAATCTGCCATCACCATGATGCTGTTGATTCTTACAACACCTTGCCATGGGTACGTAGAAACCACTGCAGTGAAGCCTCGGCTCTGATCACCTGCTTTCTCTCTGTTTCTAGAGACCAAGGATGCAATATTCATGATACAATCCATAGTTGCTCAGTTTTAAAATACTTTTTTTTATTTCCTGAAATACTGCAAATTTTTTCTTAATATGACTTCTTTAAAACATGCTTGGTGACATTAAATTTTTAAAGTAGGCAAATGATATTCTTTGTCAAAGTATGCAAGTCAAAATTTCAAATATCTGTTAGCTAAGTAAAACTGTAGTTGAAAACAATAAAATAATAGGCACTATGAGAATATATAAAAATGATCAGTGCTTTATAAGCTTTGGACAATTATTTAGAGTAATTTTCAGCATTCATTTTCAACAGTATAGACTATTAAAGCATTTGCATGTGAATTCAAGATGCATAAATTATCTTTTGCAAGAAGCACTTAAACCTAAGGCAATTATATAACAGAAATGGTTTCACAAAGCTCAAAATAACAAAAAATTTTACAGGCACCCTTTAAAATGATTTCCTGGGCCACCAGTATTCTGATCATCATCACTAAAATGCCCTTTTTTCATAATTGCATCCACATAATCAATTGTTACTTTGTTCTTTTACTGTGGAACTCTTACAGCTGGCTCTGAAAAGCTGCATGCTATAAAGGCTGAACTAGACAGCTAGGAGAGATGAATCTTCCAGTAATATTCATGCTGAGAACAGAACTGTAATACTCCCTTAATATATCTTATCATTACACTTTTATACCAAACATGTACCAAATCAAGTCCTAATTTTTTTACATCTTTCCTGCTCAAAATCTTTTAATGGCTCCCTGCTGCCCACAAGATAAAAATCTCAACTCCCTAACCTTGCATACAGGGCCCTGGTCAATATGGTATCTGTTTCCCAACAGCTCTAGCATGACATTCCTCTTTTCCATCTAGACTGGAGAAATAAGACCAGAGCAAAAAGTAGCAGAGTTTTTTTTTTTTTTCTTCTTATGAATGGAAAAAAAATCTCCTATTGACAAAGTACAATTCTTTAAGGCTGGGATAGTCACTGTGTTTACAGACTCACTGGGTCACAAGGAACATGTAGCCAATCACTACTGAATTTATTCCATATGTTCTGCATTATTACTTTTTAACCCTAAAAAATGACTTGCACTTCTTGAACAACTATGCTGCCTTGTGTCATGGTTCTCTGTTCTGTGATTTAGCAGAGAGTGCACTTGTGCTGAGATTGCCAACAGGCACACGATTCTTCGGAGGCCCCTTACTAAGAATTGGCACCTCTTCTTTTCGCAGAGCACAGAAAAAAAAGAGTCAAACGTCAGCATGTGAGAAACCTTCAGGCTCAGCTTTGGCTGGGATGCAAAAGCACTTTCCAATTGATTATTTCTGAAGACTTTTCACAGCATCAAGGAAGAGGGTAGTGAAACTGTATCTGAACAGAAGGAAGCTAAATTATTTATCTAAGACTAATTTTTACCAGATGGCTGGTGATGAAAAATCTTTCCCAGCAAATTCGATATGTATAAAATCTTAAAGATAATCAGGGGGACTAAAACATTAAATGCTCACAATACATTTGTATTTAGTCTTTTGGCTCTTTAAAAAAAATGAGACAGGGTTTTACCGTGAAGCACTGACTGGCTTTGGCCTCATGAACATCAGAACTCCACCTCACCAATGCTGGTTATTTCAGGCATGTGCCACTATGTCTGGGCTTATTGTTCATACTAATTCAACACCAAGTTTCTTCTAAGTGTCTATGTCTAATATATGAAAGAATGTAGCCTCAAGCAATGTAATCTGCACTACCTACACTCCTGGATCACACTAGCATTTGGATTGCTTGCCTTGTTTTAAGTTTGCAGAAACTCTAAGTTGGGGAGGTAGTTGCATCATCATCTCTATGACATTTTTCAACAACAGGAGAATACACAGTACTTTTCCCAATGAAGAAGTGAAAGATGTGGCCTTTTCAAGAAAAGTCTTCAGAATTAAACCTCTCCACTTAGCTTCTGGTAGACTTTGCTAAATTTTGCCTTCCGATGAAAATAAATAGGGTTGGTAAAAAGAAAAGTGAGCATCATAAAGGAAATAAGGTATAGTCAATGCTGTCCTATCACTCACTAGCTCCTCGTCCTATGAAGTGTACTATAAGGGAAAAGAAACAGATTTGTTTCTCTACACTCTAATGCCAATAGTTCATTAAAATGTACACATATGTGCTCATTCCAATTTAAGCAAGGATTTTCAGATGATCTTACTTACCTTCTCCATTTCTATAAAAATTGGGCAAAGGTTCTTGACTCCAAAAGGAATTGTTAAGAAGAATCACAATGTGTAATTTGTGTAGATGGCCAGTGCTTCTATGAACATCTATGTACCATGTTTGTTGGTTTAGGATGTACGACATCACCTGTCTGACTTATGGAGTTTGGTTATTTTATATACTATTTTATGAGGGAGTTATTTAGTCAAATCAAGTGTCAAATGTGTGCACTGGTTTTCCTAAACCACATTCTGACAATCATGGCACTTAGTACTTTGGAGATATGCATGTGCCTTCTCAGCATTTGTCCCATGATGTACAATATAGACACATGATATAACTGAAGTTATAATTTCTGCAATCCAGACCTACTGCAAGAATGCTTATAGAAACTGTATATCTGCAAAAAAAAATACAAAGGAAGAAGGAACAGAGGGACAATAAGCTAAGTGAGCAAAATAAGGGCAGTATGAAGACTGAGGAAACACTGACAGACCTTCAGATGTCACAGTTTTGTTGAAGCTCCACATGTAATGCCCACTGGTGAAGGCTTACTTATTTTTTAGAACTGAAAAGAGACCCTACAAATCAAACAGCTATCAAGCTATTAGAATTGGAATATTTAGTTCTGTACAAACTTGTGTGACTCCAAAGAAAAGACAAAGAGATTGATGTCAAAGGAGCAGTTGCTTGGGGACAGACATCTACACACATGGGGTATTATAATGGCTGCATGTTATATATAGGTCTTCTTAGCAGCATTAACTCCATTTAAAAAAAGAGTCAATATTTAGCCACAATTGCTTGTTGTATTTTGAATAAGCAATGATAGATTCAATTTTCTCCAAGCCTGAGTCATAGCCTAGTAGTAAATTAGGCATTTAGAAGGTACTCTACTTCCTTCAGGCCACTGTACCATCATTTAAGGCATAATATGCTTACAGTGGTTTATGAATATGTTTCTGACTCACTTCAGTGGGAGTTGGTTTTGCTGTACTGCTGAGTTAAATGAATGCATTTGCTTTTTTTCCCCTTCTAGCAATATGGATGGGATGGTCTTGGCAATTCCATTGTGACCTATAGAAAAAAGGGCTGTGATGCTTGGCTAAAGTTATAAGTCCATTCTGTGGCTGTGGAACAAGGCAATGCCAATGAAGCTACATGGGGAGGGATTTCCAGGCTCCTTCACAGCAACTGATTTCAGTATCCTAGTTGGCCATTAACATCAGATAAGCTATCACTGTAGTACAATATTAAAGTACAACGTAACATGGATGTTAGCAATCTACTTCACACTGTCCAACAGAGTTCTGTCTTACCCAGAGTCAAAGACAAGTTCTTGCCTTCATCTATTTATAACATGTGATGTAACCACTCATACTTCTCTACTCTCAGGTAATACTTGCCCTCTTTTTCATGTTACATCAATCATACTGGCTTCCTAGCATATCCCTTGAACATGTTTAGTATATACCCATCTCAGAGTCTTTGAACTTGCTGATACCTCTGCTTGGAGTATTCTTTGTCTAGATAACCATATGACCCTTTCGCTGTGATCTGTCTATTGCCACCAGAACACAGTGACATTCTCAAACCACACTAGATCTCTCAGTATGAACTACTCACCTAATCCTGCTTATGTACTTTCCATGGTAAATGATATATGTAGTTGTTTGCTCAATATCCGTCTATTCTTCTACAATGTGAGTTCCATACACACAAGGGTTTTATTTTGTAAATTATTGTTATCCAGCATGCAGAACAGTGACTGGTACTTTGTATTTCTGCCAATTTTTTTTTACTGGATAAAAAGATGGGTGAATTCTTGTTTATTGGTAGATGGAAAGGTCCGATCATCATATATTATTAAGATCTATGGATGTTTTACAATTAGATTTGTCATAAAATATATAGTCTATTTAGGTACTTCTGAGGCCCTTAATTTTCAGTGTGGTTTTGGGCTGGATTGCCATTATAAAAAACCAATTTCATCTCCAAATAAATTTAGTAATATTCTTTTGAGCTAAACATGAAAGAATATTCATAAAAAAACTATAGAAGAAGATGAAGGCAAATAGCTAAACACCATTGAAAAGACTGTCAACAAGTAATTAATCACTAAGAGCAGTGATGGCTAATGAATTTCAAATAATTATCTCAGTAATATATGAAAGTAAAATCATCTCCAGAACACACTGAAAATGTCCATTTATTGTGTTGGACAAAAGAATGTATATTTCCAAGGCTAGAATTTTGATAAGCTAATTAAGATTTGTTAAAGATTAAAGCATTAAACATTTGATGGATTTAGCATCAAATTTTGATGGGTGTATCATTGGACTGGAACACTAACAGCATTAAGGCTTAAATTGCTAGCAATTGTTCTGTGGAAGATTGAGTGAGATATGTACAGAAGGACTCATAGCACATTTTTATTTGCCACAGATTACGTCTTACCAAAACAATAATATTAAAATGAATGATGTTAAATAAGCAATAAATGTCATAACTTACTAATTAAATGGAAAGAATAGTTTAAGAAACTCTCAAGGATCAAAATCATCATGTTCTTTAGAGAAAGGATTAATTTGAGATGACAGTGAAGAACAAAGGGAAAAAAGGAATTATTTTAGCTGTTTGTGTAGTGCTATGGGGTAGCACTTAGGTAGAAGGCATGAGGACCCGGAGTTCAGCCCACAGCACCATACTGACTCAGTTTGATTTGGAAATTACATTTTATGGAAAAATAAATATTTATCCATTTTGTACTGTTTGGGTTTGTTGTTGTTGTTTTCAACTAGACACGAGCTGGAATTACTGGGGAAGAGGGAACCTCAATTAAGAAAATGACCATACCAGACTGGCTCATGGGCCAGATTGTGAGAATTTTTCTTGATGGATGATTGATGTGGGGGGGGCTAGATCACTCTAGGTGGTGTCACTTTCTGGGCAGATGGTCCTTTGGTGTATAAGAAAGTAAGATGAGTTAGCCCTAGAGCAGTAAGCAGCACTCTTCCATGGCCTCTACTTTAGCTCTTACCACCAAATTCTTGCCTTGAATTCCATCAATGATGGAGTGTGATGGCGATGTGTACGACAAATCAACTCTTTCCTCTCCAAGTTGCTTTTGATCATGACTTTTATCACATCAATAGAAAGCAAACTAGGAGATGTCTCAAAAGTGGGTGATGGGACATGCTATTACATTCACTGACAGGCATGGTGTATATGAGAATGAAATGCCTGCCTTGTTGATAACTGGACTCAGAAGAAATCAAATGAACTAAATGCCTTCTAGGCCTCTGACCAAAGTAGAGATTCAGATGCCTGATCTAATGTGATGAAGGCTGGCTGTTTTCCTTGTAAGATGTAAAGTAATTCCTTCTGGAAAGAAAGTAATGGAATGAATAGTGGACTTGTATCAGGGGAAAGCAGTAAGCACACTGGCCCTGTGGTTGTTCTTTCCAAGGCCAAGTTGTTTTTAAGACAGATCCTCTTACCCTTTTTGACTGCCTTGTCTTGCTGATTCTCACATCCTGAGAAAAGGCAAATAAGATAACGCCCTTGAAGAATTCCTGATGAAGTATCCTTGGCAAAGACCATCCCAAGCTGTTGTACTATACACACCTGTAAGGGTGGTTGTCTGTGCTTCACCCCTGAAGTACCACCCCTAGTAGGCAGCAGGTAACTACGAGGTACCTGCCTCCCCACCAGGCGTGGCCGAGACAGGGACCCCTTAAGATCTGGGATGAGTGCGTGCTCACTCTCTCTTGGCTACCTCATGGTCTTGGATGCTGGTGCTGCGGATCAAGGCAGAGTTCTCCAGAGAACTGCATTGGACTGTGCCCCACCCCTCCTGGATTCCACGACCAACTCCTTTATGCTTGTTGTGAGTTAGCCCAGAATAAATTCCTTTGATTATCAGATAGACTCCGTGGAATTTCCTCATTACACGCCCATGTTCTTCATTTCATGTTTCGTATTACGGTATCTATATTAAGAGAACTGGTTGTAGAGTCAGTAAGCGGAAGAGCAGCATTTAGAATCTAAATCTACCTGAATATGGGCAAAGACTATAGACTTGGTGCCTCAGTTCCTTATCTTTCAATGGGGAGAAAAGTGTTCTCATTATGAAGTTGTTGGGGAGATAAAGTAGGTTAAAATCTGTAAAAAAGCCACAAAGTTCATAATAAGGTAGGTTTTCTTCTTTCTCTCCTCCTCCCCCTTCTTAAGACAAGGTCTCACTATGTAGCTCTGGAACTCACTTTGTAGACCAGGTTGGCCTCAAATTCATAGAGATCTGACTGCCTCTTTCTCCCAAATGCCAGAATTAAAGGGCTGAGTCACACCATGCCCAGCAAATTTGATTTTCTTAATTAAATGCTTGTATATTTAGGAACAGAGAGCTGTATTGTACCATGTTCACTGTCACATAAAATACAATTACTTTGCACCTGAATATAGTAACAGCACATTCTGTTTGCATATAGACCCAGAAGTAGGCTATTTTGATCATATGGATCATATGGCAGATATATTTGCGGTTTAATGAAGAACTTGCATGCTGTTTTCTACAATGGTTGTACTAATTTACACTCCTACTAAGACAGTGATTACTTGAACTTGGGAGGGCAGTAGATAATAGAAAGCAGGACACACACATGTACAAAAAGAACATTAATCCCATTAACAGGAACAATATATTGAAATAAACAGAAATTAAAATTTCAGCACAATGAATTCTGCTAACAGAATCATTTCACCCCCTTGTATAAACCATGGCAGGAGTGGCACTTGCATGCAGCAGCAAGTCTACTTCAGTATAGATTTAAGCTTCTAGGGTTCTCAAAGTGGGGTGGTGGCAGGCATGAAAATTATGTGAGCCTTTTGAGGAGGGTATAGCTTGTTTTTCTTCACATACTTAATCAGCCACCCTCAGAGTACAGAGTAAGGTCCTTTGCTTTTAAGAATCTAAACATTTTTGTTAGGCTATGAACATAAGTGAGCAAGTGTCCTTGCGGTATGATTGAGTATCCTTTGGGTATATGCCCAAGAGTGGTACAGCTGGGTAGTGAGTCTACTTGCAGGACTCCTAACAATGGGAGAGCAGGGGCTGTCCCTAATGCTTTGGCTGGCTTTTAGAAATCTATTCCTTATACTGGGTCACCTTGCCTAGCCTTAATACAAGGGGAGGTGCTTAGTCTTACTGCAACTTTACATGCCATGTTTTGTTGATATCTATGGGAGGCCTGCCCCTTTCTGAACAGAAA
>LZPO01066299.1:41971-55757 GCA_001675575.1 Neotoma lepida
CGGTAGCCCAGGCTGGCCTCGAACTCACAGAGATCCGCCTGCCTCTGCCTCCCGAGTGCTGGAATTAAAGGCGTGCGCCACCACCGCCCGGCTCTAATTATACTTTTTAAATTAAACCTTTTTGATTTACTTAGTCTAGGGCAGATAACTAGAAAGTTTTAATTATGACAAATACGAATTCAGTTTATAAACACAGAAGAATAATCCCTCAGACAGCAATGCAGGAAATAACCTTTCAATTTGTCTGAAACTGAGTAATTCAGTTGTTTGCAGTCTATCAGATTCAGGAGTTCTAGGAAGAGGCCTTTGGATCTGTCACTGACTTAACAAACACCATTACATCTGACATAATGTGTTGTGTATTGGGTTTCCTAGCTTATATACCATAATAATGATATTGACCTTTCCCATAATGCTATATGATCACAGCTTGACTTATTTCTCAAAATTGTGGTTAAAGAAGAAGTTATTTTAAAGTGTGCATAAACTCTCATCTTCTGCATATTCTGACAGATACTTTAAGTTGAAAGAAAACCACCCACATCACACCTCAATGATACAAGTCAAAATATAGGATCTTAACTCAAGCTGATGGGGGAAATAGTGGCTTGAATTTCCTAGCAACCTTAAGTAATCTTCAAAGTTGGTCTTCTTATGGCTCTAATCCCCTGAAAAATGAAGGCCATGAGTAACAACTTGCAATTCTGAATAACATATATTCACTATCACATTAATATCTTCCAAAGAAACTAACCAAAAAATGTTCTACAAAGAGATTTTAAAAAGTCAGTGTAAAATGGCCATTATAAACTTAACCATATTCTCATTTGCTTAAGTCATGTATTTTATTAATTTTATAAATGTGTTGAATATTTATATCTAAATCAAGGTACCACATGGGTTACTAACCAAAAACTGGTCACCAGAACTGAAAATTAACTGTATTTCCAACTAGAAGTTTTTAAAGACAATTTCGCTATACAGCCTTAGCTGACTTGGAACTCAGTACATGGACCAAGCTGGCCTTAGACTCACAGAGGTCCACCTGCCTGTGCCTTCTGAGAACTTGAATTAAAGCAGTGAGCCACCACAGCAAGTTGGTTTCTAGCAACATGTGTAAAAGGAACACACTCCTTCAAAAGTGAACTTCTGTAGCCTTCCTTGACAAGCCTGTGGCCTACAAACTAGTAATCGTGGCTTCAGTCATTTACCCCATTTGAATATATTGTTTAAATAATTTGAACCTTGTCTATGCAAGGTAGGCCAATAATTTGGACAGGACTTTCTAGAGGTACTTGGTAATACATTTTATTTGAAGTCTACTATGTGTGGAAGATTGCGCAGGTAATGAATATACTGTTTCATAGTCACCTTATAAAAATATAAAGGCCGCTTGTAGAGGTGCATGCTTCTAAGCCCAGCACTTGGAGAAGTATAGGCAAGATGATCAGGAATTCAAGGTCAACTTCAGCTCTATAGGAAATTGGAGGACAGCTTGGACTACTTTAGATGCTCTCTCAAAAACATCGGAAGAACAATATAAATAAGGACATTCACTTCTCCAAATTCAACAGAAACATTAACTCTGTTCCTTTACATAAATACATTGGCTTGTTCTTTTCATAAGTTTGCTAGTGTTATCACTAATTTCCTGGGATAATCTTGTCTAATAGGCAGAAACTCAGTGACCTGAGGTATATACTGGTTGCTGGCCTAATATGTGCTCATGCTATTTCTTGCCATGTACTATCACAGCTCTCCTTTCCCTGAACACTGAGTGAGAACTGGATAAGTACTAGAAACTGTGTAACTGTCAAATCACATCCTTTCAAATACCTGAAACTCTTCACCAATTGGTATGCACACATACAGGATAATGGAACATTTTGTCTTTTTGTGTCTCTCACATGACTCTAAACTGTGCTTCTGTTTGTTTACAGAGAAAGCTGTAATTAAGGAAGGACTTCATTTTCCAAGCTGTGACACTGGGTCTACTTGGAGCTTTGCAGTTTCAGTGGAAATGACAATACTTCATTGTGAACTCTGATGGTGCTATTGATGCCATATTACTTCATTTTTATTTAACATCTATTTTTCTATCTTAATTTATTTATGTGGGGTTACAAACACATGCTGGGTATGCATGTGGAGGTCAGAGGCCAACTTGTAGTAATTGGTTATCTCTTTCTACCATATGGCTTCCCCAGATTTACCTTAGGATGTCAGGCTTGGAGGCCAGCTTCTTTAACTAGTAAGCCATCTTGATGGCCCTATGTCAAAAGTTTTGATTATGTGCATACTATATTAGGAAGTCTAGGAGATATTTGCAGCTGTTTGGAGCATTCCCTACTTCTTACAGTCTTCTGTGCTGTGGGATGTCTTTCTGCATGCTGTGAATATGTGTTGCTCCCATTGACTAATAAATAAGCTGCTTTGGCCTATGGAAAGGCAGCTTAGAGGCAGGCAGGAAATCCAAGGAGAGAGACAGGAAGAGAAAGGCAGAGTTGGGAAGATGCTAGCCTGCTGCCCAAGGAGCAACATGTAATGGGATGCAGGTAAAACCACAGAACACATGGCAATATATAGGTTAATAGGAATGGGTTAATTTAAGATGAAAGAGTTAGCAAGAAGCCTGCCATAGGCCATACAATTAATAATTTATATAAGCCTTGGAATGATTACTTTGTAAGCAGTCACTGATCACAGGGCCGGCTGGAACCAGAGAAAACTCCAGCTACACTTTTGTCCTGATGAATAATTTTAGAAAGTAATTCAATTTATATTTCTCATATTACTTTGGTTAAAAAATGATAGAGTGAATTTCTACATCATGTAAAAAAAACGAAACTATAGGAGTATTTGAAGATCAACATTTCTTTGTTCCTTTTCCCAGGAAGTTGGTCATTTTCATGTGTTTCATTCTGTTAGAATGCTTTTGTTTTATTTGATTCAATAATTGGGATATAATGAGAAGCAGAATCAAGCTGTGACTATGTTCATGAGAAAAATCTCACTATTTATTTAAATGTGATGCAAAGTTTACTGGTGGAATCTAACCTTTATCACCTTAGTCCTTGGGAAGAATAAAGCACAATCCTCAATGAAATTCTAATCTGCATATTTACCAGACTTTGCTTCTCTTTAGAGGAGACGGCATGAGACTGCAGAAAAAAATCAAATGCCTTAATATAAGAAATGATTAAATTTTCATTTACATGAAGCCTTATCTAAGTGTATATGAGAAACAGAACAAGAAAACTCCACATTAAGAAAGTTGAAATGCATGAATTCCTAATGGCGTTCCCCTGTATTCTATGGGCCTAATATTGAATGAATCACCCTGAGCATTGAGAAAATTAGCTCCATTGTTCCTTTAATTTCATTATGTTTTTCCTATAAAATGGAATGACAGGCACAATAAAAAGCCCCTGGTTAACAACGAATGAGTATGCTGCTTCAGTAGCAGTCAATATAGTTCCATATTCTTACTGAGAGAGCAAAAAGATTAGTTTGGACTATGCTTCCACCATCATTTTAATACACATTGTTCAGCATGAGCAAATTAGCTTACTAAACAATGCCTCTTAAAAAGCATCTGAAATTAAATACAGACGTCAGAAATATATATTGAATCCCTATCCACTAGAGAGGAATAACATGAAATTCAGGTAAAATGACATATCTGACTTGGGGAGGGGCATTTTGATTCTGTTCAAAAGATGGTTGTAAACATTGAAAGCAGCAAGAGCCTCTTCAGTCATCCCACTGCTAATTGCTTCTAATCTGTTCGGCAATAAAAATCTCGGTGTGTTAATGGAGCATCATTAAGAAGGAGGGAAAGGCTTTCAGCAAGCTTCCATTTTCTCTAGGTCCAAAGAGGCATCAGCTGTGGTTTAAAGACCAATTTCTACTGGGTAGCTGCTGGGTGCACTTCACCAGCAAGCAGGCAACCTAAGAGTTGGAATGTTCTCGTGCTCTATAAAGTTCTGCACTTTGGTATTTCCATTTTCATTATCTGGTCCAAAGCTTTATTCAGGGTTTCTCAACTACCTGTGCTTTGCAAGGAGTAGCAGCTTGGATAAGATGAGTCCCTTTCCATCCCCAAAGGCTAGACTCTGGGCTAATGGAGAGGAAAACATCAGCATAAGCTATTCAAGAGTACAAATTACCTCAACTGGGTTTCTCTTAGAGTTTTGTTGTGCAGCATGGTATTCAGGGAAGGAATTAATCTTCCAAATTATATTTTGTTTAGGCAAATATTAAGATGATCAAATACTTTCTGATTTCCTCAGCCAGGGAAGAGTAATTTGGAAATGAGGTAAGGCTAAGCCAGGCTGGAATTAAAATTTTTCTAGAGATATAAATCACATTTTCCCACCAATTGCTTCTAATCAATCCTGAGCTCAATGGCTCAACAAAATTTATAAAGCAGTTAACATTACCTAGTTTATTTATATACATATCATTGTAATGTGTCTACTAAATTTCAAGGAACAGAAAATCTACAAAGCAGCCAAATCGTAACAGAGTGCACATTATATCTTCATTATAAACTAGGATGAACATTTCTAAATTCAAATTTTGCATATAGACATCCACTCAAATTTTGAGAATGGCAATATAATAAATATCAAACAAGTCATCCCCAATGACTCTCCCTCACGCTCTACTAAGAAAGTGTATAATAAATTCATAGACATGTGGGATAGACAATTTCATCAATAGACATTCCAATGAACATGGAGATATTTCTTTAATTAGAATGGAAATGATTACTTTTGGTCTTCTACACAAAGTCCAAATCCAATTTCTAAAATAAACTATGGTTGATGTGATCTGTATTTTCAAGTCTTCACTTAACATCATTCCAGAGTCACAGTGCAAAATCCCTATAGGAAGATCCACAGCACCTTACTCTTAGGATATTCTTTGTCACATTTGATCATCTCCTAGTCTAATTAAAGTCCTACTTAGCACAACTCCAAGACTACATTATCTTCTTAAACAGCTCTATTGATGAATAAATAAAATGCCATGGCTGCTCAGTAGTCCATTTCGGCTCAATCGTACAGTCTCTCAGTTGGTAAATTCCCCAGGAAGCACCAACTAGAACAACAGTCTGTGGGATTAATGCACAGAAGTATGAAGACTGCTGTGGCATGCAGGCCTCTGTAGAGAATGAGACAGACCATTAACGAGCACAGATCCTTGAAGACAGTAATGTCAAATCCTGTCTTAGCATTTTTTTGTTGTTCATTTTGAATGTTGTATCATTCAAAAGCACGATATTTGTTGTGATATTTTGCTTGTGTTCTGACAAATAAAGCTTGCCTGAAGATCAGAGGGTGGAGCCAGCCACTAGTTAACTATAGCAGTGTGGAGGTCTGTACAGACAGGAGACAGGAAGTGACATGTCTGGGCAGAGAGAGGAAGTGATAAGGCAGGGCATAAACAGGATCTCGGCCCCCTTTTTGGTCTGAGGAGTCAGAGAGGTAAGAGGTAACTGTGGCTGCTCCTTTGCTTCTCTGATCTTTCAGCTTTTACCTCAATATCTGACTCCAGGTTTTTATTATTAAGACTAATTAGGATCACACTTCAGCTATTCCAAATTATTTGTAAGGCTTGAAATATTATACATTTGACCTCTGCACATGTCTCCTAAAGCCACAGCACTTGTTCCAGTACAATTAATCTCCTTATGTGATTCTAAGAGAAATTGTTGAGAAAAGAAACTAATAAAGTTCAGCTGAAGAACAAGAAGTTTTAAGAGAGAAGAGTAGCCCATTGATCTTATGTTATGTTATTGTTATGTGTGGGGGGGCTAATAACAAATAACTTGAAGAAATACAAGTATCCACAGATGGCTAGTTATAGAACATTTGGCACTTAGGAAATGCCAGGAGGGTTTCCCACATAAGGCCAAGAAAAAAATACCTCCTTTTAAAAGAAATAGTGGCAGAAGGACCAAGAACTATGGAGATAGAGAGAGCTCGAGACAGAGACAGAGAGAGTAACAGAGAGACAGAGACAGCCAATAATGTTCTGGTTCTTAAGGTCCCAAGCTATTCTTGATCTACTGTGTAATTAAGATAGTAACATCATATGCACTCTCCATCAACCTTTCTAATTACTGCAATCGTTCCTGTGTGGTTTACAGGGATAACCAGTGAGAGAGTACCTGCACCTTTTCAACATAAACAGGAAAAAATAATTAGGAAGATATCATAAACACTTAGAAGTTGTGCCTCTATAACATAAATTCATTTAGTTTGCTATTGAAAATATATAAGCCTAGAACATACTGTAGGAAATGCCCAAACACAGATTCTAAGCAGAGGGACTGGTTAAGTTTCCTATTTATGAAGAATCTGAAGCAGGCTACTACTTTGCACTGGATTATGCTTCAGTATTCCCTGAATGTTCATTAAATGAAGGCAGTTTAGCTGGGATGGAGTATTGTTCAACTTTGGAAAACAGAAGACCTTTTCTTTTATCCTCATGTAAAATAGGAGAAAAAAAAAACATGCACCTGACTACTGTCTAAACAGGCACTGAGATAAGATAGGGCACCAAGTGGAACTATCTGAAAATTTTAAGAAATGGCAATCTGCTGTGAAATCAAGAGGCTGCACACTAATACTATGAACTGCATTTGTGCTGGTGCAGGACCAGAAGTTACATGATCATCTGTTTCCCAGGTAATTAAGATAAAGGGGTCCACATCACCAGTTTCTTACTTTAACATGCATCCCTATTTTTAAGTTGCTGCAATAGAAAATTTTTGTTCCATGATATGGATGCAACTACTGTCTTTCTACTATTCACATTTTGAAATCATCATGCTCAAAATCGGGATGGTAGCTGTCTATATTCTCTCAGAACTGGTCAACAAAACAATGGATTGCCCTGTTCTTAAGAGAAGCCTGAGATGCTCTATTACCACACAAGTGTAATTAACAAGGATCCAACATCTAATAGTGCTTCCCCTTAGCATTAGTGGCTGGCACATTTGCACTCCTGAAAGGAAAGATGTATTTTTGTTAGAACCTAGCCACATTCAGTTTCCTGTTAATGAAGAAATTGATGAAAACCATATATTCTTCCATGATATGATTTGAGAAATGTGTAATAAGAAAATATTTGAACAAGAGTTTTTTTTTTGTTAAAGAAACACTAAAATATAGTGGAGAAGATAGAATGTGGGAAAATGTACCAAAAAGAAATTCCAAATTCTAACCTTTCCTCTTCCAATCTATTCACTTTTGGCCTCCAGGAAACAATTGTCAGAATACAAATTTACACACTGGTAAGGATACAGTAATCATCTGTTGCCTGCTTAATTTCACAAGGGAGTTTCAGCAATAAAACATGGAAATCAATGTGGAAATACTATAAATCTTAATCTCAGACATATCTGTTACTATTATATATGGACAGAATATGGAAACATACATAACTTGCAAGAAAAAATGATTGTTAACTATTCAGTTTCCTAATAACTTATCTGATGATTCAAGTGCTTGGTCTAGACAAGGATATCATTCATATTTTGACATGAACATTTCCTTTTTCACAAAACCAAAATGAAATAAATGAAAACCAACATAAACTCCAACTAGTCAGTCATTAAAATGATGACTTACAAGAACATTTTACAATGTGAAGTAATATAATTTGAAGACTCAGTTTTTAAACATGGCATTTATAGAGTAACCACAAATCTACATATACATATAAAACTATACATACTATATAAGACAGGTAAGAGTGTGTGTGTAGGTAGGAGATAAAGAAGAAAACAGGGAGGGAGGCTCATTCAAAACAATTTTTTTTTCAATATCAACAATAAGGACATTTCAATAACTAGAGAGAATTATCACAGATGAGTTTTTTATTCAGAGTAGATCACTTGAAGTTTCATGAAGACTGCTGGTGTAGATTCCAGCTTTGAAACTGAGTTCTCATCAACCTTTTTGCCATGCGATGGTAGCCTGTGCCCTCTGTATGGGAAACCCTGCCCTGCTCTCCCTTCAGTAAACTTACAGATAGAGTGCAGACCAGGGTCTCCCAACAGCAGCAGTTTCAACATTCCAATCCAGATTTTCTCTCTTCAGTTGTGATTTCATGTGTGAAACTGATGACACTTGTGACCTTTTCCTTTCAAATCATTCTGTGTCAGTGATGGACTCTGGCAGATGGGAGTACACTGTGGCAATATGGATCACTTTGCCTCTGTAAATATACTCTACTGTGGGACTTCATAGAAATCTAGGTAATTCAGTCTTAAAAGAAAATAGAGCTATTTACAAGTTGTGCTCCTCATAGTTTTCTCAGATTATACACTGCTACATATTGGCCTGAGGTCAGCTTGTTATCCTATGGATTAAAAGAGTAAAGAGTAACATCAAACATTTACTAACTTGATGTGTATAATATTGCAAAATGTTCTGCTTGTATTTATTAGCTGTTTGGATCCTCTTAACAATCCAATAAGGTATGTACTATTGTCTTTATCACATATGTGAAGAAGCAAAAGTATAGAATGATCAACTCCTTTACCACAAATCATGAAGATTATAAGCATTTCAGCCAGGTTTCAAACTCCTATAACCTAGAAGAGCCCTCTTAACTACTGCAGGCATTTTGAAAGTAAATAGTATGTATCATTTATTAATGATGTTGCTGCCTAATAAACTCCTGAACATCAAAAGATTATTGTTACAGGCTAAGCTGAAAGGTTACTGTATTCTATTGTAGACATAAAGACAATGGCTTCACTCGTGACTACTTTGATTTCAATAGGCAAATACGCAGTAGCAAATAGTCTATAAAGATCTGGCTTTCAGAAAGGAAGCTACCTGTATAGGGGCAGTAATTGAAGTCACAGGAGTAGATTTACTAGTGGACAGAGGACACAGAAAAGAAAAGACAAACACTGAAACAGGAAACTGGGGGTGGAGCAAACATTGAATGTTTAAAAAAAGGATAGAAGGACAAGTAAGTAAAAAAGAAAACTAGGGTACATAGTAGAGAGAAAGTAACATCAAGAAAATTAAGAACAATGAATAAAGGTGACCAACACAGTCCAATGCTGCAGAAGAGAGAGAAGGTAAGTACTGAAAGGAACTGGATTTTAACTGGCAATCATCGAAGACCTTAGCAAGAGGGATGGAAGGATGTTTGTAAGGAAAGAGGATATGATAAAGAAGGTTGAAGAATTAAGAAATGGATGAAAAAATGAAGGAAGTAAAGGTAACATTGGTTTGTCTATCAAAGGGAAAGAGACAGGTAAAGAGTTGGAGGGGGAAACAGAATCTCAGGTTGGGTATTTTAGGGTAGAGTTCTGACATGATCCACACACAAGGGGCTAGTGAAAGTGCAGTATGAAGGCTAATGTATCTATGTCCACAGAACATTGAGGAGAAACAGAATCAGTGGAAATACAGAAGGCTTATCCCTGAAAAGGCAGGGCCTTTTACTTAGAGGAGAGTGGTAGCCAATAAGGCCTCTCACAATACTGCTATTCATCAATAAGGGATGGAAAACTGTTAAGAGCTATTGTAGGAGATTTGGAAATCTAGTAAGGGAGTGCACTCCTGTGGGCTTAGGCTGATTTGGTGTGGTACAAAACAAACGGGAATAGGGAGCTAGTCTCTTTCATACAAATACTAAGCTCCTCCCCTAACCTAAACGCTCTCTCTCTCTTCTCTCTCTCTTTTCCCCTCCCTCCCTCTCTCCCTCCCTTCCCCCTTCTCCCTCTCCTCTTTGCTCTGTGCTTTTGAGACAAGATTTCAACTCTGTAGCCTATTTCCTAGGCTGGCCTGGAATTCAATGGGTATCCCAAGCTGGTATCAAACTTGTGGTAATACTCCTGCCTCCACCTTGTGAATGATGACATTATAATCTATTGAGAGCCGCTAGTAGCAAAAGTCCATGAGAGTATACAGCAGTGACAACTAGAGTTCAGAAGGCCAACCTATCAGAACTAAGGGTTCTGTTAGAGGAAACCATCACGCAAGGGGTTATGGAATTACTGCCTTTTGAATGCATTGGCTGTCTCTTGTTGTAAACTTCTTGTGCAATAACAGCTATGATTCTCCNCATTTACCGTGCATCTCCATGTTATGTGTACACGTAATCTCACGATTGCATCTCAATATTGGGCACAACTTTCCCTATACATTTGGGGTAATTGGATAAATTTCCCCAGCTGTATTTATTTTTCATTAACATACATCTGGCTAGAGCCATTCTCTAGACAAAAGTATTCCAGCTAAGATACCACTTTTCCAAGGATAAATGCAGATAAATATTAGCTCATCTCACTTACAGATAAGAGAAAATAACCACTAGTGATTAAATCCTCAACCCCTTACCTTCACCCCAGGTTATTTACACAAGACCCTAACTTAAGAGATTTACTGCTCACATTTTAGCCATTTGTTAGTTACTGAGTTAAAACAGTTACTCCCACTGGCCCAAGGAGATAGCCTACAAGGCCAGGCAGCTGGTAGGTGCCAAGCTTCTTTCTTGTGCAAATTAAGTTTGAATTCCTCCTCAGCCAAGTGCTATTTCTAGATTTTCTCCTCAACAACTACTCTGAATGAAAGTGCTTTTACTAACCAAATGCTACATGCTCTAACATAGGTTGCTTAGCCACCTAGTATATGTCCCCCTCCCTACCAGAAAGCAGCTCCAGCCAGGATGAGCAGGAAAAGCGGCACCAAGGACAGTTTACTTTCTTGTGACTGACTAACACCTAACATTCTACCTAGCCGTTTCTAGATTATAGTTTGAGCACATCAATTCCCTAATTGGTCTTAGCCTTTAGTTGACCGGACCAGAGAACTCCCCTTTAGTCACTCCCCCTTTTTGGGTTGAAATTGGAAGCTGACATTTATTGCTTTATGTGTGGACCCTTATCACCTCTCTCTGTGACCCTGAAAACTTCAAGTCTTGCATTGCTTTGCCAAAGAATTACTGCATGTGTATATATACTGGTCCTCTCAGAGCACTGGAGAGAATTGATTGAGAAGACGGAAAAGACCTAGATAGAGATGAGAGAACAACAAGAAGGGAATTGATGGAGAACAAAGATGAGGACGAAGATGGAAAGAACTAGATAGATATGAGAGAACAGCAGAAGGGACTGAGAACAGGAGGGAGTGAGAGGAGCTAAGTATGAGAACAGAAAAGAAACTGTGTAGATAGAATTGACTTAGAAGAATAAAGGAATGGACTAAAGAACTCAGTGTGCTTAGATTCATTTGATATTCCTAAGTTTAGAATCCTCAGCTGGTTGTTAGACTCTTCCGCGGACTCTGGGAGCAANCAATATAGGCTGGACCTATTACTATTTGCATTAATAATCCTAATCCACTGTATCGGGCTATCCTTTTGTTTGCTTGAGGCAGGGTCTCCTATAGCTCAGGCTGTTCTTGAACTTGTTATAGAGTCCAGGATAATCTTGAAATTCTTCCTCCTGTCTCCATGTGGCTTCTGAGTACTATGATTATAACCATACACTACTATCACACCATTTTTCCTTTCATTTATTTATAGTGTGTGTGTGTGTGTGTGTGTGTGTGTGTGTGCACACCTGTGTGCGCGGCACATGGAGGTCAGAGGACAATCACAGATGTTCCTCAGGTCTCATCCACCATGTGTTTTGGGGTCACTCACTGGCCTGGAACTCATCAAATAGGCTAGAATAGCTGTTGAGAAAAAGCCAGGGATTCACTTGTCTCTACCTTCCCAGTGCTAGGATTTTACATGCACTCCCAACCCCCAGTGCCTGGCCTTTTAAAAGTAGGTTCTGGGGATCCAACTCTCAGGTCTTCATGTTTACAAAGCAAGTACATTACTGAGTGAGCTATGGCTTCTTACTCCACAGACATTTCCTTCCCGAGTTTGCCTGTCCACTTTTAAAGACTAGGGATAAAGTCTAAAGGCTTTTGCATGAAAATGGCATGCATTCTGCCTGTTAACTTGGTAAGCATATAGTGGAAACAGGCCTCTTTAGCAATATGAATTTGAGCTTCCTCTTTCACTCCTGTCCTTATTATCTCTAAATTCCTCTCCTTCTCCCTAAAATACTTTAGGATTTCTCCTGTATGCAGAAAAAAATAACAGCACCATTTGCATTTCGGCACTTTTTCAAGGAGGTTTCCAGGTGCTAGATATAAGCAGAAGAGCTTGTGTTTTTCCTTCAGATCTAAATAGTCTGAATCTCAGTATTGCTCATGGGAACTGTTTCAAAGGCTGAAGTGTCAGAATCAGAAAGGAAAGAAATGTGTGGGTGGGAAGTTCTACATGCAAACTTGTCATACACTTCTTTCATTTTCAGACCTGAATATGCATAGATGCAGAAATTATGGCTTATTCCCAAGTTTTTATTGTCAGCATCTAATCTAACAAAAATGTCAAGAAGATAAGATTGGTATATGCAGGTGAAAATATTCAAGAGAGTTGATCTTGACTTAAATAGCTCTCTCTCTCTCTCTCTCTCTCTCTCTCTCTCTCTCTCATCTCTCCCCCATCTGTCTACCTGTCTATCTGTCTCTGTTAATGAGCCATTTCATTAATTCATTGCATGAGTATACTTTTTGCTCCTGTGTATAAAGTACAGAGTAAAATCTCATTTATTCAATTCCACTACTTTGAGATTTACAATCATTTAAAAATAGTTGAGGGAGAAACTTCTTTAGTGATTCCTTTATATACGGAAGTGCAACATAATGACAGTAAGGAAGAAATCTTGAAATGGTTTTCATATCAAATTTGAAAGATACATGTATAAAGATATTTGCTCCAGAACTGGTTTATGGTAACAGTAACAAAGGCAACCATTCACCAACAGGGTACTGGCTAAGCAAATTTCAGTCTATACAGATCACAAAATACTTTTCAGTTTTAAAGACATTACAACATAAATTTAAACATGTTGACATATAAAATGTATATAAGGTATAGAGGAGAAGAGCGAGTTCCTGAAAATCACTTTGAAAGATACATTCCAATATGCTCCATGGATGCCTAGGCTCCATTATATATTATTTTGTCCCTACATGTACATACCTATGATAAATTTTAATTTATAAATCAAGCACAAAAGATTAAGAACAACAATAATGGAACAATTATAATTATATCCCATAATAAATGTTACTTCAAACCTATGTATTTCTTTCAGAAACTTCCTTTTAAATTCAGACTTCAGTTGAATATAAATGAAATCAAAGAAAATAAAAACATAGGTGAGGGGGAGTCCTACAGAGAGAATTATCATAGTAGTACAGAAGTACATATATATATATACATATATATACATATACATATACATGTATTGGCATATGGATAACAGACACTAAAATCTCTGGATGGTGGATTGAGAGCAGTGTTTTACTTCATCTACTCTAAACTAAAAACCAAATTGAAAGGGAAAAATGTACCTGAAGTACACAGTTGTAATCTTAGCATGAGGGAATCTGAGGCAGCACTACGAGTTACAGGGGAGCCTGTAAGTCTCAGGAGAATAAATCAAACAAATAAACACACAATCAAAAAAAGGCATATGCAAACAAAAGTACCTGTGCACAAAGATTCCTGGAATCCTCAAATAACCTAACTTTACTTATAAATACTTGAGATACTGTATCCAATTACCCCCAAGACCCATACAAAGGAGGAGTTAACATAGTTTCAACTTCTCTGAGAAAGGGAAGTGATTACCTATTTAAAAATACTTTATAAGACTTAGCCATTTCAGCATTCTTATTCCTTTTTT
>LZPO01066299.1:55807-94470 GCA_001675575.1 Neotoma lepida
ACCCACCCCCCATTCCCACCTCCTCCAAGGCAAGGTCTCTCATAGGGAGTCAGCAGAGCCTGGTACATTCACTTGAGGCAGGACCGAGACTCTCCTCCCTGCACCAAGGCTGCACCAGGTGTCCCACCATAGGTACTGGGCTACAAAAAGCCAGCTCATGCACCAGGGACCAGTCCCGATCCCATTGCCTGGGGGCCCCCTAAACAGTTCAAGCTAAGCAACTGTCTCACGTATCCGGAGGTCCTAGTTCAGTTTCATGGGGGCTCTGCAGCTATTGGTCCATAGTTCATGCATTTCCACTAGTTTGGCTGGCCGTCTCTGTACATTTTCCATCATCATCTCGACGCCCCTTGCTCATAGAATCCCTCCTCTCTCTTATCAGTTGGGCTCCTGGAGCTCGGCCTGGCGTCTGGCCATGGATCCCTGCATCTGCTTTCATCAGTCTCTGCTTGAGGGTTCTATGACAGTTAGGGTATTCATCCATATGGTTACTGGAGTAGGCCAGTTCAGGCACCTTCTCGACTACTGTCAGTAGTCTAAGGTGGGGTCATCTTTGTGGATTCCTGGGAAGTTCCCTAGCACTCTGTTTCAGTAAAGCACCAGCATTCTTATTCTTAGTGATAGGTGGGTTGTGTGTGGTGCATATATACAAACCAAATACAAAATTCACAGTTTATTAGTTATGGCACATGTAATAGCAAAATACTATCACAGAGGGTATTACAAAGGTATACTTGACTTATAATGAATAACTTACTTATAACTGTATACCTTATACTTAGAGTTTCCCTAGCAGTATATCTGATCAATAGTTGATTATACTATAGATATTTAATATAAATTAGGTAACAAGATGTTTAATTCACATAGACCCTCCAGTTTCTGTTTATATAAAATTATCTTGAAAAATTATTATCACCACACCAAAAAATAAAATAAGATTATAAATTTGGAAAACACAAACAATATTATCAATAGACTGTCCTCATCTAAGCATTTGGCTATTTATTCCTCATGTTGATTGAGTTTAATTATTACCCTTAGAAGCTGTTTCAATGTCTGAACTAATTAATTAATTGAATAGTTCAAACAGCATTTTTAAGCACCCACTATATGCCAGGTGCTATTTCTGGCACTGGGATGGATCACCAAACATAAAAAGCCTGCCTTAAAGAAGCTGTCATTCTATTTGGGGGAGGCAATATACAGATATAAACACATTCATTCAACAAAATCAAAAGTTCACCTACAAACAATTTATATTCTAGTGTACAACCACGAACAGAACACTTGTCTCACAGTATCTATCTCTTAGTACCATCCTTTCATATGTAAATTTACATATGCTTAAGCTGGTATTCATATATGAATGATGCACATCCTGCCCACATTTTGTGCTACTACTGTATTATGTACGATAATTGACAAGTAGCTCCTATACAGTACGTAAGGAATAGTGAAGATAAAATGTTTTTACAGGTTCAGAACAGCTGCAATTTTAGTGTTTTCAATTTATACTTAGTTGAATTCATGAATGCAGAACCCACACAGATTCACACATAAACATTTCATTTAACAAATATATTCAACAAATTCAAGATGCCTTGACCCATTTAAATGTACTATATAGATTGGGGAAATATAAAGTAGATACATAAAAATGGATATTGGGAAAAGGAAAATTACAGTGACATGAATTAAGCCATCAGGGAAACCTCTTTGATGAAGAGATATATGACCAGAGACAGGAAGGTGATGAGAAAGTAAGTCATGGTAGGAGAGTCAAGACAAAAGAAAAAGCCAGAGCGAAGGCTCCAAGGTAGCAGGCAGGATCATCAGGATGTGATGAAAGAACATCAAGAAGTCCAATATGGCCAGAGCATAGCATGGAGGAAATGAGAGCTGATAAGTGTTAGGAGGATGTGCTCACACAGTAACAAATTGACTATGGTAGTTACCAAGGGCACTGAAAAATCTATTAGAAGAATATGAACAAAGAAGTTATAATATGGTCACATACACATTTGAAAAGGGTAACTATGTGGAGAATAGCATGGGAAGCATAAGGAGGGAAGTAGGGAGTCTAATTAGGAAGATGTTACAAAAATCCAGGAGTAAAAGGATAGAGCAGTGGTTCTCAGCCTTCCTAATGTTGTGACCCTTTAATACAGTTCCTCATGTTGTGCTGACCTCAAACCATAAATTTTCTTTCGTACTTCATAACTGTAATTTTGCTACTGTTATGAATCATAAATATCTGATATACAGATGGTCTTAGGTGACCTCTGTGAAAGGGTCATTTAAATGCCCCCCCAAGAGGACCACAACCCACAGGCTGAGAACAACTGGAGTAGACTAAAATGGTAGGAACTGGATGTGATGAGAACCTGTTTGGTTCTGGACTGCATATATTTTAAAGGAAAGTCAAGATCTGTTCATGCATGGGGTATTAAAAGAGAAAGAAAAGAAAAAATGGTAACACCTAAGCAACTGGAAAGGTATTAACTTAAGCAACTAGACAGACAGGGTTATCATTTATTGGGATAGAGAAATCTATGGACACAGACTATTTAGGGACAGGCTATAAACAGTTTTCTTTCAGATGTATTAACTGACGAACACTACTTAACTAACATCTTACTAACTACTTGTTACTAACAGGTTACTAACTAACATCCAAGTGGAGATGTTAGGGAAGTAGCTGGAAATATGGCTGGATATTACACAAAAGGTCTATTAGGCTGGGGCCGCCAATATCTGAAAGCATAAGAGTGATGCATTTAGAGTGCAAATGTAGCAAGAAAAAAAGTTAAAGAACTGGGACTCACCAAAGGCTAAAGCTGAAAGAGATCAGAAAAAGAGGATAAAGAAGACTTGCAAGGATCAGCCTTTAAGGTAAGAGGAAAGGTAGAAGAATGTGGTATTCTGGAAGCTAAGTGAGAGCAGTGACTTTAGGAGGAAGGAGTTGTGGATGGCCAGCTTGTCGATGAGAGCAGGACTTGATTTAGAAAAGTGGAGATAATGTGTGACCCTCAAAACAGCAACTGACAAGGATGGAAATAAAAGCCTGAATGGAAGAGAGTAGGATGAGATGAGGTCGAAGACAAGGGGTATATAATTCTCTGAAAGGTTTTCCTGCATAAATGGAGTACAAGCTGGTGAAGCATGCAATAAAAAAGATGATTTTTCTTTTGTAAACAAGAGTAAATAATATTTGTGTATGCAAATGGGAATGGCATGGAGGAGAAAGAAATTTGATGAGAGACAGAGACAATCTGAACAATTTCTGAACTGATAAGATGGAGTTGAATTCTGGGCAGCAATGTAAAGGCTGGCCTTATGTAGGAGGAAGGAAATTGGTAATAATACAAACAAGACAGAGTCTGAGGACAGAGATCAGTGGGCAAGTAGGTATGGAGATGAGAGTGTAAGGAAGTTTTGTTCTGGCCTAGGGTACCCAGACCTTATGGTAATCACTCTCATACACAGTTGATTCCACTGTCTATGTCTCCAGCCCTTCCTCAAACTCACATCTGTGTGAACTCCACATTCGTAAGGTTGCCACAGAAAAATACAATTACCCACGAGAAAGGCAAGGAAATGATCAGTACTTCAAGAGAAACCAAGCATGAAATAAGTAACAATAATTTACCTAGAGAAATTAGCATAATAATACCAAAAGGAAAAAGAAAGAGGAGAAATTAGGGGAGAAGGGGAAGAGAAAGAGGGAAACACTGAACTTCAGTAGGTGTCAGGCACTGTTCTAAGGTTCTTTCCATACAGTTACATGTAAATCTCTCAACTCTATGAACAATCTCCTCTATTTTCCACATAGATGGTAGCCAACAGTCGTGAATTTGGAGTAAAACAGTTAGCATAGTATATTTTCTTTCAGCAACAACAGTATAGATCCAGAGTTGGCACAGATGTGGACTTCACTAGGACTGGAGTATTGATTCATGGTGTTGAGAGACAGGCAAAATGAAATCAATGGAGTAGGAAAGAGTGATATTCTAACTTCTGGGTCATCGAAGATATGGGAGAACAGTGAGGACATGGAACTAATAGAGACAAAAGTACGAATGGCTTATGATCTACCCCTATGATGATAACCATTATGAATATTTTACAGTATGTCTGACTTTTACAGAAAATGGGAGCCTAAAGATGAGTCCTGAGTGCTACTTACAAAAAATAGCTCTGCTGCTGTTGTGTCCTCTCATCTTCATTTTTAGCAATTCATGTTTCTTCAGTATCATATAGAAAAGAGATGATATCTGCTAAGAGGCACCAATATTATTAATTAAGGTGTTTACTCCAGATGTAAAATAACTATTCTGGATGAATAGAAACATTTTCAATCAGCGTAAAATGACTGAGTCCAGAGGCACGGGGTGGGGGGTGACTAAACATTACACAGTAGAAAAAAACATAAAGAAGGAAAAGCTGAACAACAATTTCCTACATGAAATCTGTTAGCCTAGAACCCTAAGAATGACTAGATTGGGACTAAGGTATAGGCTATGTTTATGAGGTCATTCATGGTTCAGAGGTATACTTTTTAAAAAAAAGCTGGATGACATTAGTATACTTGGAAATCACATTGAAATGTGTAGTGTGGACTCTTAGGTCTTCAATCTGCCACTTTATAGAAAAAGGATGCTATAAAGGGTACATGGGAACACCATCTAAACTCAAAAACAGATTAGCCTTGTAGAGACTGTCATCATTTCTTTATAAAGAACTTCCAAGATTATTGTGGAATGTTATTTTAAGGTGTGTTACATTTCTTTATGCTGTGGAACATCTGTTTAATGATGCAAAGATGTGTTGCATTCTTTTATGTTGCATTTGTTTAACTCCGTGAAGCTGTGTTACTTGCCTGTCTAAAACCCCTGATGTTCTAATAAAGAACTGAACAGCTAACAGCAAGGCAAGAGAAAGGATAGGTGGGGCTGGAGGCAGAGAGAATAAATAGAAGGAGAAATCTCAGAGGAGAGGAAGAAGGAGCAGGAGAACAAGGAGAAGAGGATGCTAGGGGCCAGTCACCCAGCCACACAGCCAGCCATGGAGTAAGAGTGAAAGTAAGATTACAGAAGTAAGAAAAGGTAAAAGCCCAGAGGCAAAAAGTAGATGGGATAATTTAAGAGAAGCTTGCTAGTAACAAGCCAAGCTAAGGCTGGGCGTTTATAATTAAGAATAAGCCATTGTGTGTGATTTATTTGGGAGCTGGGTGGCACTCCCCCCTAAAAGAGTAGAAAAAGCAACCAACAACACAAGATTATGAACTCTCATAAATCAGCCAATCAGAAATCTAAATAAGTAGGAATACTGTGGTAGTTTGAAAGTAATTGGCTTACAGGGAGTGGCACTATTAGGAGGTGTGGCTTTGTTGGAGTAGGTATGCTGTTGTTGGAGGAAGTGTGTCACTGTGGGGACATATTTTGAGGTTTCCTATTCTCAGGATATTGTCCAGAGTCTCAGTCAACTTCCTGTTGCCTGCAAGATGTAGGACTCTTAGCTACTACTCTACCACCATTTCTGCCTGCACACTGCCATGCTCCCTGTCATGATGATAATGGAATGAACTTCTGAAACTGAGTTGCCATGGTCATATTGTCTCTTCACAGCAATAAAAAACTTAATTAAGACAAATATGATCAATATTTAAAACAATGTTCAAGTTGTGTTTGTCTTTTTACAGTGAGATTTTCACACTTTATTATGTACTGTCTGTTGCATTCATGCACTGATAAGACATCTCTTCAAAATAGAATAGTGATGACTATGCAATAATATTTTAAGAAATAAAGTAGTATTCCAAATGAATTATCTCTTGATGTGGATATCTAATCTGTTGTTAGGTTTGATGCATTCTTAATCACCTTCAGATACTTAGCAAATACCATTTACAGAGATCTTAGGTCCTTGTAAACAGAGAAAGAGGCAACTACAACTCTGAGCATATCACAATGCTCTATTTTGCATATTTTCATATGATCATATTTTTAAATTTTTTAATATTTTATTATTCTTTGAGAATTTTGCACGTTGTGATCATATTCACCCCCTTTCTCCATCCTTTCCTGGATATACCTTCCCTTCCCAACTTATTGTGTGTGTATATGTATGTTTTCCCACCAAGGCCAATTTGTGCTGCCCAAACATTTTTAGATAAGTGGCCTTCCACTGGAACATGGTTGACTTATCAGGGGTTATGCTCTTAGAAAAACCTGACTCTTCCATTCCTAGCAGCTAGCAATTGCCAATGGCTGCCTGGCTAGGGGTAGGACTTCATGCCCAATTCCCCTCTCCATGCTAGGATTTGGGATCATATATTTTTAATGTTAAGCAGGTGAACCATGGAAATTCTGAGCTCTGAAACGACCCAGATTTATGTTATGAAACTTGAACTAAATAAGTGCAGTACTTTTATTTTCATAATGGTATTTTCAGCTCACTTAACTAAGAAGAGTTTTCAGTCTGTAATGAACAAAGCAGTACACTCAACCAAATACAACTGGGGAAAAAAGCACATGTAAGAGATGCTTCTCATTATAAAATGTTTCATTTTAAAAGGTCTAACAAACAATGCCTTTCCATAAGTCACACTTCTTAGTTAATAGTAAAGTTTAGACATGTATTCAGAATATTTGTTATCTAAAAGATATCCTTAGTTCAATGTTCGTTTGAATGGTAGAGAGCCACGTATTTATTGAACACACAGATTTGACAGATAATTCACAAAAGTAACCTCAATGAATTCTAGGACTAAATAATAGTATTTTTTATTGAAGTTCAGAAATTAAGCTAATTTGTTCAAGGCCAGAGTTGGCAAGTGGTAGACTATTGGAGTTTGTGATGCTTGTGTTGGGTTTCAGGACTGGGTGGCTCTATATTTCTACTTTCTGTAAACCTAAATATACGAAAATCAAGGCTGTTTGTGGCTATCACAGGAATTGTTCCTCTAGGCACCTTTAGATTATGAGATGGAAAATTTCATGCATTGTCATGTTTATGGAATATTCACAGTACTCCCAGAAGTCAAACTGTCGAGATAGGTTGTCCCAGTCCAGCAACAAATATGAATACTTGAGAGTTTCAGTGAAGTATCTCTCCACATTACTCTACAATTAAATGGATACTGAGGCCTCATAGTTACTGAAAGAATTACATAAATCCCTCATCTTCAGGTTTATTTTTACAGGATGAACCCAGGGACATTAATCTCACAGTTTCTCTAAAATACATTAGTACATAAATAGGAATTTTATGAGAGATTCTGTTGTTTAAAAGTTATCTTTAACTTCATTGCCTTTTAGAGACTTATAAAATGAATGCATGAATTATGATATGATTTTTTTCCCTAGCTCATCTGTGAAAGCAGAGCGCAGAACTGTTTGGGTTTAACTTTGCAAAAATCCCAAAGATCAGCATTTTTGATACACAATAAAACAAAATTTAAAGAAATAATTAAGCAAAGCTAAGCCAAATCCAGTGCTTTAGCACTTCCTCTCATTTAAGGTCACCAAAGCTTAGATGTTTTATCTGCTAACAATTCCTCTGAAGGACTCCCAAGCATACTTTCTTGCCAACAAAAGTAATGGAAATTCTCAGCAATTATGACTTGGTAAATTCATAGAAGAGACAAGATTCCCATGAATATACCAGAGGCTTGTTGACATTTGGTAGTTGCATTACTAAAACCTCCTAACAGAACTGCGGTATGTTTAGGGGTAAATTTATTTTAATTCTATCAATGCCTACATATCATATGTAGTCAGTTATATCAAGATTTCTTCCAAGAAGTCTCAGTTTTCCTATTTTCATTGTACTAAGTTTGGCATGAAACTATAGATTGGATAATTACTAACTGGGAGTGAAAAGCCTCTAACTACCACAATCACCCACATTAATTCAAATTGCATGAAAGGAAAAACAACAAATGTTTGGAAGACTGCACTATGGGGGAAACTAAACAAACAGGCTCAAGGAAACAAAAACCTGATATTAACACAGAAGGAAACCATGAATTTTTCTCTTCCATGGTATAATGACAGCTCAGATTGGAGGTCACTTGGTTCCTGGACCATTATCCAGGGTCAAGAATATAGACTTAATGCTCATTACATGATGTTAATAACTTAGGGCACAGAAAAGTGTGTGTATAAGGCCATATGAGCAAATGTTTTCAGTTTAGAAATATCTAGTTATGTACTTTGTCATTTACATACAGCAAGTTGCTGTGTTTTGACACTATTCACACACATTCATTCCTTGTATGAGTCATAGAACACTGAAATGTGACATTTTCCACATTATTCCGTGGGACGAAGAGCAGGACCATTAACTGCAGGCAATTAGAAGGCACAATCATCTTTTATTGGTCAAAAACAATTATGTCTCTAGTAGAGCCCTAATGCTACTTTTATATAAATAAACCAGATAATTGAAGGCAGTAAAGAATACTATTGTGAAAGATTTCATAGAAGTCTATGCCACTGTCTTAATTGAGAGTAAAAAATAAAGGAAGTTCATTTCTTCTAGGTTTATCCCATCTATTTTTAAGATGAAAACCTGGCTTCCAAGTCTAAAAAGCACATCACATCTGTGCTCTCCTCAACAACCTCAGTGTGTGGATATTATTTAAAAATCCACAATGAATGCAAAGTTGAGTCATTATTATTTAAGAAAAACAAGACAAGTAACTACAGGAAACAAATCATCAGCATTGTTTAATATTTAAGGCAATAGGCATGATGACACAGGAAGAATGCTGCTCAAAATCATGTCTTCATTCATACATTAAAAGGTGCATTTCTGGATCTCAGTGTGCCAATGCAGCTGCATTCAGCCAGTGATTCCCATATACAGAAAAAGACATGATGTTTAATGAAACAGCATTTTATTTAACAGTATTTTGGAAGAGGTGATAAAGTCTTGGTGTACACAGCATCCATAATGAAAAGGGAGAGAGGCATAAGTACATGCAGGAACACTGAAAAACATCTCATTTGAATGTCCAAACAGGTCTTTACTAAACAGTCACATTTTAATTCGATCTTTTCTTACTATATTAGAGAAAGCATTCATTTCTTCTCAATCATTGCCTATTACACAGCCAAGTTTTGTTCTATTATTTGCTATACATTTGTAGATTATGTACTGGGCATTGAAAGTGAAATTGATACAGAAGAAAATAAAAGAAGGTGCTATTCTCATCTTCAAATAACTGAAAGTATAGTTTGTGAAATGACAGTTCTACACTGAAAACATGTGGAAATAAGAGATGTGTGAAAATATTATGCACATTGTACTCTGAGAGCCTAAATAAGATGAGGTGCTACAATGCTTTCTGAAGTCTTTTCTGAACACACAGCGTGAGAAGTTTGTCTGATTATTACCTGGCGCCTTTTTCCAATTTCCACATTTATGACGAGTTAATTAACTCCAAATGAGATAGAAACCTAAAGACACACAATCCAACCTCTCTGAATAAAATTGGCAGTGAAGTTCTCCAATTAGCCATTTAGAAACACACAAAACAAATGCAGAAAAAATCAGACACAAACAATACAGAAAGAAAAAACCCATAAGAAGACCTATCTCATTGGATTTCAGAATGTCACAGCTCTTTGAAGGGAAAATGATTTTGTAGGTATTTCTACTGAAGAAAGTGTTGGTTAAAAGTGGGACTTATGGTTGAGTTTGCATGAAAACCCGTTTAGCATGCACAGATACAATAAAACTTTCTAGAGCTAATCATGAAGGCAAACATCTGTAATCCCAGCAGTTGGGAGGCAGAGGCAGAAGGATCGCCATGAGTTTGAAGCCTGCCATGGCTACAGAGAGACCCTGTCTTGAAAAACTAATTCAAAACCAACCAAACCTGTCTACTAGGACCTTTTCCTTGAATTATGTGAGATGATTAAAAAAATTGTATCTAATCGTCTTGGGGTCCTTGTTCCTAAGACCTATGGAAATTATATGAACTGTCTCAATAGCCTATGGAATCTGTACATGATTGAGTTACCAGCAACGAAAGGTAAGCTCGTGTATGTTTCAAGAAAATTACCTAAAAATGCTTTCCTAGCCAGTAGAGCCTAAAAGACAGAGGCGCTTTACCCACAGCATCTGTAAGGAATTAAGTCTTTCAATGTAAACCCACACAGTAATAAAAGTGCCACAAATGAAAAAATATGTGCAAAATTATTTTCAAGCTGTCCTTTTTATTTGTAACATTTAGACATTTTTGGACTGTGCATTTAACTCAATAGTGCAAAATTTCCTATCAAATGCAGCAGTATTTTGTGATCACATGGCAAGCAAATGGGGATACTATAATATGATATAATGTAAGCAATATTACTTTCAGTGTATAAACTACTATACCAAATAGTGCATCTTCATACTATAACACTGGACTAGCTCTACATTCCTTCACTAAGAATCTTAAGATAGGGCTAACTTACAATAGGAGCTATGTTTATAGTTGTAAAATTTCTGTGTCATGCCACAAACTAACTCTGAAATGAGATTTTCCCATATATGAAAACATTTATATCAAGGGTCTCCAGTGAACTTTTAACCCACCACGGATTCTGCTTATAGCAGTTCTACATGGGGCTTCTCAAAAGAGCAAT
Organism: Neotoma lepida; assembly: GCA_001675575.1. Taxonomy (NCBI): domain Eukaryota; kingdom Metazoa; phylum Chordata; class Mammalia; order Rodentia; family Cricetidae; genus Neotoma; species Neotoma lepida. Next base: position 66,451 of record LZPO01066299.1, read on the forward strand.
TTCCTTATTATACAGAGTAAGACAATCCTCCCCGATGAGATGGTAATAGGTTGGGTGGCCACAATAACAGCAAATAAAGGTTCACTAAAATCTCATAAAAATGCAAACTCTGCACTCTATTTGTATTTGGGAAAAATTCCTATAAAAAAGTTATTTTGTGTCTTCTGGCTACCGTTTAAGAGCAACAGTTACAGCATCTAAGAGAGGGAAAAAGTTAATGCAAAAGTGATCATGATTGGTTTTAATTTTTCTCTGATGCTCCAACAAATGTTTGAGAACACAGTGTAGTTATTTGGTTGGGCATACCCATATTCTAATCTATAGCCTAGGTCATTTAGTCACTGATTCACTGAGAACATAAATGTTGGTAACATTGAAAAAGTGTGATTGTCCTTATAAAATGATAAAGGAACATAATGAACAAATTTGGGAAGTAATTAACTAATGTGCCAGAAATGAGCAACTTCTTTTTTGATATTTTTCAGTTTTTTCAGTGGGCCTTATTTTCATTGCCTCTGACTTGAAAACACACTAAGAATTTTGAGGTCTGTCACAATGAGGGCAGCTACGACATTTAGAAAAACCCATGCTTAACTGTCAATTGCTATGTATTCAATAAATCAGTGCTTTAAAATCTCGTCTTCTTATTACACCTCCCAAATAGTGAGCATTTAATGTAGTTTCACCTCTATACAAATGCCACTTGTGTCTTGGTAGAGATTTTCAGACTAGTGAATTTTGGATTTGATGCAATCTATATACTGTTAGCAAAAAATTCTATCATGTTAAAGAATGACTCAAGTTGTGTGAAGTACACCTATACTTAAATTAGCTATGCTTAGAAAAAGACTAGAATGCATGTAAGTGAAGCATAAGTCATTGCTCACTGATACATAGTAATATTTCAGGAGATACTAATAAAAAACAATCACACCTGAGCAGTAAAAGCAAAGTAAAAATGCAAACTAAGTGACTGTCCACCTTCTTGAAGAATGCTTTTATGGTCAGTGCTCCTGTCCAATAACCTACAGCCTATTATAGAAACAGCCAGATCCCATTATGTTTCCAATTTTTAAAAGAAAGGAGTTTACTATAACTCTGACAAAGGTCACAGTGCTTACTTTTCCAAATGGAAGATTGACCGGATAATAAAAAGACTGTGTACAACTGCTTCTATATTCAGCATTCAGGAAACGTTTTGTCAAACATGCTGAAAAATGCTACATAAAAAGGACAGTTTGATATTACGTTTGAAACAAAATCATTAAAACATATTTTCACAGACATGTACATGATTACTATCACAGTTTTGAGAAATACACTGAGCATATTTGAAAATACCTGCCACCATACTATCTCCTATATACACTCACTTAACTTTCTGCAGTTTTAATTTTAAAAGTGGGACAGGAATGACAGGGCAACTGGGCCAAAAGTTTCCACATTGTTGAACCCAGAGAGTGGAGTCTAGTACTAGCAGGCTACTTAAAATTTTATAGACTACTAAAAACTTGTGGAAGAAACTGTGTTTCACTTTCATCTTGGCTCCCTGAAACTGTCATGATTAAAAGGGTCCTGGCTGCCAATAACAACAACTAGGTCTAAAACAAATCACATCTAGAATTTTACCAGCACATTTGAGATTTCTATTTTTTGACTATTGTTATTCTTCACTTGTTTGCTTGCATTTTTCCATGTATTGATTTTACACAATTATGAAACCAACACTACTATGTAGGCAGTATGTTGTCAAATGAGTACTTTATGGATCCATACCCATATGCAAGCTCCAAAATGCATAACTGTTGCTTCCCCTAACAGTAAGGATCATGAATGGCTTATGCAAACACAAGAACATCAGAAGATATTAGAAAACAATCAAAACAATATATCCATGCACATTGATATTTACTAACAAAATTGACAGTTCAGAGGTTTGGTACTGGAGAGATGGCTAAAAGCATTTATTGCTACTGCAGAAGACCCAGGTTTGGTTCCCATCACCCGCGCGGTGTAACTCCAGTTCTAGGGGATCTAATACCCTCTTCTGACCTCAACTGGTACTACATATATATGGTGCACATATATACACTCAAGCACACAGATATACACATAAAATAAACAAATAAATAAATTGGGAAAAAAGGAGCTCAGAGGTTAAAGATAGGTGCTACTGGGGAAAATGGTGAATTAAAGTATGAATTATGGAGAGGAAAAATGTCTTGCTTCTAAAGATGGAGAGGCATACCTAAAGGAAATTGAGTACATATTAAAGGACTGTAGCAAAGCGAGACCACCCATCATGGTTCTGCTGTTCCATATTCTTACAATGAATCATTTGTTTGAATAAAGTTGCATGTCTGTATCAGAAACAGTAGCCATGTTTGCTGAGCCTGTTATGTACACTTTAAACCTCTTAGACTCAACCCCTGGTGACATTTAAATGCTTCAATGATAGCCCTATTGCAAGCAGAACTTTTTATGAGCTAATACTTTGATCTGGGAACAGAAAAGCATAACAAACATGAAGTAGCTGGTGTTTTTCCCTGCTGAGAAGGATTTTAGGAACATAAATGTAATAAATAGCTTTAATACATATGGTTTGCATCTACTTCTTTGTCTAGCACTAGCCACCGATCTACTCAAAGGGTAGTGGTAAATTAGTCTTAGGGCTTTGGAAAAGTCAAATGTGTATAAGAATTCTAAAGATGAAGCAAGAGAAAATGGAAGAGGCAAAATTCTGCTGTGTTGCCTCATCACCATCAAAGAAAATGGTAACTCTGCTATGACAAAAAATGTGCTTTCTCTTACTCAATATACTATGTGTTAGTGCATCTTGATTATTGTAGCTCCATAAAGCTGTACCTCTGGGTCAACACTGTTTCTCCTTGCTCAGTTCTAAAACAAACAATTCACAGAAAAATAGAGGGAAAGCTAGCTCTGTGTCACTGTCCAAAGGTGAAGTGGACCCTGCTTTACCTAAAAGCTTTAGATACTTGAAACCACTATAATCTACTTGTGCTGTCCAAGTGGGACATCTTTTTAAGGAATCACAGAGTTACAGAGATTTCAAACTTCAAGTAATATCTTTTCTTGCTATATTTTAAGAACATTTCTCTGTCATATTCAACTATACTGCCCCATCACATATAGACATAGTATTAATGTGATCCACTGGAGTCTGTTGTGCTGTAAAAACAGTAAGTATTGTTTGGTACAACTGGTAAATTTCCATAATCACACACACACACTTACCTATTCACAGCCTCAAAGGCATTCAAATTGTTTCCCTACAAGGAATCCTTTTTTTTTTCTAAAGTGAGTTTTATGCTAAAAGTAGCATTGCAAGTGTTATAGATCAGGTTGGGGATGAAATAGTTCATACTAATCCTTCCCACAGTATATTATCTATTATCAATTAGAGCTCAGAACATAGCATGAACCTCATAATGTATATTATAAACTCCAGATATCATCTGCATGGACCACTGTGATGGCATTTTGGAGTGCTTAGTACTTGTAGAGACTCAACAGATATTTGCTAATTGATCGACCATAAAAACTTCTGGGAGGACCAAATCCCAGCATGGAAAGGGGAATTGGGCATACAACCCCATCCCCTAGCTGAGAAGCTATTGGCAATTCTTAGCTGCTGGAAGAAAAAGGATAAGTTTTCTCTAAGAGTGTTGCCAACAGTAGGCAGACCATACTCCAGTGGGCACACATCCAAGAATATTTGGGCAGCACATACTGGCTTTAATGGGGTAAAACAACACCAAACATAAAGTTGAGTGGGAAGGGGAGGGAGATTATGGGAAGAGTTGGGGTTGGAGGGTGAATATGATTAAAACACAATATCCAAAATTCTCTAATCACTAATGAAGTATTCTGTTATAAATACAAAAAAATAACAATGAAACGCTCCTGGACCATTGTTCCATGCTTTAGGCTCCCCAAAAGCTTAGATATATGACTGGCTTCTCTAAGAGTAGGGAAGTGAAAACACTTTTTAGGAATCTCTGCTCCAAAGATATGACAAAACATAGAAGAGCAAAGCTTCTAGACTCCCCTAGGCTCTGTTTTCTTCAGGGCAAACCCCCTGAAGTGAGGGTTTTGCACGGAAACTTTTATTATAGTAATCCACCACTATTATATGGGCAGAAACAAGAAATACTTTATATAGCATTTTAAAAGAAATAGTTTATAAGACCAAATACCAAACATCTAAGAAGGACTGCTGTAGTAGCCTGGATTTTATGAGCAGAGTAGACTAACAAACTTGCTATGTGCAGATTTTTTGTTTGTTTGTTTTGGGTTATAGGTTTGCCATAGATAATGTAGTTTTACCTGTTTGAATTTCATTTCTAAGTTACCATTTTCATTGTCTAGTGTCTCATTCTCAATTATGAAAGTTTTATGGAACAATTCATATACTCTGTTAAACATTTTTAATCCTTTCTACTTTTGCAGTCTAAATAGTAATGTTTAGAATTGTTATATGCTGTGGGATGGTCTTTCTGTAGGCTGTGAATATGTGCTGCTACTATTAGTTAATAAAGAAGCTGTTTAGGCCTATGGTAAGTCAGGATTAGAGTCACACAGGAAATCCAAGAGAGACAGGGAGAAGAAGGGCAGAGTTAGGGCAAACGCCATCCAGCCTCCCAAGGAACAAGATGCCAGCAGACCAGTAATGCCACGGCCACATGGCAAAATACAGATTAACAGAAATGGGTTAATTTAAGATGTAATAGCTGTCTAGCAACAGGCCTGAGCCATAGGCCAAACAGTCTTTAATTAACATAAGCCTCTGTGTGTGTATTTGAGACTGAATGGCTACGGGACATAGGAAAACTTCCAGCTGCAGTTATGTATACCTGACTTTTCCAAATCTTTATGAAAATATTTTTCCTGAGTAAAAATGAGTGTCATTTCTAATTTTGACTCTTCCTGTTATGTGCTATGCCAGAATTCCTATGAATATCTGATGCCCTTATAAAAGGAGGCATTATGTATTATTGCTACTGGCTATATGCAAAATTCCATCCAAGAAATCAATTGAGGTTTTCCCTGTAGTTCTGCTTCCAAGGTTGTCAAAAGTAGTTAGCATCAGAGTAGCTGATGAATAACTTAATCAGAATTTTTGCACAGACATGCCATTTCTAGACATATTCAGCTCAAGCAAAACATATTTAATGTATTAGTCAGGGCTTTGCCAGTTATTAACCTTGGTTACAGCTATTATAATGATCAGAGAAATGTTTTCATTTAAAGTTTCTTTCTTCAGAACTCACAATTCCCTTGAAGACTGGTAGTCATTGAAACCCTTCTGTTTTTTTCCTTGTGTCTCAGCAATGCACTGACTTATATAATTTTGAAATTTTAACCCTTAAATCAGCAATGGACAATAATTGTTTTAACATATTTTAAATATTCAAATAGACATGATAGAAATCACAATTGGCCTTGATATTTTATTATTCACATATAATAATTTATGTCAATAAATGCATATCAAAATGTACTTTTGCTAGACACTTATGTAAGGTTAAGGGTAGAATGGGGGAAATCACTTATTAACTAATGAGTACAGAATTTAGACACAAACTATTTCAAAGCACAAGTTTCATAGAAATAAAAACAACATGGAAAAATGTATTAGTGAGCTATATTTTGTCTTCTATCCCACTGTGGATTAAAATAAACAAGAGGGTAAGGACTAAAAATAGGGCCTTCATTGAATAATGTGTTCATGCTATTCATGGTATACTAACATAAAATAATACTATAAGGCCATTGGTTCTCTTCCATATATCTATGAAATTTTACTGAGAATACTACTGGAGCAATCTCCTAATGGCAGGGTAGGTTATACATTAAAAGATTAGAATTATTTTAGGAATTAAAGAATAAACTAGTGTCATCATAGCAACAGAGTATGAGTTTGGTTTCTCTGTCTTTTGTGTGTGAGAAAGAGAGGTAGGAGAAAAAGAGAGGAGAAAAAGTAATCTCCTCACATCTGACTTTACCTGTTAAAATTCTTCTTTGTCTTTCTTGACCATTATTTTATATTTTAGTTCCAAGATAAGTCATGTTTTCCTACAAACATGACTTCAGGCCTGAGTTAAAAACCATGAGACACTCTGTTAAATATGTGCCCTATAACTTCTAATTTAGATTACTTTTCCAACTTGGCCTCAGAAGCAGATCACAGAACCAGTATCTGTCTTTAGCTACCACCACTATTGTCTTTCTGATTTCTGAGAAAGTACCATCGTCAATCATTTTCACACTTAAGAACATAAACACATATTTTTCACCCTGAATAACTTACCAGCTTTGGCTACTTTTTAAAAATAGAGACTATGAAAAGAAGATATTTAAATACCAAGCTGGATTTTCTTTTATATTTTAATGAAAATCTTAGCACTACAAAGAATAGTAAACCGGTGAAACGATTGTGATTTGGGAAATTATCTTGAAAATTAAGCTTTTCTTCCTTTAAAATAATCTCATGTGTTACAATTTAAATTCCAAAAGATATGACTCAGAAATGTCTCTGTATAAATACCCTTATAATATTAGAATCCATTTATCTGAACAAAAAGCACCCATCAAAATGCATGATTGCATATATAAATTATTTGATCATAGATTTTTTTAAACATATACACTAAAACTGGAAATTTTGACAGTTAAAACTTCTGCAATTTTATACTAAAGAAAAATGTAATAACTTTTAATTAACTAAATTATATCAATGAGAAAAAGTTATAGACTTTTACATTTGTAATTGTGGGAAGAGGTAGGGCAATGACCCATAGCACACATATGCAGGTCAGAGAACAACTTGCAGGGGTTTGTACTCTCTTTTCATCATGTGGGTTCAGATGGTCATACTCAGGTCATTGGGCTTGGCAACAAGTGCCTTTACCCACTGCACCATCTCATTGGCCCAAGAAAAACTTAGAACCAGAAGCTAATGTTTCTTTGTACCCACTCTCTTTGGTTTAACACTTAACTTGATAATAATTTTCTGCTTTGGATATGATACTGCTCATGCCAATTTCCAATTTCTTTTCTTTTATGATTGGGATAATATCAGTTCCTCAAAGAGCTCTAATGATTAAAGCATTGCTCTACATTACTTTTTATTAAATTTTCAATCCTCTATGATAATAAACCTAAACCTTAAATTGCGTCTAGTTGATGTTATACAGATTTCACATAATCCAAACATTTCCCATGTTACATAAAACTTCTAGGAGTGTGTTAGTTGCTCTAAATTGATCAATGAATTTGTGTAAATTTTAATACTTCTACATTAGCCTATGCACTAGAAATGTGAATTTATATCACGAAAAATTAGGTCATAGTCTACATGATGACACTCTATCTCAGAAAAAAAAATCTGCCAACATTGTAAAATAAAAGGACTGGAAATGATCTAGCTCAGAGGATATTGCAGGAATATAACAGCTTAATGCAATCTATTACCCTAGTCTGGATCCTATACTGTAGAGAAAATGTTATAATGAACATATCTGTCAACTCACAAAATTGGAAAATGGGCAATAGATGAGAATTTTTTCAATACCGTGTTTATGTTAAATTTACTGAACTTGAGGAATATACTTTGTTGTGGCTATCTAAGAAAATGCACCTATTGCTAGTAAATATACACTGAACTACTTTGGGGTAAGATGTGAAGTATTTCAAATTTATTTTTATTTATCTAGTTTGTGTGTGTAGTGCAGAGGTTATGTATATGGAGCGGGAGGTGCCTGCCTGTGGGTATGCATGTAGAAGCCAAAGGTTGACTTTGGGTATTTTTTTTTCTATCACTCTCCACTTCAGTTTTTGGGACGGGATCTCTCATTGAATCTGGAGTTTGGTGCTTCAACTAGACTGCCTGTCCAGTGAGTACACAGGACGATTCTCCTTTCCCTGCCCTCCATCCCCAATCCCATGCTGGGGTTACAGTGAGGTTCACATGGGTGTTGGGTATCTAAACATAAGTTCTCATGACAGTAACTGTTTTACTCACTGAGCAATCTCTTCAGCCACCTAATGCTGAGAATTTAATATATTCTAAAGTGGCTCCAAAATAAGAAACAAACAGATTGTTAGATATAGACACATGATAGCTACATAAAGAGAATGAATGATAAAGCAATCGGGGTAACGTGAATCTGAGCAAAGGCATGTGAGTGTTAATACACATGCCTTTACACTTGTAAGTGTTAATCTGTCCAATTTTCTTAAGAGTTTAACCAAGTCAGTCAATTATGTATTGAGAAATAAATCATATACATTAATCGAAGCACTTTATACTAAGTGATAGACACCAACCACAAAGGATTATATGGTTTATAATTCCATTTATATGAATTACCTAAAACAGATAAATGTACAGAGAAAAAATAGATTAGCAGTTACCAAGGAGTGAGTGAAAGAAGGGATGAGATATGCCTGCAAATTGGTATAATTTTTATCATTCATGGTAATAATAAGTTCTAGAATTTAATAGCAATGATATTGGCTCAATTCTATGAATATGTGAAAATTATTGAATTATACACTCTAAATGAATAATTTTATATGGTCTAGAAGCTATATCTCAACAAAGCTGCTTTTAAAGAAAAGGCTGAGGATGAGGATATTGCTTAATTAGTATATTGTTGGCTGGGAAAGCATGAGAACCTGAGTTCAAATGCCCAGCGCCCATGTGAAAAGACATGCACCCAGTACATATCTGTCATCACAGTGCTAGGATGCAGAGACAAGTAGGTAGATCCCTGGATCCAATGGCCGGTCACTCTAGCTGAGTCATCGCACTTAATGTTCAATGAGAATCTCTGTCTCAAAATGACTGATAACCACATCCAAAGTTCACTTTTGACCTCTGCATGCACATGCATCTGCACACACATGAACACATATACACATATACATACAAAAAATAAAGACTGAAAGATGAAAAAGAGGGAAGAGGTAATATATTGTTAAAATAGTCAATGGCTTGAAATATTAAAAAGTCCAATGGTATGACCATAAGATTAGGAAGGCCAATAAATAAAGAATACCTATATATTAGACCTAAAAAAGGCAAAAGAACTGAGAGTCGGAGTTGTTGAGTGTATAATCTGCAGGGATTCTAAAGTCATCAAGATTATAAACTACTGTCACCACCATGGGAATCAGTGTGGAGATTCTTTACAAGGCTAAAAATAAAACTATAGTTATACTATTATATCACTCCTGGGAAGGTTGCCAAATGACATATATGACATGAAAGTAGAAGGTAGACTATTTGGGGAAAGGAAAAGAGGAAGCAGACTAATGGGAACAAGAGGAACAGGACAGGTTAATAGGGGTACAGAATGCAAAGTACATGATATACTGTAATATTCATACACATGTAGACATTTCAATAAGCAAATGTACCTGTAAAGGTACCTTTATCACATGGGAACACATTCCACTTAACATTTATATTTATTTTTATCATTTTAATTGCACCAAATATATATAGTACAGTGTGACAATTAATATATGTATATAATATACACTGATCACATTATACTAGTTACCATTTCCATCTCCTTAAATATTTTGTGATACTTACGTTGTTTAAAATAGCAAGGTTTAACTAATTTCACAATAGCTAAAATCTTGTGGTGGATTGTGGTGGATGATGCAAAATCATAAAATTGTGAAATAATAACTAATGCGCTTGGACTTAAACTAAAAATTCTATTGAGCCATATGACATTCTCTAAAATAAACTGTAATTATATCACTTTCATCTTTCCCTTTCCTCCTCCAACCATTCCCATGCCTCAAAACCATGGGCATGTTTTCCTTAGTTGTTACATATTTGTATGTTACATAGTTGTAATACATATATTGTTATATATTTGTATGTTACATATTTGTAATATATATATAATGCCTTAATATATTAATACAATCTGCTCAGTCCATTTATCCCTGAGGAAGAGTATTTGTCCTGCTCTCACTATTCCTTAGTTGCTTGTAGTTCTTTGTCAAAGGTTGGAGCCCCATGAAATTTCCCCTTTCCATATCAATAATTCTACTGGTATTGTACTTGTTCAGGTCTTGCTTAGGCAGCCATGTTGGTGAGATTTAATGGGTGTAGCTTCCCTATCATTTCTAGTAGACATAATTTCACAGCAGATTTCCTGTTCCACTGGTCCTACAATCTTCACCCATCCACTGTTCTTCTTCCACAATGTTCCCTGAGCCTTAGGTTCTTAATTGGAAGCAAATCTAGGTTATCAAAAAAGAGAAAATAATGTTCCTATGTTATAGCTACTACAGGACTGGTATGGCTTGACTTCTCAATATTTCTGATAGTGATTCCTCTGAATGAAAATGCAAAATGGGGTGCTGACAATGATATATTAGTTTATTTTCATGTGATGGGAGAAGAAATGTGATAAATTTAAAGTATGTGTAAATTATCTATTAGAGAAAGAAAGCTTGTTTCTTAATTCAGAATAACTGAGTTGGGCTCTGGAGTCAGTAATATAGGCTTTCTTATGGCTAAGGTATGAAACTATATAACTTTGAGAAATTTGTTTTCTACATACTGTTGGATTTGGTAGTTCCCAAAACACAAATCATTGAAAATGTATGTATGGGAAAGCCTTTCTTCTTTCAAAATCTCTATTGTCTACACATTTTTGCTAGAAGAGACACTGTGTATTCCAAAAAATGGTCAAGTGCTTTTGACAAATGATAATTAGAGATGCTGCTATGAGTTCTAGAACATTCTAAAATAAAAACAAATAATTTGTATTTATATTTGCATTTTTACCATCTCTGCCTGGTATGTATTATTACTATTCTATTAAATAAATACCAAGACATTACCAATTTTTCCATATTTAAATCTCTTGAGCTTTTATAGTTAATATATATTTCAAGCACACTTAAAAATTTATTACAAAAGCTTCATGTTATGAAATATTTATGCTATGAAGTTTTGAGAACTCTCAAACCCTTATATGGAACTCCTTGTGGTGATTATATTGTGTCCCCCAATATATCGTGCACCCTAATAAACTTATCTTGGGTCAGAGAACAGAACAGCCACTAGAAAGACATAGAGGGCGGAGAGTGGTGGTACACACCTTTAATCCTATCACTTGGGAGGCAGAGATCCATTTTGATCTCTGTGAGTTCAAGGACAAACTGGAAACAGCCAGGCCTGATGACACACAACTTTAATCCCAGGAAGTGATGGCAGGAAGCAGAAGGGTATATGAGGCATGAGGACCAGGAACTAGAGGCTTTTTAAGCTTTTAAACTTTTTAAGCTTTGAGTCTTTTGAGCAGCAATTCAGCTGAGATCCATTTGGGTGAGGACTCAGAAGCCTGCAGTCTGAGAAAACAAGATCAGCTGAGGAGTTGGCAAGGTGAGGTTAGCTGTGGCTTGTTCTGTCTCTCTGACCTTTCAGAATTTACCCCAACATCTGGCTCCTGGTTTTTTAATTAATAAGACCACTTAGAAATTCATGTTATTTTTACAACTCCTTATTATTAGTTTAAAAAAAACAAAGGTAAGAAAAATTTTCTTTATGCACAATGAATGGTAATTTCCAGTGGTTCCAGAAATACTTAGCTATATCATGGTTAAATGTAAACATGTTATGAAATAATGGTTAATTATGATCATCTGTGCCACAGATGGTTTCTCACTGCTACTGGAGCCTATACCAAGCCTGTCCGCTATGGCAACAAGAAATAAAAATGGACAGTGTACATACAGTACAAGAACCCTAAGATCAATCATCAGAGATAAACTGTTATCTCTATGACAATAACAACATGGAGGAATTTTTATTTAATGGATAAAAGTAAGAAAGAAAACTGAATTGAAATAGAATTATGGGAAACAAAAGCAGAAATGCAAAAGAAGAAAACTGAGATTATATTAAAAAGGTCTTCCAAGGATCAGCAGTTTTCATTGTTTCAAGAATAGTACTTCAGAAATGTAAAGATAATCTGTAGAAGAACAGAAAATCTGTACTCTGGTACATCAATCACGAATTCTGCCTGTTTTCTTTTATTTCCAGTTGAATAATGACTTTTCCGTCAACTGAAATGCCAAATGTCAAATTCTCCCTTTCATTCATGACCTCTGATGACCCTTCTCTGATCCCTATTGCACATAGTTGTTAAAAAGTCACTATGTAAAGATACAGCATTTCCATCTATGCTTACTATGGGAAACGTAGAGAAAATATGCAACATGCAAAGGGAAAAGAGTTTTCCAAATATTATTATTTGGACGTGGTCAGCAGAGAAAAAAGAAATTTCATCACATCTAATAATATGGCCAAAACTAAAGAGGGAGAGAATTTTAAGCAAGGTCAAAAATGTCAACAGCTTAAAAAAGAAGTAAAACAAGAACTCTGAGTTTATTATATGATAGTCTGCTGTGGGATAATCCTTCTGTGCACTGTGAATATGTATTACTGTCATTGGTTAATAAAAAGCTGACAGGCCAGTAGCCAGGCAGGAAGTATAGGTGGAACAGCCAGACACAGAGGACTCTGGGAGGAAGGAGGGTGAAGTCAGAGGAGTCACCAGCCAGATGTAGAAGGAGTGGGACATACTAAATGGCATAGAGGTAAAAGCCACCAGCCTTGGGGCAGCACATAGATTAATAGAAATGAATTAAGTTGTAAGCTAGTTAGTAACAAGTCTGAGCTATCAGACAAGCATTTACAATTAATATAAGCCTCTGTGTGGCAATTTGGGAGTGGCTCCCTGGACAGGAAAACTCCACCTACAATAGTCTTTGGTGATCTTGTTAAAATGACTTTCAATGGAGTTAAAGCTACACTACAGTGGATTGTGGTGATATATTGTGTACCCTAATAAACTTGCCTGAGGATCAGAGGACAGAGCCAGCCACTAGATTAGACATAGAGGTCAGGCAGTGGTGGCACACACCTTTAATCCCAGCACTTGAGATCTCATGCTTTTGCTTGGGAAGCACACATGCCTTTAATCCCAGGAAGTAATATGGCAGGGCAGAGAAAGGTATATGAGGCATGAGGAAACAGGAACTCACTCTCTTGAGGCTGAGGATTTCATAGAAGTAAGAACTAGTGGCTGGCTGTTGTGCTTCTCAGATCTTTCAGCTTTCACTCTGATATCTGGCTCTGGGTTTTTTATTAAAAGACCATCTAAGATTCGAACAACATCTGGTGTCCAACTTGGGGCATTCCTCCAATCTCAGAAACAAATCATAAACTAACTAACATACGTTTCTGGGAAAAATACTAGAAGGTATTATAAAGAACAGTCACTGACCATCCAGATTGTACAAGAACAGGAACAACAGTTGCGGAGAGACATTGGATAATAGAAAAAACTACAGAATTAAATCAGTCTGTATACTTTAAAGATGTGCTGTCCTCAGAATGGAAACCAAGATATGTATTACATTGGGGATGAGGTTTTACTTTTGTTTCCATGGGAGAAGAAAAGCTATGGATACCATCAAAATTGATAAAGGTTTGATTTGAACAACAGAGACCTCTTAATTAGAAGAGGTGGTAGTTCATCAACCAGCATGACCATTCAATTTAAACTAACTTATACCACTAACAAATGCTTTTCATTTGATCAGTTATAACTTGCCAAAAGAGAACCTTCCCAAAGTTAGGATTGGGGAAGGGTTTTGTTTTTGTCTTTCAGAAGAATGAAGGCTAAGGAATTTGAAGAACACTGGACAAATGAGACATCTGAAGAAAAAGGACAAATCATCTAGAAAAAATGTCCCAAGAAAAAGAGTAAATTGGCCTTTTGGTCCATCACATATAAAATTTCATAAGTCTTCCTAAATGTTTGTTTCTGCTGTTCTCTACAGACATGTAATGCAAATGGTCTTTATGTAGTCCCAGTTCAATTAAAAATTAAAGTGTGGCTCTCTCTTTCTCTAAACCCAAGCATGCTTGTTAAAAGGAAAATCCAAAATCTCTGTTTCATATCAAAAGAGCCACCTGATATGAGATAGAAGAAAAAATAATTAAGGGACTATTCTATTGCCAGTAATCTCATGATTCTTTGATTTTATTTTGACTCTTTAAAACTTTTCTTAAGGTATGAATTTTATATCAAAATTTATAAGATTAATATATATATATTAAACTTTTGTCATGATATTAATGATCATATAGAGTACTAATTCTAGAAAAAAGGCTTCATCTAGCTTCCTGCACATGAGTTTGGGTTTGAGTCTCTATCAGTTTTCTGCAGTGAAACATGACCATGCTTAACAGTGATTTTGAAGTCTCCAAAAAACAACAATTCCATCAGGATGATGATAATACCACTAAGCTAATTAACACCACCCAAAGATCGGCTTTGGACTACAAACCACTCAGGACTAGTGGTTTCAAGATGGCTAGCTGAGATGATCAAGCCTCACAGACTACTCTAGCCAGGACTTGAGACAAGCCCTGCACTTTTCCATCATGCAGAGACTGGACAACAAATGATACAGCTACCTCTCCCAGAACTTGACAATTAACCCAAAATTTTCTTTTCAGGATCCTCTAAAGATGCCTTAGCCTTCAGTCAGCAGGAAGTAATTTTAAGAACATGATGCCCACATTCCCAAGAGGTGGGGTGGGTGGTTTTTGGTCGTTTAATGAGCTATGGATAATTGACATTGTTTAGGATGGTTGGTTACAAGTTGTTAATTGTTAATAGCCAGGAAAAAAGCTAAACAAAGGAGATTAGATTCAGGGTTCTTGCTTGAAAAAAAAGAAAGAAAAGAAAAGAAAAAAGAGGATATAGATATGATAAAAGATAGATTATTGAATCTACTTTGAAATAAAGATATAGAAATGATGAATAAAGGGTAGATTATTGAATCTACTCTGAAAAGAAAAAAGGGGGGGATATAGATATGATAAGATAAAAAGTTAGGTTACTGAATCTACTTTTAGAAAGCAACTACTAGTTTTAAATATTTTAAATTGGATTGGATTTTTGTGTATTGTATACAAATTATGTATATTGATACAAATTTGAGATTGATTTTGTTAGAATACAAAAAAATTACATATATTTCTACTCCTGTTCAAGGTATTGTACCTATACAGCTTATTTAACAATGAAATGCAAATTGCTAGTCCTTGAAACTTATTATTACCAACTAATTAGGATATAAAGAAATGCAAGTTAGTAGTTAGTTACCTATTACAATTGAACTTGTAGTCATATTAGGTATGTTTTCAAGGTCAAGCAGATATATCTTAGATATACAGATCATCTTTAAACATTTCAGAGATCTGCAGAATATGGCATTTAAGACGTTTTAATAACATAGATTCCTTTTTTTATGACAATGAAACATGTCTGCTTCTGGCAAAACCAATCTACTTCAGAGAAGATGATGGGCATTGAAGAAACTCCTATGGAGTTTACTTTCATTGTGGCAAGTTAGCCACTGGGCAAGAAAATGCCTTTGCCTCAATGCTGACAGTATACTGTCCAAAATGGACAAGCAGGACACAAAACAAAGTGACTGCTGAACCTTGCCAAGACAAAGTAAGAAGGCCCTTTAGAAAATTCTGCTTCACAGATGAGTCTGTTAAATATGCTAGACCTGTAGGCCGAAGATGATGCCCCAACATTGCAGAGAAACCTCGGGTGACTGTCCAGGCAGCTGGCTGTTTCTGTCATAACTCACATTTTTTGGAAGTCACTTGTTTGCATTTCCTCTTTACTTAGGTAATATTATTTCCTTCTTGGGCCTCTGAGGGAGTTGAAGATTACATAGTTATAGTTATAGTTTTACTTGTTAACAAATTCAGAAAAGAAACTCATTAAAGATATGAAAAGTATGTAAGTTTGAAAGACATCAGAAGATAGTTTTCAGTTGATAATACAAGTTAAGATAGAAAGTGAATTAGGCACAACATTTTGGACTCACCAAAATAGGATAAAGAATGGAGTATTTTCTCTGAATCTGTCAAATGTTAATGGACTGGACATTGTTAATATAATTCTTGACTGTATATACTGTATATACTAATTGTACTTATTGCATATAGTTTTTTATATTAGTTATAATCTTTTATTATTTTAGACAAAAAAGGGGAAATGTGGTGATATATTGTGCACCTCAATAAACTTGCCTGAGGATCAGAGGACAGAGCAAGCCACTAGATTAGACATAGAGGTCAGGAGGCAGTGGTGGCACACACCTTTAATCCCAGCACTTGAGATCTCATGCCTTTGCTTGGGAAGGACGCATGCCTTTAATCCCAGGAACTAATATGGCAGGGCAGAGAAAGGTATATAAGGCATGAGGAAACAGGAACTAACTCTCTTTAGGCTGAAGATTTCATAGAAGTAAGAACTAGTGCCTGGCTGCTCTGCTTCTCTGATCTTTCAGCTTTCACCCCGATATCTGGCTCTGGGATTTTCATTAAAAGACCATCTAAGATTTGAACAACAGTGGATAGAAGAGGGATAGGAAAAAACAGAAGCAGTAGAAGGTCCAAATTTCTGAATGATCTGGAGACGCCACTGACTATCTGGGGCAGGAGTGAGGGGAGGTAGAGGTTGAGGAAGGCTTTCAGGGGTTTTGTTTGTTTGTTTGATTGGTTGGTTGGTTTCTTTCCTTTTCTTTTTTTTGTGAACATTAACTAAACAATAGAAGCTAGTAGTTAGGAAGTAAAGATATATGAAGAGGAACCCCAAGGTAGAAGAGAGGGTGATTAAAATATAAGATAAAAGGTAGAATGACATAGAGAAATAGTAACACTCTACAAATAGGCAAGGATAACAGGATGATGGGGTAGATGTTAGTGTACCATGTTTGCATATGATAGACAAGTAAATTGTATTTTCTGCCAGATGACCTCTATTTTCCCATTAACATACAATGAAGGGTCATCTATGAAAATCCAAAACATAGGGATGGAGGAGGTAAAGAACAGCTATTTGGGGGAAAAGAGAAAGGAAAATATGGCCACACATGGGAAAACTGCAGCCATAAGCCAAATCCATCCCACTATCTGTTTTAGTGAATAAACTGTCACTGGAACATAGTGATATTCATTTATTTATTTTATTGCCTATGATTAATTTTGTGCTACAGCAGCAAAGGTAAATGGCTATGAAAGAAACTTTACAACCTACCTACAATGCCTAAATTATTTACCAAGTAAGTTGTCTATGAAGTCATTAGGATATAATTCTGCCCAATTTGTGTATGGAGATCACATTTTAAATGAGATGAAAATAAAATAGTATTCCAGAGAGGATGATGATCAATTTGCTGAAGGGACCTGAGGTCATAATTGATACAGAATAATGGAAATAATTGGAACATTTACCTGGAGAGGACTCAGTTTTCATTCCTAGAACAGAATAGTTTGGATATTTCACCCCTACATTTAGCTCTGGCACAAATCAGAAATATTTCCACCTTAATGAGAATATAATTACTTTCCCAAGTTTGCAATTGCTTATTTAAGGTTATTTTCCCTTAATAGCAAATACATATATAGGGTTTTGAATGAGAAAAGCCATCATTGGCTTGTATATTTGAATATTGATTCTATTTGGTGGAACTGTTTGGGAAGGATTAGTTGATGTGGCCTTGTTGGAGGAGGTGTGTCACTCAGGGTGGCTTTGAGGTTTCAAAAGACTCACTTTATTCCCAGTGTGGCTCTCTGCATCTTACTTGTGGATTGGGATGTGAACTTTCAGCTGTTGCTCCAGCTGCAATGCCTTCCCTCTGCCATCATGGACTCTAACCCTCGGGAACCCTAAGCCCAATTCAGTGCTTTCTTTCATAAGTTGCCTTGGTCATAGAAAAGGCACTAAGACAGAAGTTAGTACTGGGGTGGTGCTGCTGTTGTGACAGAACTGACCATAGTGATTCTTGAAGGAATGTGGGAGTCTAGAAAAGTGATTGAATGCTATAAGCAGAGATGAATGAGCCATCCCTGTAGGACATTAGAAGACAGTAATGCTGAAAGTTATACAGACAATGGACACCTGCCTCAAGAAATTTCAGAGGTGAACAATATTTGCAACTAGGTTAGAAATCATTTTGGGATGTTGTGGCAAAGGCTGTAGTTGCTTTCTTCCCTTGTCCTAAGAATTTTCTGAGGCTAAATTTAAAATAAACCAATTTCTTTGGAAGAAGAGATCTCGAGAAACAAATGGGGCAACAAGAAATACAAAATACAGTTTGAAAAGAAAAAAACAGCACTGGAAAATGTAATGTTGGAGCCAAGGCCTGTGCTGAAAGAGATAAGGAGATTGAGGAGAGGCCTGATCCACAAAAGAAGAAAGGAGGGGTGCCCTCAGGGCAAGACCTCACTGGTCTAGGCTTCCAACTTGTGAGGAAAAGCCTCAGTAATTTTCTGCTCCTCAAATATAGAAACAAAGGAAAGCTGCACCAAATTTAATTCAATGGGGCCAGGCTGCATCCTAAGCAGGCAGCCAAACTTAGTAGCACCCTCTATTTGATTCTGGTTCAAGAATCATGGAGGATACACAAATAAAAGGGTTGTGAAATCTTCCTCCATGGTTAAGGAGAGTCATTGATGCCAGACAATGTATGATAGGGCAGTTCCTAAATGAAGCCAATTATGAGAAGTGAAACTTGATTGTGCTGGAGACCCTAAAGATGCTGAACATGCTGAAGATATGGAGTATCTGCCAAGGAGAGCTGTACAAGGGGAGTTGAATCATGCTGAGAGTGAGATTTATCTTGAAGGCAGCAAAGTTGAAAGGGCTGTACCATAAAACCCTTCAACAACGGATGTGGAACTACAGCATTTGGAGTTTTCCCTGCTAGGTTTTGGTCTGGGTTTGGTTCAATATTTCCTACTATGTCTTTTAGAATGTATATTCTATGACATCGTATGTTAGAAATATGCATTTTTTAAAATCTTACAGGGGGTTACAATTAAGATATTGCCTTGAGTCTCAGAAGAAACTATGGACTTTTAAACAGGGTTTAGACTGAAAAACTGTAGGGAATTTTGATATTGGACTAAATACATTTCACATTATGATATGGCCATGAGCCTATGGGGGCCAGGGAATGGAATGTGGTAATTTGACTACAAATGGCATCTATAGGCTTATGTTTGAACACTTGGTCTCTCAGTATTGGAATTACTTGGGCAGGATTATGAGGTATGGCCTTATTGGAGGATGTGTGTCACTAGAGGTAAACATTGAAGTTTCAAAAGACTCATGTCATTCTCAATGTGTCTCAGCTTCCTGTTTGTGGAGTGAAATGTAAGCTCACAGGTGCTACTCTAGGTACCTGTCACCATGCCTTCACTCCACCATTAAAGACTCTAAGCCTCTGGAACCATAAGCCTAACTAAACTCTTCCTTTTATAAGTTGCCTCTGGGTCACAGTGTCTTATCACAGCAACAGAAACCCTAACAAAAGCAATATAGAATTTTCCACATTTTGTCTTCTCAAGTATATTCATTACTCTATTTCCTTTCCATGTCTGCATATTAGTTCACGGAGTCAATTCTCATATTAAAAGCTTACTTTTGTATTTGTCCCTGTTGATCTAAAGGAGGTCACATGAAATGAAGTTATGCTACAGTACTGCACAAACCTAAAAAAATTCCATTCCTTTTCCTATAATACTAGCACTGTATTGATAGAGTAATGGATTTCATGAAGCTTGTAATGAATTCAAAGTTTTAGTTTATCAAATAGAGTAAAACCCCTATATGCCATAAGCAACAAGATAGACAAACTGCTGACAAGTGCCCAGAGTTTGAGGTACCAACTGATGAATGAGCCTGTGGGGCTTGTTCTTCTCCCACATCGCTTTCCTGTCTTGACCACTTAAAACCAAAGTGACTGCATGATTTTTACAATGTCTGTCAAGTCTTTTTATATATCTGAATTTGAATGAAATTCAGCTAACAAGACAGAGCAAGAATGAATACAGACTAATTGTTTAATTTGCAGTTTGAAGAATGGATTTTGATAGTCAGTAATCACCTCCTTCTTAAGGCTAGTAGGCAGTTGGATAAGCAATTTTTTCCATTTTTGAAAGCCTCAAGATTTTCTACATTGATTGACTGACTGACTGTGTGAGGGGTTGGAGGACTAAACTAAGACAATCTAGGTTGACAAAGCAATTTCACCAGCCCAATTGCTCCATTTTAAACATCCTGTCCCTTTCTTAAAATGAAGGAATTCAAAATAAATATTAAAAATGTTAATGATCTTTTATAACCTGAAAGTAGATCCATTGATAGGAATAAAATCCTAACTGTAGTACTATGCCATTTTAAAATTACATTTAAATGTAAAACATTTGCTTAATAAAGTACATTTGGTCCCAAGTTATTCACTAAACTGTAGCCTATATTGTGTATCAATATACCTGAACAAAGTTATAAATCTGATTGTTCTCATTTTTGTTAGAATAAACACCAGAGAGAATTTGTGTGTAGGAAGAGGTTAAGTTGTGCTTGACAAAAAAAATGGCATTAGAAGTATAACACAATATGACATATTATATTCATATTCATATAATAATGTAATATGAATGAGTAGGGAGGACCTCTGTATCTCCACACACAAAATTATGATAAAGAGATGAAACATAATTATCCTGATTGGGAAATGTTTTACAAATGTACTAGAATAGCACACTGTGCACTAGAAATATGACTGTTAATCAAAAATTATCAAAAGTGTTTAAAAGGATGGAAATGTTTATTTCCCTGATCTGATCATCATATACTATATGCAAATATTGAACTATCACACTTTTCCCCATAAATTTTTAATAAAAAATTAAAAATTAAAACAGATGGCAATTGTACTAACTGAACAGATAAGCAATGACTACTGACAAGCACTTTTCAAACCAAGTTTTGTGTCCTGGAATTTATCTAACAGAGAGATCCCATAAATTTCTTCAGGAATAAATGGAGACAGATATGGTTATGTAGTTACTAACAGCTTTGTTTCTCACAGCTGCAAAGCCTGTCTCCCTACTTAATAGTACATACTATTCCAGTGGCACTGTATGTAAAACTTTCAGGTATATTATTGATTTTATATTGACCACGCTGGTTTTCAATGATTAATTAGAAAGAGCTATTATTTTTACCAGAAAATAATTTGCCCCCCAACTGATATATTTCCATCAAAACCAAAATCTATATCAAAAGAACATGTCATACATTTTCTTTCATGTCAGATGAAAACTAGACCCGTGAAAACATGCACACAAAGACTCACCGAGGTGTACAAGTATCCCTCGCTGTTCATTGCCAAATACAGCTTGGTTTGAACTCCTTGAATAGCCACCACTCGAAGACCCACAGGGATGAGGTTGAACAGAGCTGAAATTTCAAAGAATGCGAAAATGTTACAATTCCAATTTCATAGCTTTCCAATGTATTCAACAGGAGTGCCTGGCTTCCTAAAAGCAGTGTAGACTGAGTCCAGAAATACACTAGTATAGCCTTGTTCTACTTTCTAGTGTATTTGACTACTGATTATATTTGCTTAGCTGGGTCTATAACAAAATATTCTCAAAGACTCCAAGGAGAACAGAAGACTTTGTTTGAAACATCCTGATTTTTAGAGCACTGGAGGTGGGGAATATTTACATTTAGGGGATGGCAAAGTATCAGGAATCACTCTGCGTACTAAAGTATCATCCTTCTTGAATTAAGTTCTTAACCTGCTCCTCTAGACAGCTTGTGGAAATTTCATAAGCACTCTTAGATGGAACTACTAGTTGAGGAGAAATTCCTACACTCTTCCTGAGACACACTACTCCAACATTTTCATTTAAATTATCTGTATTATTTCCAATGCAAAATCCTCTAAATAAATCTGGGCCTTGCAAAAAAAAGTTATTTTGTATTCCTATATTTCAAGAGTAGTATTTCATAAAGAACTGGCATTTTGCAGGATGACAGAGTTGAGCAGGCTCTTGGCATTTAGTCTCAAAGATAATAGATATAGGAATAAAAATAAGATATGGAAGAAAAACGCTATTTGTTTTAATGTTTTCTGCAAAATCGTTGCAAGTGGGCTAATGAGGTCTTCATCTTTCCATCTGAAGGTCTTACTGCATGAAACTTACACCCAAGCGCTCTCACAAGCACACACCACTCACTGGAGACAACCAGTGGGTGTTCTCCCACTGCCAGCTGTCTCCGCCCTCCCACACCACGAACAAAAATAAAACAGTACATTTTTAAAACGTAGTGTTTGCCACACACATCTTTTGAAAATAGCCTGTGCACCTTTCTCCTGGGAGTCATAGACCAATGTTGATGATTTTTGCTCTGTTTCGTAAGTTTGTTGGGGATGATAAACTGGTCTGTTACTTTCACGAACACGATTTTAAATGTGTCACTCCCATGTATAAGAATTTTTTTTTCTAGAATCACTTAACTTTGAGCACTCTGTGGCACTAGATAGGATAATATGGGCAAAAATATTAATAAGGAACAAAATATTCCTTGTGAAGCCTACAATACATCTTTCCCTTAAAATTTGGGTGCTATCAAAGAGGAGCTAGGACATATTGTACAGTTCAAAATACAAGTGTTCCTACCACATGCCACTGATGGCACTTCATTCAATACTCACCATATAAAAAGCTGTGCCCTTCTGTTACGTGAAGTAAAGAAAACTAATTGCACAGATTGCAAGCCAGGATCATGTGCTATAATTGACAATGTAATGTACAGGAAATAAGCCTAATATCTTTGAGCATATCATGTTTCTTTCTGTTGATGATACTCTGCTTATAGTGGGGCTCAAAACACATTTGTAGACTGATACCAAACTCTGTCATGGAAACATGATCATGTGTTTGGGGGATATAATAGATGACAATCATATTACATAAAACCCCACAGTTCAAAAATCTGAGACCTACAATAAACTAAACAAAAAGCTCTATGTGGGTTTGTTTAAAGTCAATATCACTATGTGCCTGAAACCTAATTGGGTTAAAGTAATAGCTAACAGAGAAAGATATTAAATGAAACTGAAAATTATTTTCTAGAATCTTATTTTATAAAACAATATTCTGAACCTGATTAGTTGTATGAATGTAGCTTTTAATGTCAGAGATGAGCATAGAGGGAGGTAGAGAGTGAAGATAATGATAACGATTTGACTTTTGTGTTGATTTTCACTGATCTCTGATTTGTGTTTTAATGAGAAATGAAATGCTTACATTTCAAACAGTAGAGAGTTAATTAAAGGAGAAAGAGAAGCAAAGAATATCAACCCATATTACCTATTCCTGAATAGTGGCATTGAGTTTGTAGGAGGGCATTCATTATATAATCTAAGTATTTATGAAGCTAGATACACAGATGCACAGACACTGACACAGACACAGACACAGGCACAGACACAGGCACAGGCACAGGCACAGGCACAGGCACACACACACACATACATACACACGCCAAAACTGAAGAGAGTAGAAAAATGTACTTGATCATACCAGTCCAATCTTTTCTTTAGATCTTCAAGATGAAGTACAAACTGAGTTGTCTCTGAATTTTTCTAAAAAGGCAGTCTTCCCAGATAAAAATGCAAAAAGCTGTACTAGAAGTATGTTTAGACAGAATTATTGTGATCTTGCTCTCTTTCCTGTTTTCCAGTTTTTGAGACAGAATCTTGCTTTCTCTGGCAGGTCTGACTCTTGCTATGCAGCTCAGACTGATCAGGACCTGTTAGCAATTCCCCTGCCTCAGCCTCCTTAGTATTTGGATCGCAGGCACTCACTACCACTCACAGCTTTGCCTTGCCTTCTCTAAACTTGGAGTAATTCTTTATGGACTTAAGATTAGCAAGAATAATTTAATTTCAGGCGTATTTTAGTCACAGGCTAACCAGTCTGTTTCTTCAGAATATAAACAATGATAAATGTAATGTAGGGTAATGCCAGTTTCAGGACAGATGGATTTCAAAAGTCTAGAAACATACCAGAATTTTGTTATGAATAATCTCAATGGTAACCAACAACTTCATCTATAATACACCTTTGGGCCATGTGCATTGCATCTGTTATGGCTTGCTACTTTTTGCCAGAAAACTATACAACAGTAACAACAACAACAACAAAAGATATTATTTATATCAGGATGAAAAATTTCTCAATGTGTTTCTAAAACACATTCAATTAAATACCTAAAACCTTTTCTTCTTTCATCTAGATTTTAAAGGATTTGTTTGTTTGTATGTTTTTCTTCATTTGGTTAGGTTTTTTGAGCCAGGGTTTCTCTGTGTAGCCCTGGCTGTCCAGGACCTCACTCTGTAGACCAGGCTGGTCTCAAACTCACAGAGATCCATCTGCATTTGCCTCCTGAGTGCTGGGATTAATGTGTGCACCACCATGCCTGACCATTTATTTATTTATTTATTCATTCATTCATTCATTCATTCATTTATTCATTCATTTTGTGGATCTTAAGTGATTTTTTTAATGAATAACCTTCATGTTGTTTCTTATTTGTTCGCTATTGTGCCTATATAAAAACAAACACTTCCAACTTAAAGGGATCACTTTTTCAGGGCTATGGTCCCTCCTTGGCATCCAAAGGTGAACTCTACACTGAACTCTACACTAAAGACCTGCTTCCACACTGCTTAAGCTAAGGTCAATTTCTCTAAGAGACTAATAACTAACAATGGTATTATTTTAATGTACTTGGAGAATCATGATACAGTGAACTGGCAAAACTATTGCAGGTTTGAAGAAAAAGAGGAATCTATCTTTTTAAAATCCATTCTTTGTACCCAAGGCTGATAATTAAACTGTCTCCATGAAATATCTACCATCTTTGCCTTTTTGGAGAAAAATACATAATTTATGTCTTACTTGCCCATAATGAAATTTCATTGGATTGACATTTACCATCATAATAAATTTACATAAGATAACTTTAAATGCATGGTATCAAACATGGTTTTAGAAATAGACATACATAAAGCATGACATTATTTGCTTTATCATGTGATATTATTTACCATATCAAAGTTGAAATAACACGAAATCAATTAAATTGAACTAAATGAAAAAACTACGATAAAAAGAAAAATATAAACATAATATTGGGAATGCATGTTGAAATAATATTACAATGAGTCACAGTAGAAAAAATAAAACTTGTATTGCTGTTCCTTTCATTTAAATAATTACTTAAACTTAATATCAAACAAATTGCTTGGCTTTGGGGGGTATAAATTTGAATGGCCACACTTGCAATTTGATACATCAGTTTAATCCACAGGCACCTGTGCTTATATGGCACACTATCAATGGGGAAGTGAAGCTAGCTCCCTAGGCTTCTGGTTGCTCTTCAACCCAGGGCAGTCAAGCTTGTTTTTTCTTTTGTGATACTTTTTATTTGCATGCTGCATGTTATGGTAATACTTACCTTTGATTGACTTACCACTATATGTTTTAATCAGACTAGACATGGGTTTTTGTTATCTGGCTATGTTCTTTAAAGATCTCCGAATGTCATTAGCATACAGAAATGGCTCAGACTTATAAGGTAACCAAAGGAAGAAACTATGCGTTTGTAGGAATGAAGGAGTATAACCTAATAACCTAATATACAATATAAAGATCCATACTAAGAAATGGAGCCCTGTGTGTGTGTGTGTGTGTGTGTGTGTGTGTGTGTGTGTGTGGTGTGGTGTGTACCTCCTAAAATGAATACGTACAGTGTGATCTTGATGAGTTTGGCATATCACTAAGACACAGCACATTGAATCATCTACTTAAAACCAAACCAAACAAAACAAAACTGCTCCTTTTGAGAAAATGAAAAAACACTGGAAACAAATATTTCTCCTCTATTTGAACCTGGATATTTAAAGCATATGAGAACAATACTGATTGGTAGCTCAACACAAGCATCCTTTTAACAATGCTCATTTTATCGAGAATAAAGAGTAGCATATATCCCTTAATTCCTTCCCCAAACATCAATCTGTATACATAATTTGGTGGAATATTTTATTACGGACCACTATGTATTAATGTGTGTTACCTGACTGCAGTAAAGTGCTCTGCTTCATTTGGGTAGTTGTTTTAAATAGAATGGTATGCATGAAGGGGTAACTAGGATTCGTTATAAAACTTTAATATCATCACTGCAACACAGCATTTGGCAGAACACTGAAGAGCCATTCACTATACAGGGCTTTCATCCTAGGAACCAAGAGATGTTTCTTCAAGGGTAATTGAAGGTAACTTTCTCTTGAGGTAATATTTCAACCCCCAGTCCAAGAACGTGTGAAATTCTTTAATCCTTAATATTAGGACACTTCTCTATGGCTTTACTGCCTACAGTAATGCAGTTCCAAAAGAACGAACTACAGAGAAGTCCTTAGCAGCCAGACCTACTTTCCTGAGCTCTTTTCTCAGCCAACAATGGGAATATTTCTAGGAACTAACAAATCTGAGAGAAATGAATCCAAATTTTGGAAAACAGAGAATGAATTATGAGAACCAAGAACTTTAGTTCTCAGAAACAAATGAGTATGTCTGCAGACATCTGTAAATTGCACGAAGACAGCAATTATTAATATTGAAAAAAGGGGGCATTATTTGTGTTTTTGTTTTAATTACTGTAAATAAATATTTGTAGACAAAGGCTATGTAATTAACACCTTCAGATCATTGGGCTTTAATAATTAGAAATAAAACTCCCTTTTGAAGCATTTCCTTCTTGATTCAGCATTACGGTCTCCAGTTTAGTCTAAAAGAAGTCCCTTTGCAGACAGACCCATGTAAGTAACTCAGTGTTAAAATATCTATTAGTCTCAGAGTTATTGGTATATGTGGCAGGGGTGGGGCAGGGGCCAAAGCTTGTAACAATGAATTATCATGGTGTGAAACCATTCCTGCCTCTTGGGATGAGACTCATTTTTGAGAGTGGAGATAGCATGCTATTTCAGGATCGTTGTGTGGGTGAGAAATTTTTCTGGGGGAAAAAGTAATAAAATCCAAAGGACAGCCATAAATCTATCTAGATTACCATGGAGATGACATTTGGATCAACCTTCAGATGGTGTCAACATTATTTGCTCTACTTGATATTTTAGATGTTTCTGTATTCAACTTCCTGTAGGTGAGCCTGTGTAAACAGGGTTATGTCACATGACCAGATTTTCCATTCACCTAAGGATTTGGCAGGGTTTGTTTGAATTAAAAAATAAATAAGAAGAACCCAAAGTCAACAACATGCTGGTACACACTATTTATTTAGCAGTCACTTACTGTAAGTGCTGTCCTCGTCTTTGGTGCCATCAATGGTTCCATCTGCCTGCAGCTGCAGGTGGTAGCCTTGTCGGCTGTATAGTTTGGTAACTATCCCCTTAAGCTGAGGCTCTGCAAAGACAACAATGGTTTAGGTCAATTGATGAGACGTGGGGTTCAAAATTCTAATTCCATCTACAAGTTTTAGTGGGGAAAACAATCAAACTACATTTTCAAAGAGTCCTCTGGAAGAAAGAAAAGAAGCAAACAAATAAGAAGTTTCAGAATAAACCTTAGAGTATCTGTAGAAACATTTGGTTTCTGTTTCCAAATACTGGTTATGCACTGAAGCTTTGGACAAAGCCCACTATTTGTGATAGCTGCTCCTTTGGCTTAGTCACACTCCACCTCATTAAACATTCTGAATGGGTTGGCAAATGACACAGTCTATCTTCTTAATAATGTGTTACTTTTCATGTGGAAGAAAAATAAAAAAAAATAATTTAGAGTAGCTTACCAACCAGGTGCCAAAACCCATCAGCAAAGATTTCCTTAAGAATCAATACAATTTATATAAATAATCCCCATCACTCTAAGAAGGTTATGTATCTATCTAACGTAGAATTTCATCAAGGGACAAGCATCTAGAAAATTGAGGCTTCCAAAGACAATGAAAGTGGGATAGAAAAAACAGCCATTGCCATCCCTGT
>LZPO01066299.1:105392-159274 GCA_001675575.1 Neotoma lepida
TGTGTGTGTGTGTGTGTGTGTGTGTGTGTGTGTGTGTGTATTTCTGTCTCTTATACACATCTAGATGTGTATAAGAGACAGGTGTGTGTGTGTGTATTCATCTGTTGCACATGTGCACATTCCCTGCAAGCCGCAGGCAACTTTGTCAAGCCAACACCTTAGTTCAGATACCCACTGTCCTTGAAACCCTGTAAGAATCTATGCCCTTATGTTGTATTCACCATTTAGTCTAATTTTATTTCATATCTCGAGAAACTCTTCTTTGTAAATTTAAAAGTTCCTAGAGAGAGACAACTAGTATTTGGTTGCTATTTGAATATATTGACAATATTTCTAAAGCTTTTCTTACATGTCTTGGGATATTCAATCGTTTTTCTTCATTTTTGGAAAGTTACCTATGAATTCTTGCTTCCCTTTTTACTTTTTAACCTCACCCTCTTCTTCCACAACTTGTATTTTATTTACATTAAACTTCCTGTCCTTCATGGTTTCTTACTTCTCCTTCTTCATCCCGTCTTTTCATCTTATTATGAATAGCAGAATGCATCACCAATTCCTTTAGGAGAATTGAGTGTAGCAGTTATGTTTTACTTTAGTGGAATACACACATACATACACTATACTGAATATTATACACTAAAATTGTATATGACTTAACACTATATATGTTTCTATTTTACAATTTCTAGTTGGTCTTCCCTAATATGTCTTGAACACTTTTAAGACCAGTTTTCCTTCTACATAGCTGTGGTGGTTCGAATGACAATGGCTTCTATAGGCTCGTATATTTGAACGCTTGGTGCACAGTTGAAGAAACTACTAGGACATGTGACCTTGTTGGAGGAGGTGTGCCAGTGGGGGGTGGCCTTTGAGGTTTCAAAAGCCCATTCTATTCCCAGTAAGAGCTCTGCCTGATGCTTGTGGACTTAATGTGTAAGCTCTCAGCTCCTGATCCAGTCTGCCTGCTGCCATGCTCCCCACCATGATGGTCATGAACTAACTCTCTGAAGCTATAAGCAAGCCCCCAACTAAATGTTTTCTTTTATAAGTTGTTTTGGTTATGATGTATCCTCACAGCAATAGTACAGTTACTAAAACAATATCTCCTGTTTATGCTTTCAAAGTGGTGGGATTACAGGCATGTCCAACCACATCCAGTTACTTATGTTCGAATACCTTTTGTGTTGCTTTATTTCTGGAATACTACTGACTCACCTAGATGTGCTTTTATTTTCTTCTTGCTGCATAAATCTGAGCATAGGTTTGGCTTCAGCAGAAAGGTCTTTATGTGCAAAACTCCCAAGTGAGCACTGATTAGCCATTGATCTTTGTAATTTTGAGGTTTTATCTGCCAGTGCACTGTGGTTTTGAGTACATTTTTTTTAGTTTAATTTCTCAACATGATAATTTAAATTCAGATGTGGGTATAATTCCTTATACACTCAGTCCACCTATATTTTGTGTCCCTGGACCCTGGATGTTTATTCCTTCTTGCCTCCTGGTCATATGGTGAAAACTCAGAGTTCCACATTCAGGTAATAGCTTCAACTCAAATAAATATAGGTTTCATCTATTTGTCTGTCTGTCTGTCTACCCATTCTTTCATTAATTTCTGCTACTCTTCATACATCCATTAGTTTCCATTTCCTTCTTTCTGTCTCCTGCAGCTTTTGCTTTTGGCTTTTGAATTCTCTTGTGTGTAATTAAAGACTTAAGGTAAACTTTGATCTAATGTTTCTGTGATTTTGAGAAATAGGTAAGCAAAAGTTGAACTTACTGACTAGATGTTGCCACTCATTCTTTACTGCTTCTGTGGCACTAAATATACTGTGACTATGATCATATATAAATTTTATGTAATTAAATCTTATAATTAGCCTGGAGACATTGCTTACTGGTTAAGAGCACTTGCTGCTCTTCCAGATGACCTGCATTCATTTCTAGCACCCATGTGGTAGCCCACAACTACTCCTTACTCCCTGTGATATGATGCCCTCTTCTATCCTCCATGGGCGCCAGGCTCACACATAGTAAAATAACATACATGCAAGCAAACATTAATACATATAAAATTAAAATAAATCCATAAGTCCTGTGGGTTCTCCAACAATTCACAAATTATTATCAACACTTTTTGCTATTAACCAGTTTTTCTTAAAATATACAGATGTATCACTTCAATTGTTATACAATACCAAATGGTCAGCCCTGAAAACATAATCATGGAAGTAACATTATATGGACTTGGCAGGTTGTGTTGTGCTTGTGTGTGTACACACACGCCTGCATGTGTGCACACACAAACACACACATTTTTTAAAAAGAGGCACTGAATTTGAAATAGAGCAAGGGAGCATATTTGAGAGAGTTTGGAGGGAGGAAAGAGAAGGAGGGAATAATGTAACTATATTATAATCTTAAAACAAAATAGTGTTAAAAATTAAAGAACCACAAATGTATGTTATTTTAAACCATATAACTACATATTCTTAACTATGAGTTCTTTTACTGGTTTCTCTGCCATTGTATTACATTGTTTTCCATTATATTTGTATTTGATGACTATCTCTCCTACATAGTCTTTTGTATAATATAAGTCCTTTATGATTGTGTCCTACCATTTCTAATTTTCTTGATATCATGTGTCTATTCATTAAGCATCTCCCATGTGTCAGGCTAAGCTGTAGATATTTAGGAATGATATAATCATAAGTGATCCTGTTTATGTGGAAATTGCAGTTTAATGATTTTATACAATAACATAAATATATAGCTATAAAATATGATCATTGTCATAAAACAGAAGGACAAAACTGTACTCAGGAGTAATATAGAGATTGGAATGTCAAAAACAAGCCTCTAAAGGGAAAGAATATTTTTTCTGACTCAAATTTTGATAAAGACCCAGCTGTATGAATAATTCAGGAAAGAACTACAATTATATGGTAACAACTCCAAAATTCTCCATTATTTTCATTAGTTCAGATGGCTCCTCTGGATGCCATATATTGATATTTCTACCAAAATATCCCATAGTGCCTCAAACTGAGTAAATCCAAAACTGAAATCATGTCAATACACTGGTGATTAAGTATCTTTTGTATCCTACTCCTTTAAGGAGGTATCCACTATCTCAACCTAGACAAAATTAGTCTGAACCCCCATGAACCCTTCTCTTTACTTCTACCTTGTAATCAAGTACTAACCAAGGCCTGCAGATTTTCCCCTTTTAATATCTCTTCAACATTCCAATTGTTAAGATGTCCTTGTACTTGCCTGAATTTTATCAGAACCTCCTAAGGGCCTGTTCTGCCTCTTCTCTTGCCATTGATCAAAGAATTTCAAATGTTCCCTTCAAATCTGATTAAGCCTTACACTAACAAGTCTTGAGTGGCTCTCCATCATGTATAGTCATGCATTATCTATCCCTAGATTTCTTGTTATGCTTGCTTCCCGATCTTCCTCCTCTGACACACTGTCTTTCTATATCAAGATACTTCCTTTCCCTAAAGCATATCCCTCCAATCCTTTGGCAATCCAATTGCAATATTCTTGAAAATTCTATTCTCTGACACACAGAAAAGTCCACATAATGATTGTGCTCTCTGGGAAACCTTCCCCAACAACACATATGCAAAGTTCCAGTTTCTTCTTTTCTTTGCAAAGTTCCCTGTTTATACAGCAGTGACTGTGATACTCATTAAATACATTTGTCTATTTCTTTGCCATTCCCACTAAGCACTGACCTCTGTGGTGGTATTTTATCTATGTCCTCCAATAAAATTTATCTGAAGATCAGAGGAACAAGGTCAGCCGCTAGCCTTGCAAAATTAGCACATGCCCTTAATCCTATCACTTAGCAAGCAGGGTCTGTCTGGATCCCTGTGAGTTCTAGGTCACACTAGGAATGTGGAGACACACGCCTTTAATCCCAGCATCAACCATAGAATTCTGGAGGTCTATACAGACAGGCAGGAAGTGACAGAAGTGGGCCATAAGAGGAAGTGATGTAGCTAGGCTGAAAGAGCCAATGGGAGAANAGAACAGAAAGGGATATAAAAGTGGAGGTAGAAGGAAGTGGAGGTCTCTCTCCATTTTGGAAGCAGGGGCGGCAGTCTAAGGTGAGTCTGGTAGCTGTTCTTAATTCCTCTGATCTCTGTCAGACTTTCACCCCATCTCTGCCTCTGTGTTTTATTTAACAAGACTATTTAGAAAATCAGTCTTACAGACCTCTCTAAAGGAAGCCTTGGAACCTCCTTTCTGTGTTTCCATATCTAGATATAGTAGAAGCTCAGTAAATGATACTGTCATGAGTAAATTAATTAGCTATCTCTTCTTTTAGAAAGCAGATAGGAGCCACTGGAACAAAACAATGTAATACAGGTCCATTCTAAAGAAGTAGGTTCATGGATAATACAAATAGGACCATATACGACCTTTACCATGTTTTAATTACAAGTGAATGGAAGTAATGTTCAGGTATTGAACTATAGAGCAAGGGCAGCCAGCTCCCTGTGCAAGGGAAGGTGAAACAAGGTTAACATTGGTCCATATTTTAACTGTATTCTGACATTAAAACAATCATTTAGAAGTGCACAACATGTTAAACTTTGATAAACCCTTTAACAATCCTGTCTTTGTTTGATATGCATGGGAATTGGTGATGAAGCCAGAGTAGATTTGAAATGGCTCCATTTTACACACCAGAAAACTCTTTCACCAACTTGCCTAAACATATTACACAGTGCGTTTATTTATGAAGTGATATAGGCTTATCTCAATCCAAAGAAGTAAACTGACTTACAAAAAGGGAAACAAGAAATTTAACCTGAAACAAAAAGAGATGCTGGCATGAAAGAGTTAAGAGTCAACCATGGAAGCTGGTAGGATTCCAAACTAAGGTTTCTGAACCCCCTCCCATCACTCCCGTTTTCCATCTTATTAGACTGTCACCAAAACTCTGTGATGCTCAGAGTGGTAATTGGCAATTTTGTTGGCATTCACAAAAATAAATAATAAAATAATGCTCACTAACAATTTTGCTTCAGACAACCTGTAGCCCAGCATCCATTTGAAAAAAAATCTCCCATCAGATGTACACACCAAAAATCTAATCCCACCATGAATTACTGTAATTATCCTGTTTGGTCTACATACTTAGCCATCTAAAAGAGGCAAAGTAAAAGAAGAAGATATTACAGAGAAAATTGCTCCTGAGTTTGCTTTTCATCTATGTATGTACATATGAGGCAACTCTGTTTTTGAGGGAAACTAATTCACCTGTGACCACATAATATTTTATGGATATCTACCTCTTCCTATATTTTGATGAGAGATTAAACAATAATGTACTTTACTTAGATCCTCTGCCTCAACTAGAATTACAGTTACCATTTTCTTAAGGGCTGCACTAAAATTGAAAATGATAATACTTATAAAACCTCTCCAGTGCTGACATTTCCAAATCTTTTTTCTAACACAAACAAAATTAGAAAATGGAAAGTGTA
Source organism: Neotoma lepida (assembly GCA_001675575.1). Lineage (NCBI taxonomy): Eukaryota > Metazoa > Chordata > Mammalia > Rodentia > Cricetidae > Neotoma > Neotoma lepida. The sequence continues at coordinate 110,900 of LZPO01066299.1, forward strand.
ACCTTTTTAGCCTGTAGCTTCTTCACAGGGTCTAAAAATTGAGAGGCAGTGTCTTTTCAAGAATCATGACAATAACACAGCAATGATGATGATGATAATGGTTATGATGATGATGATGATAATGGTTATGATGATGATGATGATGATGATGACAAAAGTGGTGGCTATAACAATAGCAACTGACATTTTCCAAGTATTTACATTGAATCAAGGACTGTGCTAGATACATACTATTATTCAAGGCTTACACTAACCCTATAAAATAGCAACTATTATTACCCCCATGCCATAGATAAAGAAAATGAGGTCAAGTGAGATCTAAAACTCTGCCTAACGTTACACAGTTACTAGTCAGTGAATCTAGCATGGCAACACAGGCTAGCCTGCTAGTCACAGAGATCCAAATAATCTAATAGTTATTTGGTCAGATGGATAGATTGTGGACTTGAAGGGTTATTTCTGGCATTTCCAAACTTCTCCTGTTTGCCTCTTTATATCATTGCCAATTAAAATTTTAGAGAGTCAGACCACCAATTTTATAGAAACTTCTGTGAGACCACTAATTTTATAGAAATGTCTGTGTCTATCTCCCAGAAGTAAGAGTACTTCTCTATTGGGATATATTTTTCCGTTGTGGTTATTATGGTGATTTCCATCATCTTTTATAGTTTTGAAATCTGCTTTTCACATGGAGATAATTAATCTTATTATTGATGTCGCAATTTAAATCAATATTCTGAACTAGGGTCTATTTTTTTCCTTTTTGTTGATTATAAAGGGCATTTGTCAATCCCTGCCACACCCTTTCATTGGCTGTCATGACTAATCTCTCCAATTGATCATATACTAGATTCAGGAAAATGAGCAACTAACCCTATCATGTTATGTCATACTTCAGTTCTGCTCAGTAATAACTTAATTAAAACCTGAAGGAGAAAGGTCAACAGAAATAAAAAAAAATTTAATCTCAAAAGGAATTAATTAAAAAGAACAGAAAGCTAAAATTCATTCCTGCCAGGCAGAAGAAAGAATAATACAATGCAACAGAAATGGTATATTTCACCCTGAGTTTTCATGAGTTGATTATTCTCTCTCTCTCTCTCTCTCTCTCTCTCTCTCTCTCTCTCTCTCTCACACACACACACACACACACACACACATCACCTATCACATTTATCAAATCTTCTCTGCACCTGTTCCCATTAGTGGGCTAGGTGCTTCTGCTTGTATTACTTCATCTATTTTTCATAATAATCTTATAAAGCTTTTTGTTACAGAATAAGGAATTTAAGGCCTTGAGACTGAGTCATATATTCAAACTGAGACACTTAACAAGCAATCCTAGTGAGGAAATCTAGGACCAACTGAATGTGGCTGAATCCAGTATCTCTGGGGTGGGATTATATATGGAGCCTATTTAGGTTATAATAGTATTATACTGGATTATATTAGAATCTAGTATCTTGAGTCTCTTCAGGAAATAAATAGGGTAAATGAAGATTAGTAAGGGACCAGATTAACGTTCATTATAATAAAGCCACTTATAAACAGGCTTGTCTTCGGAGGTAATCAATGGATGTATTCAGAGAGGCAGGTGGAAGATGTTACATAGACCTGCGCCAGTGCTTACCAGATGTCATAGAAGGGATTCTTACATTTATTGGATGACCGAATCATGTAATTGTGTCAACAGCAGCTCAAACAAGAGAGATTAACAGAGTACTTACAGGGTTTTAGAGGCTGAATTTGGTCATATGATACTTTCAGGACAACATTTTTAAGTAAGCTCTCACCAATTATTTGCCAAATTTTGAATAAAGTAAGTTATTTAAAGTTAGTAATGCTATCATTGAGACACATGTCCCATCTGGACTGACTGTTAAGATAGCATAAGGTCAAAAAAATAAAACTTAAAATGAGTTTAGAGACCAGAGGAGACCAATAAGACAAGATGACTAAATGTAATATGCTATGCTGGATGGACCCTGGAATATTACCAAAGCAGTAGTGGAAAAACTGGGAAAGTGAACAAAGTATGGCTTAGCTGATAGTAATATTAATTTCCTTTTTTTGAGACAGGGTTTTCTTTATAGCTCTGGCTGTCCTGGAACTCACTCTGTAGACCAGGCTGGCCTCGAACTCATAGTGATCCACCTGCCTCTGCCCCTGAATGCTGAGATTTAAGGCATGCAACACCATGCCTGGTATATTAACTTATTAGTATTGATACATGTACTGTAGTATATGAGATGTTAGCTTTAGTAGTAAACTGAGCAAAGGTTGTGTTGGAACTTACTGTGCCATTTATACAGCTTTTATTTAAATCTTAAAAATATTTAAAGTTTAATAAAATCATTTTGAGGTGCATTTCTCCTGTACTTCATGATTTGCTTCAAGTTGTCTATTTTGTAATAGATCAATATGCCTTATGATTTTTTTGTTTAATCTCTTTGATATGTGTGTATGATACATATGTGTATTTGTATGTGTGTGTGTAAGAACATGTGGAGATCAAATGACTATTTCTGGTTCCACCTTTTTTGAGACAGATTGTCTTATTGTTCCAATTCATATGACAGGCTAGCTGGCCTTTGTGTTTCCAAGAAGTCTCTGGTCTCTACCTCTTGTGTTGCATTAGGAGCACTTGGATTACAGACACTACTGCTTTAGCGCCTGGTTTTATGTGGGTTCTGGGAATTCAAACTCTCAGGTCTTCACACTTGCCTGCCCAGCGCTTTACCACTGGGTCATCTTCCCAGACTGCCTTTTTTGTTATTGTTCTTTTGTTTTTAAAATCTTCATCTAGAAGCCACCACACAGGTTACCTATTATAAAGTGTTTCCTCTTAATGCTACATATAGGGAAATAAGTAATATTATTTTATGGTGTTGGAGCAGATGTGTCTAAAATAAGACCAATTTTTTGCCCACTTTTATGATTTTTCAAGTTGAAAGGACTCCTTTGAGCATACAATTAATATAGTCTATCACATCTATAGGAAGAGGAAGACATACCCTTTTGGTCACTCACTTCTTATAGAAAAGCAACAAGTCAAGATTGGAATCTATATTTTAAGCATATCATAACCATTAGCATCTTGAAGTCAGAACAGATGTGATTACCCTCAAGAGGCCTTCACAAGATTACAGGGCACATTCTAGAGCAAAATATAGAGGCCTCCCAAGGACATGAAATGAGTTAACAATTGCTCATAGTTGGTGTGGGAGGATGGACTTCTTACAGCGTAGGTACAAGTTGTCCATACTTCTGTAAGAAACCCTACTTAACTTCATTGGTTTAGCTAAGCTAGATGTGGGTGGAATTGTTTCTTTGGCCTGCCATAAATGCCCTACCTGTGAGTTGAATCAACATTTGTTTACATCTTCTTCCAAGGGAAAAGTACATTTACACCCATGATATAGTTATACTAGGAGCCACAACTGTCTAGAGATGGCAATCAGTGCACAAGAAGTCAAACCAAGCTAAGGCTTCTTCATGGCACTAGGGGTAACATCACTCTTATTTTTTCTAAGTAGTGCCATGAGATTTCTCAGCATTAAGACTGCCAGCAGCACACATTATGAATTTCAAGTCTTCACCTCTTCAGAGGAGCCAGCCACAGATGGTGTTCACGATTTTAGTAGATAAATGGCATTTAGGGCAAACAGTATTGATAGTATAATGGCTTCTTTCCTAACTGAGGACACTTGTCATGTCCTTCTGTACTCAGGAAATTTAACTTTCCTAAACTGCAAGCAAAAATATTGATATAGTAATAAAAATAATAATTGAATTGACACAGTGCTGATGGACAAAGCATGACTTACATTGGCAAGAGTACATAGATGCCTTTTAAAACCTATGAATATGAAACTTCTTTGAGTCAGACAAACCTGTCACTAATCAGGAAGACAGTGGTTATGGGAGGTTATCACATAGCCATGAATTATGTATAAATCATATTCAGTTGTTCCATCATATTGGAAAAAATCATGGACCATAGGAATGGTGATATCCCAGGGCAAGCACACCACTTAATGAAGAAGGTAACAGAGGGTTATGAACATAGATGTTGGAACTAGGAAACATGAAATGGAATCATTAATAACATGTTAGATATATGACCACAGTGTGCTGTTTAATTCATATTCCTCAATTTACTGTATTGCAAAATGATAACAATAGTATCTACCTCCCAGAGTAATTGTAACAAATAGCATTTAATGTATGTAAAGAGCTAAGTATTATTTGGCATGTAGTATGCACTCAGTGAAACAATATTCAGTTGAGGTCCTCCAGTGGTCTCCCACTTACCCAGCTTGCCCTAGTCTTGGCTTTCTGAAATGGAAAACCTAAGTAACAAATACATAAAATTTACTTAATAAATGTGGATGCTGGTTAATTTTTGTCAACTTCACATAAACTGGAGTCACTTTGGAAGAAGAAATTTCTACTAATGAATTGCCTCCACCAGATTGGCCTGTGTGTATGTGTGTGTGAGGGGGGAATTTCTTGATTAATTATTGATGTGGGAGGGCCTAGCCCACTGTGGGAGGTTCCATGCCTGGATAGGTAGTCCTAAGTTGAAAATAGGTAGCTGAGAAAGCTATGGGTAGAAATCCAACAGATATTGTTCCTCCAAGATTTCTGCTTCAGTTCCTGCCTCTAAGTTCCTGTCTTGAGTTTCTTCCCTGGCTTTCCTTGATGAAGGACTATAACCTAGGATGTAAAATAAACCATTTCCTCTCCAAGTTGCTTTTGGTCAGTGCTTTATCACAGCAAACAAAAAGAAAACAACAAAGGACAGTGTGTCAAACATTGGTCCTTTGATATATTAATTAATCTAAGTCTGCTGGTGAGGTAAGTACTATTAATACTCTTATATTTTAGATTTTAAAACTGGAGCATAAGGAAATTAAAGCAGCTTGCCTAGGAAGCAGATAGGGAACACCAGAGTCAGGTGTTTGGACCCCAAAATCTGACTATGGAGTCTACCCTTTTAATATTTTGGTTTGATTCCATAAAAATAGCCTGTGTTTGTTAATTGCCTATTAAGTGCCAAGCTCATTACAAACTGTGCCTTAGAACACCCTTGCAAGGTGAAGAGTATATTCACCTCAGTTTCATAGAAACAAAAGTGATTCTCAGAAAGACCAAGTAGTGTGAAGTGTTTCCCCTATGTTTTTATTATTTATTCTATTTTGAAATTATAATATAATTGCATCATTTCCTCGCTTTCAAATTCATGGCATCCATTTTCATTAATTGTTGTTACATGTATATATGTATATATATGTATATAAATACGTATTCCTAAATATAACCTCAGTCTGTATAATGTTACTTGTGTATATGTTTTCAGATTGGCCATTTGGTATTGAGTAACCAGTCGGTGTGCTCTTCTCTGAGGGAAGACTATATCTCCTCTAAGCATTCCTTAGTTGTCTGTAGTTCTCTGAGTAGGGTTGAGACCTCATGGTCTTGTCAACATAGTTCCCCTGTGTTTTTGAGGATAAAGAGAAAGAGGAACTCTTACACACTATTGGCCAGAATGTAAATTAGTATTTCCACTATGGAAAACAATGTGGAGATTCCTCAAAAGCCTAAAAACAGAACTATTATAAAAACTAGCAATTCCACTATTAGGTGTATATTCTAAGAAAATAAAATCAACAACATACCAATGAGTAACCAGTACTCCCATGTTTATAGCAGCACTATTCACAATATCTAAGCTACAGAATCAACTAATGCTCATTGATAGATGAGTGGATAAAAATGCAATATATATTCACAATGTACTATTATTCAACCATTGTGTAAACCAGGCATGGGAAGATAAATGCTACATGTTCTCACTCATTTGTGAAAGCTAAGAAAATAAATTTCAGAAGAGTGAGCAGAAGAAAGGACATTAGAGCCTAGGAAGGAGAGAAAGGAGAGAGGATAATGGTAGAAAACTACAGATAGAATATGGGGAAATATTAATCATTCTAGTTCTGAAGCTCTATAGTACAGAAGGATATCTATTACAGTCTATAAGATGTAATAATATACTTCAATGTAGTTTGACAAGTTTCCTAACATAAAAATGATAATATTTTGAGAAGTGATAAATGCAAATTAGTATTATCTTATCCTTTTATGTTGCAAAATATTTTTGAATTAAAATATTTCCACATAAATAAGTATCACTATTATATGCCAAATAAAACTAAAAAGATTAAGTAGGGACTAGAAGGATGGCTCAGAGGTTAAGACCTAAGAGCATTTGCTTCTATTTCAGAGGACCTGGGATCAGTTCCCAGTAGCCACATGGAGATTTACTGCCATTCATAGCTCCAGTTCCACAGAATATACCACCACCTTCTGGCTTCTGTGGGTATCAGGCATACATGTGGTACGCATACATGCATAGGGGCAGAATACTCATACACATAAAATAAATCAATCTTTTTAAGACTAAGTAGCTTGTTCAATATCAAAGAGCTAGGGAGTCTTAGATTCTGTGTCGACAACTCATGTACTGTCAACTCTACCACATTGTCTCTTAGCAAGAATGAAATCCCTTCCTTTTCTTGTCAGGGGGCGTCCATGGGGATCCTTTGGCCAACGCCTCAACTGGGTATAACCCATTCCTGGCACTGGAGGTTTCACTTAGTGGTGAAAGATATCTAATGGGGCATCATTACCCCCTGGAGATCCATTTCTTTTTAAAACTGGGTTTTATTACTGTTATGATCAAGGCAAATATTAGCATGGCCACATGTATAGAAGGGTTAGATGATTACAACACCAACAGCGTTTCTGGGAAATATGCACATGACCTGTATTAATGAGGCATAGAAAGCGATAAGCTTCAGTGAAAACTTCCCACTGCCAGACAAGGATCACGGCCCTGTGGAGATCCACAGATCTCTTCAACAGAACAGAGAGAAAAATCACTGAAGCACCTAAAGAAAGCTGTCACAGGAAATTCAAGTTAGTTAAACCTTCCTGAGAATGCATCTTAAGTGAGCAAGATAACATTTACTAAATTGCATAATCACATTACCTTTGAACATGATGAAGTACTATGAGAGGCAAGGGGGAAATAACTGTGGAATGAATACATCCTATTTAATTCTTCTAGAGAACATCTTTTCTAGACTTACTTTAGAAATGCATAGGACACCAATGAGTTGAATACATTCTTATGATCTATTTTAAATGTCCAATAAAATGTGGCTAATGATTAATCTTTCATTGTCTTCAAATTAGATAGCAAAGTATTAGCCCACTAATATGAAAGATTGCTCCAAAATGTACTATTATGAACAATAAAGGGTTGGAACACATAGGAATACTGTGATTTTTTTAGAAGTTTTTCCTTATTGGGTATTACTTTCATATGACTCCTTATTCAATTTTCTGTAAAAATATCTTCTAAGTTCAACAAGGTCATAATGCTAAATACGGAAATGAAGACAGATGGGAAAACTTGTGTTTTAACAGTGACTTTTACTTCCCCAGTATTCTAATATTATATGAGCCTTTTGAAAGCTACAGTTAGCAAAAGTTGAAGAAAATGTGTGAATTCTTACTTTTACTTTGCTCTGTATCCTCATAGGAAGTAAAATATGAAAAATTTAGTTGAAATTAACGCATTTTTTATAAATAATCCATCATAGAACCAATTATTTGCTTACATTCTACTCTAACCTAATACATTCTTCACAGCTTTACTATGCTGGCTAAATGGGTTATAACTTCTGGTTCACTGAAGTTTCAGATTACAATGTATCTCCAATTAGTATTTAACTATGGACAAAGGTCAAGTTTTCCCTTATCCTATTTCCAAATACTCTAATCTGCTGATGCACAGGCCCTGGAATTACCAATGATCTTTCATTCAAAATATACCATAACCAAATTCTGACATTTGGATTGGGGTCTGAGTTTAATGAGCCTAATATACACTTGTTCCATAGTCAAACACAGACATGATTTTGGGAGGTGATTGGTGGATATTATGTTAACATTAAAATTCTTTTATTTTAACATTAAGAAATTATGAAACAGAATGCTCCTACATTCTAGACTTTCCCTGAGTGGGAATCAGTGGTTGTCTAACTTGAAGAATGGAAAAGAAAGCTGGCAGCTCTTCCCCAAAATGAAATTCTAAGTACACAGTATGGGGAGGGCTAAGATAATAAGTGAGGGAAAATGTGCTAGCACATGGAAAACAGTCCAGCAACCCTCTATTTCTAGGAGGGATAGGTGATACAAGAAAGAAAAGGCACTTTTGTCAACATCCTGGTACAAAGAGTCTGCAGAAGAAACAGGTTAAGGGAAGAAGAGAATAGAAACAAACCTACCAAGCTGCCAGACCAAAAGGCCTGGGAAAAGCAGTTCTGTTGATATTGCTGATAAGTTACGTGAAGCCTGTGGTGAATTGAAAGTAACTAAAGCATCAACAAAGCTCAAATCCATCTTGCTTTAAGGTCATTCATCCCAAAGCACTAATGACCTAATGAGGAAAAAAAAACGTATTCCCATTTGGAAACACTGACATCGTTTACCTGTTTTGGGCTTTTCCCATATAGTACCATCTAGACAAGTTAAATGAACAATAATCAGGGGAAAAAGTTCCAAAAAGATAATAAAATTCAAAACATTTTAAAAGATAGAGTTTATAGAATTGGTCTCAGGAGATTTAAAATAGCGTGATAACTATTTTAACAGGTTTGGTTGGAAAGAAATAATTTCTGCAATGAGAAGAAAACTATAAATAGAAAAAAGTGAAAAAGCTAGAAAAGAAATGTAGGACATCAGAGATACTGAATGTTTTTAAGGAGTAATCAGATGACTGAATATGGCAGGGAAAGAATTTTTTAGTTGTTGTGTGTGTGCACCTGAGAAGTATCCAAAAGCAACAAAATAAAATGAAACGGTAAAGTCTACAGTAATGTGTGATATCTCTGAGAAACAGCAAAGCACTTAGCAAGGACTAAATACAATCCCAGGAAGAGACCAGGAAGAGAATAAAGTAGCAGGAATACATGAGGGGAAAATGGCCTAGAATGCATCAAAAAATAAAGCCAATACCTTACATATCTAACAATCTCAGGGAATATCAAAAAGGATTCAGAAAACAAACAACAACAGTGAAAGCAGTAGATATTCATAGCTAAAGTGCTAAACAACGAAAGTAAAGTCTAGAGACAGCACAAAATACCATGTACAGTACAGTAGCTATCACAGAGGAGAATAACTTCTCATAGATACAGTGTATCACAGAAGATAATGGAACATATTGTCTTTAAAATTCTGGAAGAAAGTCAAAATCTGTCAAACCTCTACTACATAGCTAGCAAAAAATAATTCTTCAAAAATAAAGGGAAAACAAATACAGTTTCAGGACAAAAGAAGCTAAACAAAAACACTTCAAAAATGCAAATGGAATGTTCACTAAGTAAACCATATACTGAAATATGATACAAATCTAAACCAATTTCTAAGGCTTAAGCCAACAAAATATGTGACTTAACTATAAAAAATATTAAACATAGCTTCTCAATCAGGAATAAACAATAGGCTTCAAAATTGGAAATCAAGCATTCTACATGTAAATAAGTCATAAGTAAAAAAATATTCAAAGAGGAAGTTGATAAATTCTTTGACTAGAATGATATTTAATGTACAATATATTGTAAAAATGAAGTGAATTTAAAGCAACCCTTAAAAAAGAAATTTGTAGCCTTAAATGTCTTTCCTAAAAAAAAAAAAGAAAGAAAAATTGAGGAAACGACATAGGTTCCAACCTCAAGGATCTAGAAAAAGAATAAACTTAACCCCAAATAAGTAGGAGAAAGTAATAACATTTAGAAAGGAATTCAATGATAAAGAAAGGAAATGGAAATAATTACCAATGTCCAAGGTGGTTCTTTGAAAACATTAGTAAAAGTTTGAACCACTAGCAGGACAAGTCAACACTGATACAATTTTAAATCACTATAAAGACACAAAAAGAAGCTATTAATACACAAACTCTCACTGCACAGTTATTATGAAAAATAAAAGTGATGCCAAAGACATCTAAGGGATAATGAGGAGTACTTGAGCAATTGAATAACAAAAATAGAAAAAAAAATCTTGAACAGATAGTTCTCTCATAAAATATACAATTAGACATGGAAACCTCAATAGCATTAGTTATTGAGCAGATGCAAATTTAAACCATAATGCAAGGCCACAATATACACACAAGAGGAGTATAATGAAAACAACAAAGCCATAAAATGTGCTGGTGATTATGTGAGTACTTGTTAGTACTCCCTTACACTTCTGGTGGGAGTGTAAAATGGTGCAATCATTTGTAGAAGATGCTGGGCAGTAGCTAAAGTTTAACTTATATCAACATTATGAACCAATGATTTCATTGGAGGTGTTCGTCCAAAACAAGTGAAAACAAGTGAAAGAAACTTCACTCTAAAAATGTTTGCGGAAGCTTTACTCATTAAAGGCTAATGTGAGAAATAATCTAGATGGCCCTGACTGCATGGTTATGCAAACTGTCATGTTCCTGCAATGGACTAGCATTCTGCAACAAAATGTTGTGTTACTAGCATACACGGAAACACGGATGAATTTCAAAAGTAGCATGAGTAGACGGATCCAGAACAAGCAAAGAACATATAGTGTAATGTTTCCATGCACATAAAGTTCTACAATAGGGAAAACTAACCTATGGTGATAGAAATTATTTCAGTAGTTATTTCTAGTTGCAGTGATTGTTGACTGGATGGGGTGTTTTACTAGAAAAGTAAACTTTCTAGAGTGATGGAAATCTTCTACCTCTTGAGAATTGAACGGGCTACTTGTGTGCATTTTTTAAATGGATGAAACTGTCCATGACAGTATCTGAATAGATCTATTATGCACAGATAGCAAAACAACTTTAAAGAGTATTTCGTGCTTCACTTTTGAGGAGCTGAGTGAGTCAGGTAAGGGAAGAACAGGAGCACTAATAACAGAGACATAAGTGGAGAGGACTATTTACAGGAAGATATTAAATGAAATAGGTATGGTCTTCCTGTATCAGTGGCTGACCGAGTATGTATGTATGACCTGAGTTCAGTCCCCAGGATTGACATAGTAGAAGGAAAGGACCAACTCCAGCAAGCTTCCCTCTGATCTCCACATACATGCTGTGACATATGTGTCCCCACATATACACTCACAAACATACACAGAAATAAATATATATAATAAAAAATTTTAAAGATATTGACTCTAGGCCCTACTTCCCTGGGCTTTATAATCCAGTGGGAAGAATAAGTATACCAGTAACACTTCCCTGGACTTTATAATCCAGTGGGAAAAATAAGTATACCAGTAACACAATATGGGTGAGTTTAGGGTTAATGGCATATGACTAGTTTGACCAGAAAGTATTTTGGAAGTTCTAGGCAGGGAAGAAACCTCATTTGGCTGTGAAGAAGGGACCAGCATCTAGGACATGTACTGAAGTCACAAGCATTTAAGTCCTTTTCTCAAATATACTTTTTCAACATAATGACATACTGTCTCAAAATGAAAATTTAACACATATGCAATCAGCATCTCAATGAAGCCACCTCAAATCTAGCTAACAAAAGGCATTTATCTTAATCCTGATTTTTAATGGGTTTTGTATTGTCATTACAACCGTCAAGTTGTGTTGGACATAAGATAGCCTGGCAACCAGACTGTGGCTTTCCAGAAAGTGGGATTATGGCTCTTTCATTGTGGCACCTTCCTCAGTGTCTCTGGTATACTACAGGACACTACATAGAGCACACGTTAAAGAAATGGAAAACTTCCTCTGGATTCAATCAAAGAGACTAGGCAGCTGAACCAGTAATTCTCGAAAGGAAGAACGTAACACTAGATTATGTTGACACAGTGTTATGGGGTTTTGCTTACTGAAAAAAAAAACTCAATCCTTTCTATCTCTAACTTGGCATTCAAAGTGAAAACAGCAAAGTTTTTTTCTGCAAGGAAGGATGTGGCGAATGTGACATTTAGAGACCTTATTTGATTTACATTAGGGGGGTGGCTGGGAATTATTCTTCTTGCTCATCAATGTAGTTGTGCCTCAGTAGAACTACAAATCTATTTTTAATTATTTATTTTATTTTTAAATTATATGTATGTATGTCTCTGTGTTGATATGCGCATGTTAGTGCAGGTACTCATGGATGCCAGAAGAGGACTTCAGATCCCCTGGAGCTAGAGTCCAATGTGACTACTGGGAATCAAACTAATGTTCTCTACAAGAGCAGTACACACTCTTTACCACTGAGCCATCTCTTCAGACTCCAAACTACAAATGTTTTAAAGGATATTGAACTGTGCTTCTTATAAAGAATAGTACTATATTTGGTATTTATAAAGAAAACGCATGCACATCACCAAAGAAAGAATCCCAGTATGCATTCTCAACTGTGAGTCCTTTAGAAGCTTTGTATATGTCTAAATGACAGCCACTCTCTCATGCAATGAGAAGGTCCTGAATCCTAACTCAGTTCTCTAAGAACAGAGTAAAGCATGGAGTGTGCTGAGGAAGAACTAGCTTAGGACAGTGCACCTGCAGACTGAAACAGACATAGGAAATTGGCATGGGAAACACATTGAGCCTTGGAATCAAAGAATATGCCTGCTTTAGTTAAATACATATGTGGAAACATGGAAATCTATAACTGCACTTTGCCATATTTTTTCAAAACTAGAGGATTTGGAGGTGCAAGTTAAGTGGAAACTGAAGATGTCTTAGGTAGTAGGACAGTTCAGCAGAGCAGCTAAGCTTTTGTAAAGGAAGGAAAGTATTCACAGGAAACCAAGGTCTCTTACATAGAAAGAGACTTGTAAACTGTTAGTTACAAGTCCCTTTGGTAGCGTTTTGTTTGTGTGATTTTACATTCCCACGTTGGAAGGCAATACTATTTTGTCAAATCAGATAGTAGCCACTAGAAACACTAATATGTTATGCCCAAATGATAAAATGGTAAGCAGTTTTAAACATAACCATTTTTAACATTCATTCCCCCAAATGAAGCATTATTAGTTTTAATATGCATAGGCTTAGCAAGCATTGTTTAATTGTGTCCTTCTGAACAGAATGTAGATATCTTGTTTTCATTCTAGTATTAAAAGCAGACTTTTATATATATATATATATATATATATATATATATATGTGATCCATCAAATATGTCCATTATACAAGGTATCTTGACTTTAGACAAACTCATAAAGCAGTTTTGTTTTCTTACTACAAACCCCAGGTTGATTTCAATTGCAACTTAATTTGCATATAACTTCTTGGAAACTATTCTATTGCATGCAACAAGACATACTTGTATTGCCAACCAGTAGCACTGCTGAAAGGAAAAAGTATAGCATATATATCTTTCTCTCCTAAGATTGGAATCCCAGGAGACTTTACAGCACCTTCTACACAGGAGGCTATACTTCCTCTGAATGACAAACATAGGCTACCACTACATGTTCTAAAGGCAGGAAGTAAAGAGAGTATTTGGGGTGTTGCTGTGTAAGATCAACACATATTGTTTAATAATTTCAGAAAGAAATATATTGATGTTTTCAGTGTTCTCTGTAGCCATTTTTGATAAATAATCACTCAAAAATAAGCAACAAACAAACACTGATAGTCTATACAAGTTGACTATTTACAAGCCAGGCAGTAAGAACTGCAATATTGTAAGATGGCATTTTCAAGCAGTGCCCAGATGACATTACCTCAATGCTTGAAGTGAATGAATATCTTAAAGTTCACTTTTGTATCCCATGTAAAATGGGCTGAAGAATTGTTGATTAAAACATTATAACTTAGACCAGCAAGAGAGCATGGCAGGTAAATGTAAAAGGTTCTTTTTTTTTTGTTTTTTGAAAGCTTCTTTTAAAAGTTTGACGACTTGAGTTGAAGCCCCCAGAACCTGTGTAAAGGTGGAAAAAGAGAACCTAATCCACTGAGTTGTCCTCTGGCTTCAGCAAAAGTTCTGTGGCACATGTATGTCCAAACACATATCATATACATATAGTCACAGAATAATTGTAAAAGCAACAAATAACTCAATAACTTCATTATTTCACAAGTAACTATAAGTAAGATAGTGATTTTAAATAGTGTTCCTTAAAGTTCCCTAAGAGAATGAAATCTGCCTTCATGTGCTCTGCAATCTAAAAACTCTATGTATTATTTGGATTATTGGGTAAGTATAGAAATGGTCAGTGAATAGAGGTCCATAAGAGTCCCAGTGACTCAGAGAATGTTTCTCCTTACTCAAGGTCTACTCAGACTTAAGAATGTTGTCTAGCCTCTTTGTCTTTGCTAAATTTGTTAAGCTTAAGCTATTTGGATAAAGTGAGTCATATAAATGTTTTATATTGAAAAAAAGTCCCAAACAGAAAAGAACATGAAGGGACCCTCAGAAATTGAGGAAGCAGTCACAGAGAAGCAAATGGCAGTAAGGCAAGGAAAAACAGACCCTAGAGAAGCAAGTAGCCCTGACAAAACAGTGTGTTAGAAATAAGAGTAAGTAGCAGACTAAAGGCTGTGTGTGCTGGCACATGCCTGTAATCCCAGTGTGTGCTGGCACATGCGTGCAATTGCAGCACTTGGAAGGTCAGGAAAGGAGGATGAGGCAATGAAAGCCAGCTATAGCTACATAGCAAATTCAAGGCTAACCTATGTTATGTAAGAGACTATCTATAAACCAGAAACAAACAAACAGACAAACAAAAAAGAGTAGCCTAACAAAACTTGAGTTCCCTATATAAGATCATGAAGGCTTGCTTCCAGGCTGTGAAAGGTTATTCAGAGCACAGCTTAGCTCTGTTCTTTAACATCCGTAAGGGCCAAATGATAGGCATCAGACTGAACTGGAAGGAAGCCCGGGGGACTTAGGGTCAATGTTCTTGCATTGAGAGCTGTTCAAATGAGTTCCTTAGAGAGCTTGTAGATGTGACGGTTGGGCCACTATGTCCTGTACATGAGGAGTGAAGTGTTTTCCTATCTGAAGGCAAAGAAACAAACTCCCTCACCTTTCTTGGCATTTGCCGTTCTTTCATTACATAAGTCTTTCTCCTACTCTCATTTGCACTCAGCAACATTGTTCTGTCACATCAGGTACTTTTCATGTTCTTGTCAAAAAGGACCTTCACAGCTGATCTGCACCCTGCCTTGTGGTCCTTTCTGGAAAGGAGCTAGGTTTTCCATGAATATACATCTATTAAAATGAGCATGCCTACGTGTAACATTTCATCAGTCAATCTCAAAGTCTTTTGTAAGCATAAAATTGGTTTGTGCTTGAATCTATCCCAACAGCTTAGATGGCAACATGGCCATTTCCAATGAATAGAAGAACATGTCAGTGCAATAATTGATTAGAAAGAATTATCTGTGTCACAGACCTTACTCAGCAGAGAATATATTTTATAAGCAGAATGATAAATATAAACTTTTCAGGCACATATGCTATATTCTAAGTTAGGGGAAATAGAGTCTGCAGTCCTTTAGGAATCATAAGTAATTGTCTGTTCCTTATCCATCAGATATAAACTCTAATGCATCTATCAGAGGCATAGATTGTAAAAATAAACTTTTAAACAGATAGACAAATCTCACAAATTTTTTGATGATCTTTATCACTAGTATTTGTTTTGGCTGATGTAACCTTTCAGGTAAGTCCTTTTTCTCTTTTTCATGGGAAGTTCAACTCAAAATAAGCAAATAAATGATGGCCATGTAATATGGCAGATCAATCCAAATATTCATTTGGGGTTGCTATGGGAGCATCCCAAGTAGTGTAGGAGATCATAAAAAGATATTTGAAAAGAAACCCTGCCAATCCCAATTAATCACATGAATACATACATGCTACTCAGAAGTTTGGGGACGGGGATTGATTTTGAAGAAACAAAAATATCACAATGAACCATCACTCATCTGGACAAAATGTTCTAGCAAAATAAAACACTTAGAGAGCTTTACATTTGCTGGAATCCTTTCAAGTTCAATGATAAAGAAAGTGAAAAAGGTTTCAGTGAAAATCTTGCTTGATGAGGTTGCTTTATTCAGATAATAAGAGGATTGAAAAAAAGTATTCTGAGAAATGATGTCATGTTTTTCCTTTAGTTACGTGTTAAAATTTCCCAGCAAAAAGTAGCCACTGGAACAATTTCAACCCCCTAAAAGCATCACTGTTTTGCTATTTTCAAAGAGGCTTGAAAGTGGCCACTGGCTCTGGCAACCTTCTCTCTCGCACTTGTTTTTCCACAAGCTTGGAGGCTCTTGGGCGTTGGTTCCATTGGCTGCCTGCAGCATGTCTGTGGCCGCCATGGAGGAACACATCCTCTCCCAGTTTCCTTTCCCTGGGGCATTATGGACTGCCTATCTTTTGTGATTTCCCTAAAGATACACCTAATAGAATTCACAGAATTATTACATGCTCACCTTTCCCTAGTCCTGTGTCACCTTCTCTTTATTTCCTGTCACTAAGACAAGAGAAAAATACACTTAAAACTAATGACAATGACTTATTCTCCTTGCTTCCTACATCAATTCAAATTAATGGTTGTGATGTGTGAGTAGAGTTAATGCAAGTTTAGAAGGAGGAACTCTTTGAATCAGTGCAGCAGCATTTTCTAAATATAAACGGCTTTCAATGATCAAATGTACACACTCATTTTTAGTAACAATAAGTTAAATTCTTCCTAGAAGAAACAAAACGAAGGTTTCATTTTTCTCTGAGTCAAGCTGAACAGCCAAAGAGTATGGAATGCAGAGGATTGCGAGTCCCCATCCCATCCAGAAAGAAAAAAGAAAAAAAAAAAAACTAAACAGAAAGATTTCCTCCAGCATTAATTTGTTAATTTACAAAAGACATCAATGCCCAGAATTATCTTTCAAATCTACATTCTTCAAAAACATCATTTAAATAAATCTTACCTGAATACGACTTCCTTAACAAAGCCATGCTTCCTTATAAGATGGTCCTACCCAGACAATTGCTGTCTACATTTGGAGCAGACACACACAGAGAGAGAGAGAGAGAGATCAGAGAAAGTTTAAGGCATATCTAAAGTATTCTCCAAGGTACTGGCCAGAAACATCAAGCTCGTACTCGCGGTATAGAGAGATCATTAATGGGCATTAGTGACAGACCATTATGACTCTCACAGATCATTAATGATTCATCGTGTAGCAGTATCGTTCTGGCAGTAATCAGACCATTGCTTGGACGCAAATATAAGCTTAGCCCATACTATTTGCTTAAACTTATTATTTCCAAGCATAAAATGTTATTTTGCCTTCTAGAATTACGAAAAATGGTCTGTAACAGGATCCTTCAGCACATCAGAGGAGCTTTTGGAGCTAAGCTGCCTCATTTGCTAGATGCGTCTCCTAAGGTCAGAAATATTGTAGTCTGAAAGGCTCCCCAATAGCTTTTGGGACATAGAAATGGGTCTTTTATTTTGAAATTGAATTATTGATGAATACTAAATGCTACAAGCAAAACAGACATTTGCAAGAATTACAGTTGCTCAGGCTTTTGAACACTATGTGCAAAAGGTTGAAATTCCACCTCAACTTTCAGTTTTTCACCTAAAACAGTACATTTTCATATCAAAGTCCTTTGTTAAAAATTTACAGAAACATTAGTTGCCTAAAAGAAAGCTTTCAGTGAAATGCAACAAAAACAAGCAGACAGCATTATATCATAGAAAGCACTAAAGCTCTTAATATAAAAATCAAAATTTTAAGGAAAAGCAAAACCATAAACCAAGTTGCCATCCTTTTTGAAATTTTTACTTGATGGAAGGATCCACTATTTTGCTTAAAAATGCAAATGTGAATGGAAATTGAAGTTATTCCGGGAGCAAATGAGTCTTTTCTACTGAGCAGATTGGATTCTCCTTCTGTGTGGCTCTGGGAAAACTTCCCTTGAGTCGAAAGAAAGGAAATCTGTCTCAAGTTATGAATATTGTCACTATCAATGAATATTGAAGAATTACTGACACCCACAGGGAGCTATATTTATGAAGCCCCATCACCCATATTCACAGCTTTATGGAAAGAAAGATTATGTATATTCAAAAGCATTCCATGAACTTACAGATTTTTCCTTAAGCTTCGCTGCTTAATCAAAATTGCCTTGAGCTCTCTCTCCCTCCACTTTCCAACCAACACTAAGAGTGCAACAGCAACAGCTGCAAATGTGAGCCCCTCCCAAAGGGAGCCAGCCTCAAGCAGAATTGGGTTAGCTATATGGATGGGATTTCAGTGGGAGACAAGGGATGGAGCAAATTTGTTCTGCCCTGACATCAAACACCCTCCCCTACTCCCCAGTAACTATCCATAGCCCGAGGACCTGAAAATCAGGATCTCTTAGAACCCAAACAGGCAGAAGAGCTATTTCTTGGGAGCCAGGGTTAACTTCCTGGATGCCTGACGTATGTGGCTACCTAGGGCTCTGTTCTGGAAATGGCCCCACACTTAGTTTCCTACTTTGCTGTCATTGTTTTGAAATCCATTAATAATTTTTGAACAGGGAGCCCTATATTTTTGTTTTGCAGCAGATTCTGCCTAGTTTACAGTCAATTATATCCCTTATGAGAAGAAGTGTTCTGCTTGAAAAGGCAGAGATGACGAGCTTCAGAAGGGGCCATGGGCTCTTACCCACTGATTTTCCTTTAACTGAGCAGTTGAGCTCATGCTCAGACCACCAGGAGCACAATTGTATGTGCTCAAATTCCTGTTTGCAAACCAAATGGGCTAATGGAAGAATTTAGTCTTCAGTGAACTCTTTGCACAGGAGAGATGCCAACTTCCTTCAAACAAAAATAGAAAATCCTAATATGGAGGCAGCGTCTCTTGACCAATTTGAGAGCTCTTTTAAAAAGGCATTTCCCATGGGACAAAATTAAGTCATCTCCATCTGAGTGGTCTTATCAGGTCTAAACAAGAGGTCCTGTCTTTCAGCTGTGCTCCTTCGAATGGCCCTGTGGGGGCTGCATAGGTCAGCACAGTATGGAAGGGGTCTTCAGAGGTGGGAGCAATTCAGTCAGTTCATGTCTAGACAACATTGAAATAAACAAAATGAAGCCTGACCCAGAGCCAAATTGCAAGGCAGGTGAATTTTTTTTCTTCATTGGCTGCTATTATTTCTTTCCCATGAACCAATTGCCAGTCACCAGTGCACTTTTGCTTGTCTTTGGATGCCTCCAATGCAATGCTAAAGCTCACTCGTGTCCAGTTGGCACACCATGTACCTATTACTCGCATTCTACATCAACATGTTCTCCTAATTGTATATATAGCTAAGCTCTGTGAGTATTATGGAGCAAAGCAATCAGACTACAAAAATTTACAAGACTTGTCAGTTTTTGCAAAGGTATTTTCATCTTGGACACACAGGTCTTGTTGACCAATAAGCATGCACTTGGGTACCATGACAAATGGAAAGGATTGTAAGCAACAGAGTGCCTACTGGGTATTCTGTATCTATGTAAGGGTGTTTTCAATTATTTCTACATTTCTTTGTTAATTTTATTTTCTAAAGCCACCCTTTAGAAAGTTCCTGGAAGGCAGTTTGAGGCTGAACTAGCTCCTGGCACAGGTGACCACCTCCAATGCTGTAGCCTGTTTTCTGCATTTATAAAATTTCTTCCATACATCCACTAGCTCATTTAAATTCTTCTCTTTTCTGCATACTAATCTTTCAACCTTCTCTAGGAAGTCTTTCCTGAGAGCCTCTTTGCACCTTTTAACGTTGATTATGGCCTCTTTGATCACGGTGTACCCAACATAACACTCTATCCTTCCTCTGTGACACTTGGTTGGACTCATCTGTTTTCATGATCCCTCATTTTAGTGGAATGTGAGCAGTCAGAGGGCACGGATCATGTACAATATGATAAACATCCATGAGTGCATCAAATCAACAGAGAACAGTGATATCCTCAATGGTGAGGATACTGGAATTTGGGAACTGTATGGCTATTATATCCAAGGGATATACATACTTATAGGCTACCCCAGTAGAGTTCTGCATTGACTGATATAGGCAGTGACTGCACATGACAATTTTAATCCCAACAGTCAGTGCTAGGGTTAGGACACAGTGCTGTGTCACTCATCCTTTTCTAATGGATATTCTCTCTCTCCCTTCATCCTGCCCTCCATAACTTGTTCCTATGCCTTTCTTCACCTTCCCCTCCTTGCCAATCAACCAATAATAACCTTCCAAAGTCACAATCTGTCATCTGTCCCTTCAGGCAGAGTCCAACTAAACAGAAGCTGGCAAATCTAGTTAACTCTCTGACGAGTGGCCTTTAATCCCAGTCCAAAAGGTTGCAGATCTTCAGGCTTTCATTGGTCTGTGGTCAAGCAGCCTAAGTAAGCTTCCTGCCTTCCTGGAGGCCTCAATCAATACTCTGCCCTCTTCTTCCAGCCCAGACACATCAAAGGCAATAATGCCAGAGATTTAATCATTTGCCATTAAAATGGAAAGCAGTGTCTCCAGGTCCCCTTGATAGTTTAATTGTTTGGAAATGTCTTTGGAAGCTGGTGTAAACAACTTTGTGGCACAGTGTTTATTTGCTTTGCCTCTACCATTTCTAAGCCGATTAATAAGAACATTTTGCTGCAAACTGAGCTTCTTTGCTGCAGGGATCCTTCACCAGAGAAAGAGTTAACTGGGGGGGGGAGGGGGTTATAAGAGTATTGTCAGATATATTTTCCATTTAAAAGTATTGAGTATCAAAGAATTGAAACCCAATATCTGCATATCTACATAACCACACTCACGAACGTTTACAATATTCTTATAATTGCTGCCTTTGCTGGTGAACCAGATGTCCTTGAAGAGGTGAACATATAAACAAACTGTGGCATATCCAGAAAATGAAATATTAGCCAATGTAAACAAGAAATGAGCTAACAAGCTGTGACAAGACATAGAAGAAGCTTAGATACTTACAACCAAGTAAAGAAGTGTCAGTCTTACCAGGCTGTATACTGCGTGATTCTAACTACATGACATCCTAGAAAAGGCTACACTGTGAAAAGAATTTGAAAAAATAATGTTTGCCAGACCTTAGGAATGGGCAAGGATAAATAGGTGGAGCACAGAGGACTTTTTTTTTCAGACAGTAAAACCATTCTGTATAATGCTATAAAGGAAGCTACAGTTATAGACATGTGTTAAAGTCCTCAGAATATAGCACCAAGAGTGAGCCCTAATGTAATATGGGGCTCTGAATGACAGTGGTATGTCGATGTAGGCTCATAAATGTATCAGTCTAGCATGGGATATTGTTTTGGGAGTATGTACATGAGGCAGGGTGTATATGTGAACTCTGTGAACTTCTTGCTGTGTACCTAAAATCACTTTAGAAAGCAGTTAATTTAAAACACAAGTTTTTTAAAGTGCAGCTTATTTTAAAAAAAAAAATACAAAGTCTAGCATGTTCCGGGGGTATATGTTTTTTTTTTTTTTCCATTTTGGCCTCATGATAATTATATAAGATTTCAATTAAAATTTTTCTTTGCTTGCTTGCTTGCCTTCTTTCTTTTCAGGTGAGAAAAATTTAGCTAACAGCTGAAAATATGAAGCTCTTGTCCTGGGCCACATAGCTAGCAACTGGCTGCAAAGCAGTGAGAGGTTTTGAAGGTTGCTTTGTAGTTAAGTAATATACCTCAGAAAGTTTCTTCCAACCCAGAGTCTTGGTGACTCTTTCTCTTCTTTCATAAAGTATTTTCCAGGGAATCCAATTTGAAGCCCATCAGTACTGAACAAGTCCCTCCTTTTCTACAATACTAAAGTGTCCCAGGGAGAAGAGGCATGATGCTCAGAACCCTCTGCCCGTCACATCAGATGCTTTCTTGCTACCAGGTGCTGCATCTCTCTCTTATTTTTGCTTATGGTAGTAAGATAGTAAGCAGGTAGATACCCTCTTCCCTATGAATACAGGTGCTTGTTTCAGCAACATCCCACTGGCTTTTCTACCCACCACCCAAAGTCCAGTTGGTACCACTCACTGACATCCTGAGAAAAGGAAATCACAGGTGCTTCCCTGTACACATCTAAGAACAGCATATATTTGTATCACACACACACACACACACACACACACACACACACACACACACACGCACAATCTACAATTGGGTTTAAAGAAAAGGTAGTAAAATTTGAGTAACAATCATTTCTTCATTGAACACTTATGCAATTAGGTCAGATGATATTCGTATAAATCCTTGGTGCAGTACTTGGCACCTTGTGAGCAGTCAATGAAAGTTAGTCCTTGTCTTGTACCCTTAGTGAATTTTTGCCCATTCACTTATCTCCTCTGTAATCTCACCATTATCCCTTTTGACATTTTGGCAACAACTTTTTTTGTGTGTGTGTGTGAAAACAGATCAATAAACAAGTAATCCACAGACATTAACTGAGTCTTTAAACTAGAACTTTTGTCATGTTGTAAGAATTACAGATATGGAAAATATATAAACTTACAGAACCTGTGGTCTACATATGGAAAGATAGACATGAATATAGTTTAAAAATATCATCCAGAATCCAAGAAAACAAGGGATATATGCTGAAGAAAGAAACAGGATCTAAGATGTTACAGACATGGTTGGATTGATTGATCTAAATTGGTGGTTTAACCAATTTCAACTTCCATAAATACTGGCTTTGTTGACTGCTCCAGCCTCAGTTTTAAGAAACCAATATGAGATAGTGTCTATAGAACTGGTACCAGTGCCTCTAAGTGGCTGACTAATATCCCACCTCTGATGCCTCACAGACTCTTCTCATATATTCTGCCATAGGAAACAGCAATATAGTGAATGCTTTTATTCCACTTGACTCTGCCTGTGACAGAATATAATGCCAAAATTTGTTAGGAAATTAATTTCAGACACATCCTAATCATATACCTTTGTACCTGATGCCTGGACCTTTTAAAGGTGAGGGGTGTATGTGTGTGTGTGTGTGTGTGTGTGTGTGTGTGTGTGTGTGTGTGTGTATGTGTGTGTGTGTGTATGTTTGTGAGTGTATGTGCATACTCACATTAGCAGTAAGGATTGTTCTAAGATATACATATTTTGCAAGCAGGATGGGAGATTTCATTCCTTCCACAATAGTATGCAATGCAGGAAAGATAAGAGAGTTAACTTGGTTTCTGCAATTCCTCATTCTCCCAGAAAGAACCAATTAATGGGGAATGGCTTCTTTGTGTGTTTATAGCATCCCCTAGTGGACAAAAGTTATATTTCAATTGGAGGCTGAATCCCTTCCAACACTGATTTAAGAATTCCACTCATACAAGCAAACCTACTGATGGCAACAGCTCAATGAAATAATCGTCTGTATGGTTTATATTTGCAAACATGAAAAGCATCTCCTGAACATGGAATTATAAAAAAGATGTGTCGTTTGGCCAAGAGCCTTTTTCTGTGTGAGAACACACTTGGCAGTCTCTGAACCTCTAATCATATATAAACTGACCCTGTAATACATTAGTAGTGACAGTGGGCACAGAAGATACTATTACTCTGATGCATACTGAAGAACTAGATGGTGGGGATTTTAATGAGCTAGTGCAATGAGTTTGGACTTTCTACTAAGGACAATTGAATTTCACTCAATAAAAGTATCAAACTGTTTTCAGAAAGGTGACCTGGGCTGCAGTACAGACAATGTGCTAAGGTGAAGGTAAGAAGAGAGAAAGGAAACTCTATAAGAGATCCATGGTTATGATGTGGCCTGCCCCAACATCCACCCCATCTATGATCTGCTGGAGCATGTGAAGGGACCTGAGCCGCAGACCCAAAGCTGCAGGATCTCCACAACACAGGACAACAACAGAACATTCAGAAAGAGTCCTACTGAGGGCCCAGCATCGATAGTGTAGCAGAAACCAGAGGCCTCAAACCAGACCAATGACTCTTTGCAATAAACACTTACAAGTAAAGATGTATGGACAAAGAGGTTCATGGCGTGGCTCACTGTGTCGTACTGCAGCTTCCATGATGAGATTTTAATTTTTTCCCATTTTAATTTTTTCATTTTTTTTCTCTTAAATTTTGTTTTATTGGTGAGGGTGTAGGGGTGGAGGGCAGATGCAAAGGGACAGGGAAATGAATAGGATCAAGATACATGATGCAAAACACACATAGAATAAATAAAATGAAAAAAGAGAGAGCTACAGATAGAGCAGGTGTGGTGGTGCACGACTTTAATCCCAGCACTTGGGAGGCAGAGGCAGGTGGATCTCGGTGTGTTCAAGGCCAGTCTGGTCCACATAGTGAGTTTCAGGACAGCTAGAACTACATAGTGAGACCCTTTCTCTAAAAGAAGACTCCACCAAAGCCTGGAACACTGCCTAGATACCTAGTTCTGCTACCTACACAGAAATTTCGAAGAATGATTGACTCTGGGGTTAGGGGGAGGGCAGGCAGTAATTATTTTTTATTGATATCTATGATACTTTGTGTGTGAAGACAATGAAGGTGGGATCTACCCTTTAGGTTGACTAGAAGCATGTGGCAAAGTAATGAAAAGTGTGGTCTCAGCAACCACACAAAGTTGATTTGAATCTGGGCTCTGCTTCTCACTGAAAGCTGTGTTTTCCCTGAACCTGTTTCTTCATCTCTTTCTACTTCAGTTTCCTTCCCTGTGAAATGAATATAAACTTCCCATCTCCTAGTGTGTTTGTAAAAGTGTTGTTACATAATGCAAAACTCCTACTGTAGTGTCTTACATAGCAAGCACTTGATAAGCGTTAGTTCCTTCCATTTTCCTCTTCTTGGACAGCCTGCCCAAATAAACTAGTCTTTGTGAGATGGCTGGTGTATACTCGCCCTCAGTGCCTTCCCCAGACTACAGTAGTGGGGCTGAAGAAGAAGCTTCTAATTCAAGGTATTCAGTGATTTCATCTATGTCCTTTCCTCTCAATAAAAGCAGAGGCCATTGGAAATAAGCCAGCTTCTTAAGGCCTAGTCTGTGAAACTGCCAGCACTGACCAGCATGCAAGGAACCTGGGACACGGCTGGCATAAAAGGAGAGGTGGATAGGTGAAGGTGGCCCCGTCAAGATGAAAGGCAAATACATTTGGCATTATGGGAAACCAACATACAGGTGGTACATGGAGGGGGACCGCAGGGCTAACCATGGGGCAATTTCCTGAGTCAATTTGCAGCTCACAGTGGGGGAATTTTGGATACTTGGTATTTAAAAAAATGACAAAACACAAGTCTTTTTCTTAAAGCAGTCTATTTGCCCTAAAAGTGGTGATTCTGGGTCTTTATTATAGTTCTGGGCTTTGGGAAAACCAGAAGGAAAGGAAAGGAAAATAACCCAACTATATAAAGGAGTCCTCTGTTACAGGGCTGGGCATCTAACTCATTTACTGGCCTGAGTTGGGAGGCTGGAGTCAGAGAAAACATTACAGAGGCTGAGACATGATGGAAGAGCAGGAAACAATCATGGAGAAGAGTAATTGTTCTATAAATGGGCCGAATCCAAGGAAATCATAAAGATCCTCTGCCAGAATGGGCTCTTAGCTCCCAGGAGAGAGACCAACACACATGCTTGTGTATACAACGTGGTAAGTGTAGTAACAGAGATGGGCCACAAGGCATTAATCACAGAGGAAGGCTACCAAACCTAGCTTCAGGGTGATCAGAGAAACGCTTCTTAGAGCAAGGGTTTGGAGTTGAGTTTCAAGTCTTGTTTTCTTTAGTCAAGGCAGGTTAGGAGAGTGTAGACTATAGGATTTGAGAAGAGTCAAGGCACAGGGACCAAGTACAAAGACATACAGGCTTAAGGCAGTCTAATGTTGCTAGAATATCTAGAAAATAGAAGGCCAGGGATGACATGAAGGATTAAGCTGTGGAAGTTGCTAGTGGTCAGCTCTTCAATGGATCCTTGACCAACAAAGATGCTTGAGAGTACTGAATGAGAGTGGAACTAAGCAATGGTTTGGAGCTAGGAAGACACTTGATATGATGAGCAGTTTAGAAAGATTTTACTGGCTGCAGCATGAAGTCTGATATAGTGAGTAGTAACAGATGTTAAGACTAGAGGAAGAAAGACCTTTGAGACTGCCATCTGCCCAAATAGCAACGATGACAGCCTAATGAAGACATTGTCACAGTGACTGAGAAAATGCAAGGGACTACAGATGCAATGTGGATGTAGAATCTGAAGAAGTTAGGTAAGGACTCAAGATGGAGCCATGAGAGAGGAGCAGGTTTCAGAAAGCAGTCAATATTTCTGAATGAACAACTGGATGGTGTGGGCATTATCATTCATCACAACAGAGCACTGCAGAGTTCATTTCTCAGGGTTCTTTTGCTAGTACAGGTAAGGAAAATAAACTTGCCTAACACTATTTTCAAAGTGAGTAGCAGGTAACCACTATAGGCCAAAGCTCTCTGAATTTTTGGATATGGTCTCACTATGTAGCCCTGGTTGTCCAAGAACTCACTATGTAAATCAGGCTGTCCTCAAACTCATAGAAATCTGCCTGCCTCTGCCTCTCTGGGATTAAAGGTGTGTGCCACTACACCCATCTCTGATACTCAAAAACTAATCACTTTGTGCCAGGTTGGCACACTCATGCACAGATGTATACACACATCTTAGCATTGGATATAAAGTACTTATAAGGCATGGCAGTAACCATGATCTAGAAATATTAGGTCTGAAATATGGAAGAGGGGACTAGACTAGCATGACAGGTTCTATAGTTATGAGAAGAGATGATAATTGCAAACTTGGTGGTGGGGACAGAGATGGATAAGATGTGCTCTAACAAGAATGTGTACAGCAAGATGAGAAGGATGGCAATAAGCACATGAATTTATCACTACTGGGGGTCAGAGAGGTGGCTCAGCAAATAAAAGTTAACATCATTACCATAATCAACAGTATGGCAATTGTTATCAACAAACCTGATGCAGGTCTTATTTATGCTATTTTACAAATGACAAAGGGGGAGGCAGAGTATGGACTGTAGAAGTTGTTTCAGTTTACTCAGTGTTGGTATTAATGCAGCGCTGCGGTTACCGTGCGAGAAAGGGTCACAAGGCAGGACAAAATCCAGTGTCAGAGCTTTATTAGAAAGTGGGGAGGGGGAGAAGATGGCGGGGAGAGAGAAAGATAGAGAGAGGCAGACAGAGAGACAGAGAGCGCGCGGCCGCACGTGGAGAGAGAGAGAGAGGAAGAAAAAGACGAGAAGGAGGAAGAGGTGGGATTTCCTTTGCACATGCGCGAAGTGCGAATGTGAAGTTACTTAGCTGGGGGAGTGGCCAGGAATTCCAACACTCAGTAGCTGAACTTAGAATGGAAACCATTTAATAATGCAATGCATATTACTGATCACCTATGATGCTTCATATTAAATGAGAGATTTCTCCATTCTCACATGAACCATGAGACAATTAGATGTAAGAAGTGCATATTGCAAGTTGATGCATATTTATGTTCATCACTCAATTTAAATATAATGCTTGTGTATACTGACAATATAACTAAATAATTCAAATGTAAGATATTAGATATATACTTATGTAATTTATACATAAGCACATATGGTCAGGTAGAGGTGCTCAGGTATGTACAAGCAGTCTGCAAATGGTACATCTAGAACCAACTAAACAAGACCCACTATCAGTGACCTCACAGAGTTCTTACATAGGGCTGTCTATCTCCCTGAACCCTGCAGCTGAGTCTTTCCACCTAACACTGCCTTGATGTATACAAACCCTTTGCATTGTTTTGGCCAAAACACAGACCATGGATTTAATCTGAAATATGTTTTTTGTGAACAATTTATTTTCCAGACATTTATCCTCTGAGGCTATTTCTCACTGTCAGGAAAAATCAGAGGTATCTATGTTTGAATCAGCACCTTCCATAACTCATTTTTATTGATGATTATTTTATAGCTGAAACATGAAAATAATCTTAAAATGTGAAATATGTACCTAGGTAACTGACCATATTACAGGTTTCTTCATTTTTCATATTATGTTTATGTACTTAATCCTGTTATTCATACATTGGATATTTACTGAGAGCACACTGGATCCCAGGCATAGTTCTATGCACTAAGAAATTGAAATAGGTATTCAATTTTTGCGTTGTCTTGAATTTTTGTCATTTTCAAAGGCTGAATGCTGGAAGGTTTTCTTTCATTTTCCACCTTACTGTGACTTAGCCCCTATGATGGTTTATCTTGATTGCTGACTTGATTGGATTAGTGAAAGCAAACCTCTGCAGGTGTTGCTGGGGGCATTTCTAGATGTGATTGGATAAGGGAGCCTCTGACCTGATGGATTAATAACATAAAGCAAAAGGTATCAGTTGAAGGCTACTTAGAAATAGGTAACAGGGGAGGTACCCCGGAAAAAATACATTGTTATTGTCCCCTCCCTGCCTCTCTCTTTTTCTGCCTTCTGATTAGCATGCGGTGAGCAGTGCTGTCCCACCGTGCCCTGTCTGCCTCACCTCAGGCTGAGAGGAACAAAGCTAGCCAACCATGCACCGCAGACTCTGAAGTCATGAGTCCGAATTCTTCCTCCTTTAAGTGGCTTCTTTCAGGTATTTGTCGCAACAATGAAAGCTGCACAGCCACTTGCGGGAGAAGGGAGGCACCTGTCAATGACTTCGTTTCAATTATCAGATAAGAATATAGCTATAGCAAATAAGTGAGGATTTATTTTGTTGTGGAAATGATGGCACAGTTCTGGAAGTGCTTTTCCATTTCCATACTTTGGATTTGTAGTGTGCAGCCATCAGGGCATATCTGATTCATCAAGACTCTGTGTATTTGGAATGCATGAGTTTTAAGAGCCGAATTCAGCTGAAAATAAACAATGCCAAATGGTAAAATGCCTAGAGCATTTGAGTTGAATATATGAACCCCACAATCATTTCAACCTTTCATTTCTGTGGCCAAATCTGGGCAATGTTAGAATTTAAGACTAATGTCTGTAAATAAAAATTTTTCTTTCATGAAATGGCTTAGGTTAAGCTGAGAAGCCAGTCTTGGTGATGTACATGGAGGTAAGCCTTGAGATGTGACCTGGCTAACAACACTATCAAGTTAACAAGACTAGTCCACTGAGTAACAGCAGCCAGGGCTGGAGAGATGGCTCAGTGTATAAGAGCACATGCTGTTCTTTGTAGAAGACCAGAGTTTGGTTCCTAGCTCTAACATCAGGTGGTTCACAACTGCCAGTAACTACAGCTCGGGGGTGACCTGGCACCTCTGGCCTTTACATGGCACACACACGCACATAAAAACAATAAAAACACACCTAAAATTATAGCAGCAGTCTTAGGGACTTAGACACTATCAGATCCTAGTGGTCTCCACATGATGCTCTTTTGTTGGAATAGGCTGCTTAATCTGTTTTCTGGACTTGTCCTGTCTTCCTGCTCTCTAAGGAGCTAATACATTGTAACTCAGCCTTCTGGAGAAAGAGGAGGTAAAGGAGGAAGAGGAGGCAGAGGAGAAAGAGGAGGCAGAGGAGGAAAAGGAGGACTTGCTGCTACCACATAAATGGATTTCTGTTCTTAGGACCTGCAACTCACAAAATACAAAGGCCTCTCTTCAAAACATCAAGTGATTTCCTAGTCAATCGACTTTACCAATATTTACTATGTTAACAATATACCAACATGCAGTCCTACAAGTGATTATTGGATAGAAGCACATTTACCTGTGTTTCTTCTAAACAGGGAGGGTGCTACATATATATGTAAATGTTGATGTTCTGCTTAAAACTGGAGAAAAAACTCCAATACAATGCATGCATTATATATATGTATGTATATATACATACATACATATATATGTAATATATATATATATAATATCCATTAAAAAGCAGGTTGTATGAGGACATGAGAATTTGGTTGGCTCACTGTTCTATTCTCAGCATAACATAATAGACACTCAATACAGAACAGATACAAATATTACTGTCAACTTGATTCACTTGACTCCTTTGCCTTCCTTTCAGCCATGTCAAATTTCTTTCCAGTTCCAGGATGGCACTTCCTTCCTTCTTCTCCTCAGCTTTTGCATCTTTTTAATGCTGTTGTTTGGAATTAGTATTTGCACTATATATAGGAATGTCTCTTACTATAACTTTACCAAGGTAACTGACTTCAGACTGCTGTCCTTAGAAGGATGTGCTTGCACAGCTTGCCTTTCACTTGCAAAACTTTCCTATACTGATTAAAGTTTCTGTAAAATGATTTTTTAGAAATTTATGAACAAATGTGTATGTGGATACAGTATAACATGCAGAAAGGAGGAGGAGAAAGGCTAAATACATAGGGATGAGGAAGGACTCAATGCAGGCAATGGGAAGGGGTTATGAAAAAGGATATAAAACTAACTGTTCTAGTTTTAATTCTGTCATATATTTTTGAAGGCTGATAAGGACATAAAATAAATTTAATACTGAAAGTGTAAAATTCAATGTGAAGCTTCACATCTTTTGTTCCAAATGCCTGTTCCAACTGTACGGAAGTTCACTGAGTTGTATTGTCTCTGCATCTGGTTTACTTTGGTGTGTGATGCTTTTATTTATTTGCAAGTATTTTTAATAATATTTTTTTAAAAATAAAAAAATAAATGAAGCATTGGCTAAGTATTAGATTGGTTCACTGTACTTCAAGTTTTGCACAATTTCTTTGTGCTAAACACCTGTGAGTTTTTCTTCTGGGCAGCTAGAATTTTTGGTTTACCAGGAAGGGCATATCTATATGATCAACTCTAGCTTATTTATGGTAAAAATGGGGAAGCAAAGATCCAGAGAGAGAAAGAATGAGAGTATTCAGTTAACATTATGGTACTTTGTGTTTAATTGCCCTACCCCTATTCATATGTTGATGTCTTAAACCCCAATAGCTCAGAATATCATTGTGTTTGAGGACAGGTCTTTTTCAGGTGACTGGGTTAAAATGGGGTCACTAGGGTGGGCCTTAAGCCAACATGACTGGAGTTCTAAGAAGAGATCAGCATGTGCAAACATCGGGGATGTATGCACATAAAGGAAAATCCATCCAAGTTTACAATGAATGAGCTCTGTAAACTCCGGAAATCTAAGAGGAATCCAAACCTACTGACATTCTGATCTTCCATGTTTAGCCTCTAAAACTGTCAAAGACATCCAGTGTTTTATGATGGTAGTACTAGCAAACACATATAAGGGCCTTCTCATCCTTTATATAACTTTTCCTACACATTCTCGACAGACCAGAGAAAAGAGAAGGCAGCCCAAAGTCATAGGCTCTGGAAGCCCTGGGCACCTTCTCCTCTCCTCCAGCTATGCAGACAAATTTCAAGCTGGATAAGCTAACTCAGCCAGTGCAGCTGTGTGGAGGGCAGGAAGAGCATTACTGGGAAGCCTGTTTGAGGCTGGCCTACTGTAGAATGCCGGTTATTAGCAGGCAGGTTCCTGGAGATGGCAGCATTAGCTAATGATTATTCCTTCAAGCAGCCTGCCTGCCGTTTTTATTTCTTCCTAAACAATTTGCAGCAAAGAGGGGTCACAGGATACAAAACAAAGCAGGAACCCTTGCCAGGGCCATATGTTTCTAACAAGGATGGGGAAAGCTTTGAAAAAGAACCACTTTCTCTTAGTTAATTGCAATCCCCTTGCTTCAGCCTTTTGGCAAGTGAAGCCTTCCTGCAAGCCAGGCTGCCTGGGGTACAGTTGCATCATTGCATTGCTCAGTCTTGCTTGCTAATTCCTCCTTCTGGCCACACTGTTGAAGTCCGTCTTGTCTTGCCCTCCTCCTGATGTGTCTTCTTCCCTTTGTGACCAGGGGTTGGACTGTTGTTAGTAATAGTCCTGAGCTAGCATTGTCTCACATGCTGTATCAGCTAAGATTGCATGGTGACTAGACTTTTCCTTAGTATGCACTAGGTAATAGAGTCAGTTCCTCCAAGTAATTATTGAAGTGAAAGAACACGCAAAAGCAAGAGCAATTCATAAACACCATGGACATCGCTGAGTACTCTTCTTCTATCACAGCTCCAGGACTTAGTACCCCTCCATCCACGTACAAAGAGGAACACACCCCACAGGAGATGAAGGAGCCTGGCACATATTGCCATATCATGTATCACGTCTCCTGACACAAGACACTTTCCCTGCCTATGGATATTGTACTTTCTCCTAGTGATCATCAATCTTTGTACACAGTCTTTCCAGGCACTATCTGAATAGGGAAGGAAGTAAACACTAAAACCTCATCAGTTTGGCCTGATCTGACTAGTGATACAAAAGCTTAGTCTTAGTGCCCAGGATCCATTCACTAACATCCTCTCCTCTCCTTGCCTAGCCTCATCCACCCTGCCCCGCCTCCTCTCCTCTTCTGTCTTCTCTCCTCTCCTCCCCTCTCTTCTCTTTTCCTTTCTCCTGCCATAGCCCCCTCAGCACTTCTATTCCCGAGAGCAAGTAATGACAGAAAAGAATCTCACATTCCTCCTCTCATCAAGGAAGTACCAGCCAGTACATTTGTTTTTCTCTTCTTGATGTTCTGTTCATGGGACCCTTCCTGAAACATCTCAGTCCCACAGGCCTCCCTTCTTTTTGCTACTTTCCCCTTTTCTTTTGTTCTTTACTTTTGCTTCTTTTCTTTGCTATATTTTTGAAACATAGTACTATACTCTAGCCTAGGCTGGCCTGGAATTCAATGTGTACCCCAGGCTGGTCTTGACCTTTGACCAAGTTCTCCTGCCTCAGGCATCTTAGTGTGTGAGAGAGCATGACTGGCCCACAATTCTTTGTTGCTTTTCATCAAAAAATCATTTTTATTACAAAGCTCTCATAAATAAAAACATTCATCTTTGTTGAAAGGATGCAGCCAGAATCAATATATGCATTTTAGTTCACATAATGGTCATTGCACTTATGCTAATTAAATGATAGATCCATAATCAATTTTTTGTCTATTTGCTAATGGAAAATACTGAAATGGGGCTTGTATGAATAAATTCATGCCCATCCATTTCCTTTATTAGTCACTTTAGGACAGTATGCATATACTTTAATATAAATGCATTTGGCTGTCAGCGCAGGCAAATTCCTGCATTCCACATGTATTCTTTAGGATTAACATGGTAGCAAAAGGCAGGTTGCAGTGCTTTTGGAATCAGGGCAAGCTGGGAGGGTTAAAATTTTATCTGCATATAGTCTATATGAAGGTTTCAATGAAGGTTGGTCCAAGTCACTGTATGCTTTGTTCATAAATACAGCAGCAACTTTCTGATTAATTGTACAGCTTTTGGTCAAGGGCTAAGAATGACACCATGAATCTCATAATAAAACCGCTTCTGACCTTCTACAAGGGGAGCACTGTGTTCACCAAGTAGCTATTGGTTTCCTAACATCTCCTTAGGCATTATTTCCAACTGGTCACCTTCCCTATAAAATGCCATTTATGGCAACTGCCTGAGAGGGAGCTATTTATAGTAAGCAAAGCAGGGCACTGCTCCGGCAGATACCTCCTGTGTGCTTTTTTCATCACCTGTTTCTCTGGACAAGCAAACAAGGAAAGAATGACGTGTGAATATAGGACGAGAAGAGAGAAAATGTGGAGAAGCAGCTACAAGGGTCCAGCTCACTGTTAAGAGACACAGGAACAGAAAAGACGGATGATCTTTAGCCCTGTCTGGCAGTGCCACTACTTGTCTCTCTACGAGGCTAAATTCTGGGGACTGTATTATCACTACTGTCCTACTTCTTTTTAAAAATATATAATTTGGGGGCCTTGTGAGATGAATCAGTGGATAAAGGAACTTACGTCCAAGCCTGATGACCTGAATTAGATCCCTGAGGCCCACACAGTTGAAAGAGGGAACCACTTCTGCAAGTTGTCCTCTGACCTCCACGTGTGCATTGTGATACAAAATAAATAAATGTACTAAAAGTATATGTAATTTTACTTTATTTTTTGATAATTTCATATATATAATGTGTTTTGATCATATTACCACCATCACCCTTTCTTATTCCCTGTCGATCCTCTAGAACCCTTCTCCCCCACACACCCTATCCTACTTTCATATTCCATCTCTCTCTCTCTCTCTCTCTCTCTCTCTCTCTCTTTCAGTTACTCAATAAGTTGCTTGCATGTGCATGGATACAAGGTTATTTGCTGGATCATGGGCAACTTACCAATGGCTACACCACTGAAGAAAATTTACTCCCTCTCGCAGCAACTATTAACTGCTGATAGCTGAGGAAATAGAAAGTATACAAACTTAGAAATCAGACCCACATTGACTCTGCTATTTAGAAGCATGGTGAGTTTGGGCAATTATGTCCCTGCTTAGAATATTAAGTCTTCATCTATAATTTGTGGCTGTGTGGGAGGTCTAAGAGTGAAAAATATCTGAGACTTTCAATAATTGCAGTTTTTCTACTACTTCTGAAGGCCAAGATCATATCACCCCCTTTTTATTCCTAGCAATGTTTAGCCAGGTGACTGTACAAATGAAAGGTTTTAACAGATCCTTGCTGTGTACTGGAAATGCTGCTAGGTGTCATGCATGCCTCAGTGGGTTATGTGAGGGTGGAGTCAGATGACTGTTAAAACTAAATAAATTTTCTGGCTCTTGAACTTGTTGCCCTCAGCAACTATTATTAATTTTAGAGATGTTCATATGAGAGTCTCTGAATTATGCACAGTCAATGCATCCATATGCAAAGTCATTTTGTTGAAGACCACCAAACATATTTACCTTGTCTTCTATCAATCCGTTGCATTCACTTTAAGTGGAATAAGCAAAAATGTAATACCAGGCACTGTGAATGTCTTTGTGTGTCTGTGCAAGCATGTGTATACTAGTTCTGAAGGGAAAGATGGGGAATCAATGTTCTTTGCATGTGTGTGAAAAGCTATTTCTCTACATCAAGCTCTTCCTTCTTTTGAGTTCCAGTGTTGATTCATAGACAAAGGAACTAATGGAAACCTGCCTGGTGTTGGCTTCACATACTGAACTTCGGTTCTGAAACTCAATGTGGCAGCACACACTTGAAATCATGAAACTTGGAAGCCTGAGGCAGAAGAGCCACAGATATCATGTAAGTCTGGGCCATGTAGTAAAGTCTCTGTCTCAAAACCAACCAAAAGGAAAACTGAGTTTCTGGAGCCTCCCCCCGCCCCAAGTGGTAGAGATTTGGTTTAAAAAAAACAAGGAAAAACTCCCAGCATTCATTGGAGGCTAGAAGACACAGGGCAAGGGGGTTTGCCTTTGCTGATAATGTCTTCATTCAGCCCTCACAATATCCCAAGGCTCAGAGTGCTCAGCTACCTTGTCCAAGGCCACAGAGCCAGTAGGAAGTAAAAGCTCGAATTCAATATCAGTGTGGGCTTCCATCTATCCTCCTAATATCACAGCACACCACAGGGCCTTTATCCACGAGTTACTAAGTCAATGGCAGAGTTTAATGAGGATGCAACTTTAAATTGTTAGACAGACCTTCTAACACTCTACCAGAAGAGAAATACCTAGAAATCCGTAAAAAAGGAAACCCCAGAACAATTAAGTGAGGGCCGATCTAAACCAAAATGAAAGCTTCTCCTAACTTCTGAAAACATATGTCAATCGGAGCACTGACTCTAGCTTTTATGTCAACTGCCTGTGCCCAGAAACATTCTCCACCTGGAAAGCCTGTGGCCACACCACTCTGAGAATCAGGTAGGTGTAGGCAGAGCTTTCTGTCCCACCAGCAACTCCCAAATACCCAGCAGCCGCTTCTCAAATTACCACACAGAGGTTTATATTAATTATAAATGCTTGTCTGGTAGCTCAGGCTTATTACTAACTAGTTCTTACAGTTAAATTAACCCATAATTCTTATCTATGCTTAGCCATGTGGCTTGGTAACTTTTCTCAGTACGACATTCTCATCTTGCTTCCTCTGCATCTGCTGGCAACTCTGACTCCACCCTTCCTCTTCCCAGAATTCTCCTAGTGTGGCTCTTGCACTCAATCTCTTCCTGACCAGCTATCAGTCAATCAGCTTTATATTAACAATGAGCATAATCTACAGCAGGTAGACGATCTTCACTCTACTTCCAGTCCTCCATTACAATTTCTCCAGTCTCTTCCCCAGCCATGTAGCAGATCACTTGCAGTGGCCTGTCCTCCCAGCCAGTCTCCATTCCCTGGGGACTTCACTAAACATTGAGGCAGGCAAACCCAGTTTTCCTCTCTTCCCCCATCCCTGACTCCGACTCCTGAACATGCAGATTTAGGTTCCTCTCTGGCCTGATCTAACGGAAGCACAGGGTTAAGAGTGCCTAGCCTGAACCCAGGGAGCAAACTTCAGTCAACTAAAAAGACCTGTGCCGATACTCTGACAGCTCTTGAGATTTAAGAGTCAGGATCACAGACAGTTTTTACTTTATGAGACAAGATTTCACTATGTAGACCAGGCTGACCACTTAAACCCACAGTTTTCCTCTTGCCTTGGCTTGCCACCACACCAAGCTGGGGATTTTTAAAAGTTCTTATTACCAAACTCAATCACCATCATTGAATTCATTAGTACTCCCCTTCTAGAGTTCTGAGCACTTTACCATTTCTGAATTGCTCTGGAAATGGTCAAGACCAAAGGCCTTAAGTAGGACACTGAGATGCAGGCAAATTAGGAAACATGCTATACGTAGCCATCTACAGTATTAAAGCCACTGGCAAAATAAAATTCTCTAAAAACAAATTGAAAGATGAGTCTTGTGTACTACATCTGCACACTGGACTTGAGAATAGTAGCTAAGCCTTGGGACTAGCACTATCCAGCACTGTACCAGGGAGAAATCAGCTTCATCAGCAGTGCCCTCCAAGGTGGCACCAAATGACCACTTATTTATCAAAATCCATAGTATATTTTTCAGTCCTTAACTTCAAGACCTCATGGTGGCATTTGACATTGAGATCCACACTTCATTCTTTGATGTTCTTCTATCCTTGACTTTCCTGATCATGTGTTATCCTAGTAATCTTGCCATTGCCTCTTATCATCGTCATCACCTCTGTCATTGCCACATTTTCCATTCTCTGACTTCTAGTGGTAGATGGTATCCAAGGTCTGTCAACACCTCTCCTTTTGTCCTCTCCCTTCCTTTTTCTCCACATCAGTACTTCCAATAGAACTCTCTGGGATTCTAGGAATATTCTGTACTTTTGCTAGACAGTAAAATAACTACTTGTTATATGTGGCCATTGAGTAATGAAGTGTGGGTAGTGTGACTGAGAACTGCATTTTCAAATTGATTTAATTGTACTTAACTTAAATTTCATTAGCTGTATTTAGCTAGTTCCTATCTTTTTGGATAGTGCAGCCTTTAGATATCTGCATTGGCAGTCTAATCTCATCCTAGAGCTTTAGGCAGCACCTCCATCAATAAGCATCCTCAGCATCCTTTGATTTAATATCAAGTCCCCAAGGTTGTTTTATATTAACTGATATTGAATACATATGGAAGAATTGTATAGTTTCATACCCCATAACATCTCTCTTCACAAGCCTAGCCAATGCAAAAAATTGTTAGAATAAATACTGATCAAAATACAGTTGATTTTTAACTTCATTGTTTTTTGTGAGAGCTTGTTGGATGGGAAAAAATTGTCCAAACAATTGGCCAGCAGTTGAGAGTAAAAGCTACGTTTTTATCCACACTGATTCTATCCTGTCACTAAATTTAGGATGTAAAGAGATTGGATTCTGGCCTTTGGGAAAACTGCAGAGTGTTGTGGGGCTTAGATATCCATATCGGTGGTCAGACTATTTAGTCTGAAGCTTAGCCCTACCACTTAACAAGCTATTCAACATGGACAAGTTCAGATTCTCTTTATGCCTTGGTTTCCTCTGCTATAAAATGTGGATGATAGTACTATTTACCTGACAGTCTTTTGTGTGGATGAAATGTAATCATGCCCCAAAATGCACTGAGTGTAACATCTTGCATATAATAATAGTAATATCCATGTCTATCCAAGTTCAATAAATCTTGTTTGGACATGTCACCTGATGTAAAGTCTAGGGACTTTGGGGCTGAGGTTTCAAATGAGGAATTCTTAAAGAAGTCCCCAGCCCCAGAACCATTAGGTAGCAGAACTCCTGAGTAGGCCTAGTCCTAAAGGCAAGCATGCATGCTGCCAGCGTAGGGGCGGAGCGGGGCAACATGGCACCTGGAAGCCCAGGGGGAAAGTCCTACAGTCTTTCCTAATCATTCCAAATAACATTCTCTTCTCTCTCTACAAGGATTCTTTGTTGACGATGTGTCTGGCTTATGCTGAGCATTTAAGAAGCCCTTTCTGGCAGTGGAGAGCCCTGGATCAGGGCCCAGGATAACAGAGTAGCAGCTCAGACAACATGCTAGCTCTAAGCCTGGGTCAATGAACTCTTTGCAGCTCTTCCCAATGAAAACATGTGTAATTAACCCTCAGAAAATCTGGCTGAATAAAATCAAGTTCAGTTATTTCACTTGAAAGTAAACTTGGTGATGGGCAAATTCCTCATTACACATGGAAGCTTTTACAAACAAACAGGACAGTTCACAGGAATGAATCTGCTTCTGGCAGGGGTTGTTAAATTGTACTCCTCAAACCTGGTCCACTGACTTCTGCTTTAGAACAGCAGCAAGAATTACTTTCATTTATTTATTCATTTGTATGTGTGGTATGTGTGTTTGTGTGTGTGTCTATGGTGTATGTGTGTGTGGTGTGTGTATGGTGTGTGTGTGTGTGTGTGTGTGTGTGTGTGTGTGTGTGTGTTGTTGTGCTTGTCCATGTGGACATATGGACGCTAGAGGTTAGTTACCATCAAAATAATCTTCCTCAATTACTTTTCCATCTTATATTTTTGCAATAGAATCTTGCTGAACCTGGAGCTTGCCATTTCAATTAGAACAGCTGTCCAGTGAGGCGTTGGCATTCATCTGCCCCTGAATCTAAGCACAGGGCCTAGAGACCTGTGCTGCCACAATTGGCTTTTCTGTGGGTGCTGAGGTGTTGAACTCATGTCTTCATGCTTGCACAAGAAGCACTTCACATACCAAGCCAACTTTTATGTTTTTAAATGGCTGAAAACAGCTCAAAGATAACTATATAAATTCAGAATCCCTAAGTACAGTTGTATCATAACACAGCTATATCTATTTGCTTTGTATTGTCTGCCTGTTTTCTAAGTACAGTAGTAAACTTGATAGCTAGAAATGAAACTGCAAAGCCTAAAATATGTATTATCTAGATCTTCACTGAAAGGGTTTATCAGTCTCTTTCACAGTGTTCTTTTATGAAATACAGCTATTTACTAAACCAGAATTCTAAGAGTTCTGTGGAGATTTGAATTAGAATATCTATTTGTCTGTCTACCTATCTATCTGTCATGTATCTCCTTGTCTATATTTGTACACTTTAGGGTACTTGAAAGGCAACAAAGATGCACATTTTCTGTTTAGCTGAGAGTCCCAGCTACACAGTTTTGCCACTGTGGAATAGCCTTACCTACCATGATGGACTGTATCCACTTAAACTGAAAGCCAAAATAAACCCTTCCTTAAGTTTCCTCTTGTCACTTCGTTAGTCACAGCAGCATGAAAAGTAACTAACCCACCATCTCATAGAGCCCAGAGACAGAGAACTTCAGCACTGTCACTTCCTTGTTGACAAAACACCTTGGAGAACAAGAGGGAACCTTCTGAGCAGCCGTTGCCACTTCCCTGATGACACAGTTCCAATGCAAACTTGTTTCCCTTTGCTGTTGCTAATCACACTGCTATTACAAGCCAGATAATGCAGCCCATATTTAGGGTGTTTAAATATCTTTTTGAAATTGCACATAATTTATAATGTCTACAAAGGCATAGCTGAGATGGCTGATGTTTCCTTACACTGGAGCAAATTAAGGGGTCTATTTTCTCCAGCAGGTGTGTGAATACTGTAAATCCAGTTAATGCTAATGTTGCAAGTGTGTACATAAAAGCCAAGTGAATGAGGGAGGTTGTTTGTATTATAATCTCCTCACAGCCTCCAATTGCCTCAGTAAGGCTGCAGCAGTGGCTTCTTCTTCTTAAATGAGCAAAACAGAAAATCTCACTGTTCCTTTCTTCCAAGATGTAAGTACTACGTAAGCCCATGTCTGCATTCAATGATGTTTTTCAAAGTTTAATGTGTACACAAAGCCCATTGGGAACTTGTTAAAATCCAAATTTTCTCTTAGGCAGTCTGGGTTGGGGCCTGAGATCCTTCATTTAGTGCTGTTGGTCCATGGACCACACTATGAGAAGCAAGGCCCTAAGCCATATGTCTGGCTTTCATCAGTATGGTGAGTAATAACTGATGTGATTAATGATCATTTGGGGGGCCTGAAAATTTTGTCTCAACAATCTTCAGGGAGCAGAACTCCAAGTCATCACAATAAACTTCTGAGTGCCACAGCTAGACTTCTTTAAAGAAACAACTCCTGGGGAAGCTTCAGGATATTTCAAGCTTAATGTACAATGATGACAAGTGGACACTGTGGTCAAAACAGATGTGGTTATTTACTAACCATAGGAGCTATGACGGGGAATACAGCCATTCTGAAATATTAGTTTTCACATCTGTAAAAAGGGAGTGACTGTAATTGATTCAGGTCTGTGGCCCAGCAGTTCAGAGGCAGAAGAATGAGGATAAGGAGTTTAAGGGCAGCCTCAGCTATATAACAAGTTTAAGGCCAGCCTGGTCTATATGAGACCATGTCTTAACCTGAGAGCAACAATAACAACAAACCCTAAAAAGTCAGTAATAGTTCCAGTACTCATTGGGTCCTTTGCAAGATTGCTGTCTTGACATATCTACTAAGGATCATTGTCTATCCCTCATCACATTCTCTAGAAGCAAGGGGCCTATCCATCTCCGCATTCTCAGATGAAAAAAAAAAAACAACAACAACAACATGGCACTTAGCTTAGCTTAGTAGTGACTTTGTTAATGAGTGTTAAAGTTTGAGTGAGTCTAGTCCAATAGTCTAGTGCCTTTATGGATATTATAAGAAACTGCCTGCTGTGAGGAGGCACAGCTTGGTAGAGAACAAATTGGCAAGAATAAGGCATATACATACCAAGTGGGGACATTGGGAAGTTGGGGTGTCCCTTTCCTTAAATGTGAGGCTGGAAAAGCAAGATGTGCCAACTGACCTTTTTGCCTGGCACCTCCATGTCTGCAATCCTGGAAGGAAGGAAGTCCCAGGCTGGAGAGGGGATTTTATGACACAAATTGCTCTCTCTTGCTGACCTTTTGGACTCTGAATTAAGTAAGTATAAAATACATAAACAAAGCACACTTTATGAAAATCAACATAGTTAGCTAGTTTCCTTTCTCTTAATAAAACAGTTTTATAAGTTGGTCGTACTCAGCTGATAGTCCATTCACCAAATCAGACATCTGCTGCTCATTTGTCTTGAAGGAAGCAGCCATCAGTAGGCAGGATTCCCACTCTGCAGATCCAAGTTCAAAACTGGTCTTATTGATGGCTCTTGTTTATGTAATCTGGATATTATTTATAAATCACATTAAGGGTTGCCAGATAAAATAGAAGATGCCCAGTTAAATTTGAATTTTAGATGAACTATGGATCTTAAAACTTGTCTGGCCTAT
This sequence comes from Neotoma lepida, assembly GCA_001675575.1. Taxonomy (NCBI): domain Eukaryota; kingdom Metazoa; phylum Chordata; class Mammalia; order Rodentia; family Cricetidae; genus Neotoma; species Neotoma lepida. The sequence goes on from LZPO01066299.1 coordinate 152,636, forward strand.
TCAACGTTTATGACAAATTATGCTAAAGATTATTTAGTGGTTGTTTTTCTGAAATTCAAATTTAACTGAGTAGCCTTGATTTTTGTTTGCTAAATCTGTAAATCTTAAATGTGATGCCTTTGTGTATGAACAGTTAAACTAGGATAGATATTTCTGCTGCCCTGCCGGATAAAAGGCACATTTGGGTCAGAAATTAGGAAGTCAATTGAGAATACTCTGTTCCATCTCTGATTGCTGGATGATATAAAAAGTGATATAGTGATGATTCTGGAAGAAAATGAGATTTTCTTTCTCTTATTTTTAAAATATTTATTTGTTTTTATTTAGTGTGTATGAGTGTTTACTTGCATATACAAGTGTGTATTACGGGTGCTGCAAGGGTGGAGGTCAGATCCCCTGGAACTAGAGTTACAAATGGTTGTGAACCACCATCTGGGTGCTAGGAACAAAACCTGGGTCCTCTGCAAGAGTAGTGAGTGCTTTTAACTGCTGAGCCATCTCTCCAGTCTCCAGAAAGCAGATCTTTTTTCCCCAAAGGAGGGACGAAAATAACTCTGGAAAGATTTGTATTAGAACATCAAGGTTGTGTTGCAATTCTGCGGAGGCTGTGATAACACATGCACTTAATTGTTAATATGAAAAGTAGAGAACGCTTTTGGTTTTGCTGATGACTGGTTAGGTTTCTCTCTGCATGCTTCCAGACAGCATAGACATTTTATGCATCCTTTAAAATGAAGTGTTGCAAATACTACCTTGAGGAAGATATAACTATCAGTGCATGAGGGTTTTATAAAAGCAAGAATTGGTGCTTGCTTTGGCAGCATGTATACTAAAACTGGAACGATACAGAGAAAAGATTAGCATGGCCCCTGTGTAAATTCCTGATGCATTCTATACTTTTTTATAAAAGCAAGAATTGAAGTAATAACATAAAAAGAGCAAATACTGTAGACATGAATATTGATAATATGATCATGTCTATTGTTATTTTTTCATCTGGAACAATTTACCTAATATGAGCTTCTTTATTTCAGCTACAAAAGAAGAGAAAGCATCTGTTACAACAGAAAATTCAGACTTTGAACTTCACCTTCAAGGCTGGATTTGCGCTCTCAAATTTTGCCACCCCCAATTCCAGCTAGTGTTTTAGGCAAACAGAATTTTGATGCTGTTTACCTTCATTCCTTACTTTGCATATGCTTGCCTTCATTTTTCTTTCTCTTTCCCCTCTTCCCCCTTTTATACTCTTCTTTTCCCTTTTGTCAAATCTATTTTTGTCCATTTTTTCCTCTACCTTCATTTCCTTTCTTTCTGTTTTCTTCTTTCCCCCTCTATTTTATGACGTATCCTGATGGCAAACTTGGAATCCTCCTGCATCAGCTTCCCTAGTAAAGGCTCAGGCATTTACCGACCATGCCACTATTAGCTATTCTTTAAAAACTAGCATTGAGGACTAGCAAGATGACTCAGCCACTCAATTCTAATATACTGGGTTAAACCGAAAGATTCCATGTAACTTGGAAGGGGAGAAATGACTCTATAGCTGTCCTTTGGCTTCCACATGTATGCCCTGACACAAGTGACTATTGAAGCCTACATATTATGCACATGTGCACACACAATAATAAAACAATACAATAGTATAAGAATTCTTTAAAATGACATTGGGCAGACTTTGCCAAGTTCAGTTATAAATAAGTTGAGTTATAAATGAGAGCAGAGTTTTTGTTCAAAAGCAGATCCCAATTACCACATTGTGAGTCAGAAACTTGATTAACTATGATTTTAGCCAAGCTACATGTAGTCTCTGTGACCTATTTAATGGAACATTACTTTGAAATACTTTAGAATGCATAAACTACTCCACTTTCACATATATCTTACTTTAAGCTGGTGTGACTACTCCAATTATTAGTTCCTGGGTGAATCTAGAAACACATCATTCTTTGAGTCTTTCTGGCAGAACTAAATGTAAAAGTATCTATAGTGGGCCCAAGTCATAGCAGCAGAGAATAGTATTTCCACATCACCACCTCAGATAACTGCTATGCTGTTTTAATTTTAAGCTTATGATTTGTGTATATTTCGATTTTTAAAAAGTTTCTGAAAAATGCTGAAAGAGATCAGTTGAAGCACAGAACAGGTAAACAATAGTTGTCACATAAATTAACAGAAGGATCCAGACACTGTGACAAAAGTCATATTACATAGAGCCATGAAATCACCAAGTTCATCCATGCAGCCTGTTCTCCAGTGTGTAGTGTGCCTGAAGTCTGTCCTGATGTATAGTACTGCTCTTCCTACTTGTCCACATGCAGGCCTTGCAGAGAAACCCTGTTCTCACTTGATCCCCCAAAGCCAGGGAAACAAATGTGGTCTTGATTGTGGGTAAAATTAGTATGTTTCCTACAGTTCAGTCAAGCGCATATTCTAAAATACCAAACACCAATAATAAGAGCCCTGCAGCTCAAGATCTCTGAAATACTAAAGTTGGATCTCGAGACTCAGATGATGAACATTAACCACATTTCACAAAGCTGTGGTAGAACAGACTGTTAGGAGACTTGGGCACTACAACCAAAATTAATTTTAACTGCACTTATTTGAGAGCAGTTAACTTTTATGGTCTCAGTTCTTTGCTCTAAAGACTTGGAAATAGCACAACAATTAAATCTGATTAAGCAATTTATTGGAAAATAGATGTCACAGAGGGGTGATATCACAGCTTGAGGACACATAGCACTTAGCAATGACCAAATACCTACACAGCACACTGGAAGTACTCCATGCCAGCAATTGCGTGTTGGTGACTATACTTTCTGTAGCTTCTTCTGGGTTTCCTCGGCTTTAAACAAGCATGAACACTAACAGATTGAGATTATCCAGGCTTTGCCTTACTCTTACACACAGCTGACATGCAAGAACCTTACATCCCAGAGACATCAGTCTCAGTATCTTCTGTCATTTCATTTCCCCATGACTTTTCTCAAATACCTGCCTCTGGTCCTGACTTTAAAGAGGAGAGAATCTAGTGGAGAGAAGTAGGTAAGGGTGTTCCTACACATTCTACACAGTAACTGAGAAAAGCAGAAACTTAGTAAGTTGGTCAAAGTGTTGAAAAGACCATAAAGCATGTGATTGTACTAACACTACAAAGCCAAGTCAAACCCTTCCTTTGTAGTGACAGAGATGATAATGCTAATGAAGATGCAAAACTTCCACAGTGTTGACTATGCAAGAGGAGCTGTTCTAACTATTCTGGACATATTACCTCATGTAACCTTCATGTAATGTCAGCAGTATATGATTCCAACTTACAGATGGGGTAAGTCAGAGCTCTCTGCCCAAAGTCATGCAGCTGACAAGTGATAAAATTCACACTCAGACAAAACAGTTTGATGCCATACGACTTGCTGTTACCCATCAAACCAAACTCTTAATGCCTTCCCAGGGCTCCCACAAGCACCTCCACAAAATGTGGCATACTCCAGGAACTCAACAGCATAGAGCAGCACAGAACACATGCTAAGTGTCCACATTTAAGCTGAAAGGCAAGAAAATAAATATTGAAATCCTTGAAGTCAGGGACTCTTTTTTTGTCTCATCAGCTACACAAGGAATCAGCAGAAGTGTTCTTGTGATGCTGGGGATCAAACTTGGGCTTTGGACATGCTAACCAAGCACTCTATGACTGAGACACACTTTCTCCCTTTACTTTTTGACACTGGGTCTCACTACATAGCTCCAGTTTGCCATGAATTTGCTGTGAAGCTCGGGTTCATTTGAACTCGTGGTCATTCTACTTCTACTTCCTGAGTGCTAGGGCTAAAAGGCGGTCATCATGTTTGGCTCTGGAGTCATATTTTTAAGTTAAGTGATATGAAACACACACACACATATTGTTTTAACTTAAAATGATAAGGAATTTTATTTAATCCAATTTAATAGAAAATAGAGAACTCCCACTAGCGCTGGAGCTACCTATATTCTTCATGATCTTTAAATGATTTATTACTTTTTAGTAAATTAATCACTGTAGGAACTATATTGAGTATTGTATACTCAATATGGCATATAAGTCCCAACAAGAAGGAACTAGGCAATCTTGGACATCTTCAATATTTTATTCATTTTCCAAATTAACAATGAGCAACGAATCAGATGTACTATGAAGGTGATATTCACCTTAACTAAATTTTTACCTGACTAGTATCCAACCTCTAATTCATTAATTTGACAAGTGAGTATCAGGAATTCCTTCCAGATCGGGTCTTAATGATGCACAGAAAACATTTAGTTTCTACTAATGTTTTACTTTGGTTTTAACTCCTGAATGGCAATGACAGATCATTCCACAAGATGGCACTCCTAATTCTTCGCATCTGTTTCCCCATCATGATAAAAGCGTCTATCTATGCTCTTTCTAATAGCTGCTGAAAAACTAGAACCATGATTTCTATTTCAGAATTCACGTTGCTGAGTGATCATATTAACATATATCAGCCACTTGAAATCATCTGGTTTTCTTCCAGGTTCCCAAATGTTACTTTGGGTACAAGTATATATTAGAGCAAGGATGTATGCTATGCTGTCAGTGAGTTGGAATATTTCTCTACTACAGTGGGTCCCTATATTAGAATAACACTCAACCTTAAAGTTACAAAAAGTAGAAACCTGCTCAGAACACTGCAGGCAAGCAGAGCTCCAGTACCATGCATACTAGGCTGGTGCAGGTTAGGAGATCTTGGACACATCACCTTATTCTTCCAGAGATGTTTCAATTGCATTATTGAGATCCTTATACCCAGATAGCTCATACCAGCCATGCCTTCAACACTGGTCCTGTGTGCCTATGCCAACCTTCACCTTAAACCATGTATATCAAAAATAAACTGAATTTAACAAATATCCTGAAGATGAAAAGAATAACCATGAAATTATAGTAACATTTACTATATGATATACACGATGAAGTTTGCTGAGCAGTGTGGAAAGTTTATTTTCATCTACCATAATGAAAGTAGCTAGCCAAGACACGTAGACTCTGTTCTTCTTTGGGTTTTTGTTCTGTTTTGGTATTTTTTTGTCTTGTTGTTTTTTTGTTGTTTGTCTGTTTTGATTTTTTGTTTGTTTGTTTGAGAGAGAACAAGACATTGGGAGGGGGTCAGGAAGTTGCAAGGATCTGGGAGGAATTGGGAAAGGGAAAGAATAAGATTAAAATACATTGTATGAAAACCATTTTTTAACTACAAAATAAATTACAAGAAGAAGACTCTTACGAGGCATTTGGTGTACATGATAGATACTTAGTAATACTCTAGGCAATTCTCAAATATTAAATAATTTCAATTAATCACCATGAAGTTATTCTGAAGCTATACGTACATAGAGAAGAGGATTTGTCAAAGTTCTCCCTACTGGCAAAAAATACAACTGGGGTTCATATCTATGGATATAAAACTCCAGGGTCTACAATCCAATAGTACAACTCCATTTCATAAATGCAAAATAAATTAAGGACATGAGACAAGAAAGTTCTTTAAATTTCTGCTACTAAGCCTGGAAATGTTTCTGAGTTGACATCTTTTCTCCTCCTTGCCCCATGCTTATATTCACTTCTCTGTCCTGAGCTATTTTCTTTAGCCCATTTAAGACCTCGCTCATCTGTCTTCTCACTTTTAGCTGTGTCCTTTGTATTTAAAACATAATCAAGATAGAGACAGGGAAATTTGGAGCTTGTATATAGTCAGCAATTTACTATATTGCCAGCTACTAATTTGAAATAAAACATCAGGCATGTGCTAGAGAAAGGAATGAGTGGTTAAAAAAAAGACAACAGTGAATAACAATAAGTGGTGGACAGAGACCGCTACTGAAATAGTAAATTTTGTATTAAAAGATTGTGCAAATAACCGAAAGCAAAATGATGGCACAATAGGAGAAACTTCTGCCCTAATGAAGCTGGAGTAAAAGAGAACAGGAAAGATATATTCTGAGGCTTCTGAGTACAGAATGGTCAACCAAGATTACTAAATAGAGAATTTATTCTTTATAATTAATGGAAAAATAAAGACTCTCCTAGATGAGCACAAACTACAGCATTATAGAAGATACTTGAAAGAATCCTCCATACAGATAAGAGAGAGAGTCACAGACAGGAATAGTCAGGGAAGAATATACGAAATAAATAAATGAGCAAATGTAAACTTGCAAAGAATCAAGCATTCCCAACTAAGTAAACTAGGAAGGTTAGAAGATAAAAAAGGGGGAAGGAAGATAGTGAACAATACTTGAGACAGCCAGGCAAAAAGTCTAAGAATCAGCAGCTTCTTCTCGTCAATAATCCAAAATGTAAACAGTTTCCAACGTCTAATTAAATGCTGCAGACTGGCAAGATGCACTACAAACAAGATCCAACTTTTTTTTTCTGTTTAAAAGAAACAGGGGTCACAAAAGAATATATTCTGAATGTAAAAGAATATTTCAGGAATTCAAGGAACATACCTAAACATAATAAAGGCAATTTACAGCAAGCCAACAGCCACCATCAAATTAAATGGAGAGAAACTCAAAGCGATTCCACTGAAATCAGGAACAAGACAAGGCTGTCCACTCTCCCCATATTTATTCAATATAGTA
>LZPO01066299.1:162907-185281 GCA_001675575.1 Neotoma lepida
ACATAATAGACTAATACAGACGATTATATCCAACACCTGCAGAATGTATTTTCTTCTTAGCAGTCAGTGCAAGATCTACTAAAATAGACCACATTTTAGGCCATAAATTGTTACCAACTAGAAAACCATCAAATAACTTTTGGTATATTATAGAATCATAATAGAGTAAAGTTAGAAATAAACAGCAAAAGAAATTACACAGACATGAAGAGAATGAAAAATCCACTTTTGAATGATCAGTACACCATTGAAGAAACTAGAAAGAAAATATAAACATTCCTAGAGTCAATGAAAACCAAAGCACACCTTATTAGAAACTTTGGGGTACAGCAATGGTAATTGTAATATCAAATCTTATAGCTAGGAGGATTTAAATTAATAAATATCAGACAGAATGTAATAAATAACTCACAGAGGCATTTCAATATCATAAAATCAAGAATAAGCCAAATCCCAAATCTGTAGGAAAAAAGAAATAACCAGACAAAACCCATCAAGAACCAATTAACAACAATCCTGGCTAGGATGTAGGGGAAAAGGAGCCCCCAAACTATACTGGTGGGAATATAAATTATTATAGCCACTATAAAATAAACTGAAACTAGAATTACCATTGAATCCAGTTATATCACTTTGGGGTATACCCAAAGTAATCAATGTTAGTATACATTAATAATGCCCACATTCATTGCTATAGTATTCACAATAGCTAAGACACAGAATCAACTTAAGTGTCTGTCAATATATGAATGAATAATTAAAATGAGGTACATCCAACAGAGGATTCTGCCATAATGAAGACTGAAATTATATCATGTTCAGGAAAACAGACAGAACTGGGAATCATCATTATAAACTAAATAAGCCAGACTTAGAAAGTCAAATGATGCATGTTTCCTCTCAAGTATGGAATCTAAGTTAAAACAAAAGCACTTGACAATAGAAATATGGCTATTTGGGAAGATAATAGGGACCAGAATCAGGAAGAAATGGGGCAAGAAAGGGTAGGACAGTGAATAGAACTAACCCAAATTATGTAAATACATGAAAATGTCACAATGAAAAACATTGTTTTTGTACAATTAATTTTGTACAATTAATATATGTCAGACCTCTCGTGTAGATAAGAATGTATGCATGCATCTCTCCTTGCTCATCTGCACAAAATACAACCATAAACCACGGGAATAAGTCAAGAAGCAACCTAAAGAGCTGCTCACAGCTACTGTTACAAAGGACTAGAGAAGAGGCATGGTATCTTATGACCTCTTGCTACCAATAAATAAGGAATGCAGGCTCATCAATTCCTGGTCCCTTGCTGAACAACTGGCAGGCTAATTTCTTGTTACAGGATATGATAAACCCTTTGACAATATCAGGTGATCTTGACACCAACAGCAACACAAGGGAGGATTGGTTAAGAGTCTTGCTCACAATAAGTAGTCAAGGGATGCATTCTGTCCATTCTACCAGGATTCTTATCCCTTAGAACTCCAAGCACTCTCATAGCACTGGCAAGGGCCATCCACTCTAATAAGCAGATCTACACTGTTCATCTTCACAGTTCTCATATACTCCTTCTTTAAGAGACATCAGAAATCCAGGTTAAAGCAAGCAAGAGGATCCTACCTTCTGCCTAACAAGCACTCGTTCCCACCAAGAGGACAGAGACCTGAGATTACATTCTTCTTCCTGCCAGGTAATGACAGAGTAAATGGGTAGAAATGATGAGACGGACATCCCCAAGAAAGTTATTGCTTTCTATTCGCCTTCACAAGTCTCTCCTTCTCCCATAGATACCACTAGGAGAGCCTGAAATATCTTGTGCCAGGCTGACCATAACAGCACTAACCCAAAAACCAAGTTTTGATTTTTCAGATCTTATTTAGGCAGCCATGGGGAAAGACTCATGGAGTTCCAACCATAGAAAAGAACTAAAGGCAACTAATAAGTGCTGAGAAAGGGGTAATTAGCCTATCTTAGGGATGCAGCCCCTAATTGGTTATCCAATACAAAGTAGTCAACCCTAAAATCATATACACATACAAACAACAAAAATGGACTCAGCAGACTGTTTATATATATTTGTGCATCTAGATACAGATATGTAACAATAAGAAACAAATAAAAGATGGTTATTACTTTGAGAAGGAGATAGGAGAACATGGGAGGGGAAAGAGGGAGGAAAGAAAATGGGGAAATGATATAGTTATATTTTAATTAAAATATATTTTAAAAGATGGAAGCTAGGAAGGGAAAATAAGCTGTTATGAACATTGTAATCCACTAATTAGGACAGGACTATCACACCGAATCTTTGTGTAGTAAATGTCTACTCCAGAAGAATTTCAATAGAACTCTACCCTCTGAACACATTAACAAAAATACATTGGGCACATTTCAAAATATTCAGGTTCATACAAAGAACTAGAAGAAATATTAAGATGAGGTAGTGGGTATTTAGGTCATGTTAATACTGTGTTAACTTAGCATTATCTACAAGGATTTTAAAGCACCCATTATGAAAATATTTAGCAGCATTTATTTATCCTTTTGACACAAATGAAAATAAAGCAAATTTTCAGGGAAGAATTAGAAGTTAAAGAAAGAACCCAATGAGAAACATAGAAATGTAAACAACAATATTGTAAACCAAATTTTAATAATACACAGGAGATTACATTGGATAGCAGCATTGTAAACATGAGAAAAGATGAATGAAATTCAAAAACCTGAACAGAAACTAGAAGAAGGAACAAGCAGCAAAGGAATATAAGCCCCACTTCTGTATCACAGGAGTCCTTAGAGGATAAAGAAACTGGTGCTGAAAGGATGTGGATGGAAATTAGTGCACACTCCTCAAATTTGATAGAAATTATACCTCCTACGGGTTCTGGAAGCTGACTCTGAATGGGATAAACCCAAAGAAATCATTGGTGACACATATAATAATTAAAATTCTGAAAAAAAAAGTAAATCTTACAAGGAGCTAGAGAGATACCACACATTACTCATAAAGGAACATCAATTTGAATGACAGTAGATTACTCATCTGAAACCATGGAGACCAGAAGGAAGCAGAAAAATATTTCTCAAATACTGAATTTTAAAAGGTGCCTTTTTGTTTGTTTCTTGTGAAAGATCATCTGAAGAGAATGACTACAGACTTGGAAAAAATCCTTGCAAACTACATATCTCTCATTTTTTTTCTAGGAATCTAGACCCTCTAAAGAAGCTTCTGCAATAGTGGGTTTCAATATAAAATGAAGAGTTAAAACATTATAGGTGATTGCCATTGCTCTCGGTTTAGACTACAGAACTGGGCAGTTCGGTCTTACTGCTGAGGAGAACACATAGGAGGCCAGAGCATGGAGAGGTCAAGCTGGTATTCAACTACAACCTTCACTCCTACTGGCTAGCTTGCATAGTGCTGAAACCTGGTGCCTCATGAGAGAAGCTCCTTGCAACTGACAGTAATTAACACAGAGAACCGCAATGGGCCACAATGCAAGCAGTAAGACACTGCAGAATAATCAGCCCTAAACGGAACATCTTTAGCAACCCTCTCACCCCAGATCTCAGGGATCTTTGTCGAAGAGGGGATGGAAAGATTATAAGAGCCAGAAACTGTAGGTAAATTCAAGGAAACAGTGCTTTCCAGATACAATGGGGCTGCACATACGAACTCATAGGGATTGTGACAGCATGCAAAGGAACTGCACAGGCTCAAGCCAGACAAAATCTCAGCATGGAGAAGGGAGAGCTGGGCGCATATTCATATCCCTAACTGAGGATCTAATGTCATTAGCTGCTAGAAGGAGAGTACGTTTTCTTTAATGGTGTGACCCCTGGTAGGTCGACCACACCTCAGGGCACGTTCTACTTGAAAGAGTATTTGAGGAACTCAAACTGTACTAGAGGGATTTAAAAAACAGAAAGGGATGTCATGATGTTGGGTGGGTATGGACATGGGTGGGGATCTGGGAGGAGTTGGGGGGGGTGAATATGACCAAAATACCTTGTACAAAAATTTCAAAGAATTAATAAAAAACATTTTAAAAGAGACATGAAAAGCAAGTAACTTCTAGAGAATTGTTAAAGCTCAAAGATTAAAATCACATTGTCCAGCTTAAAACATACACAATAAATACTATGTCAAAGAGACTATATGGACGGCAAATAACAATTTGAAAAAAGTTCCTTAGCTATCATGGGAATAATAAGAATAAAAAGAACAACTACAAACCTATCAAGGCAGCTAAAATATGTGATAGCAAAGCAGGCTTGGTTACAACTGGGCATCAGAGTAGAGTCCTGAGGCATGGAAATTGTTCTTTGCCTTATTAATGGGGTAGCACATACAATGATGAAATTCTACAGAAATGAATACACATACTTACAGGCAAGTGCAGGTGGTGCTGTAGAGCTCCAGGTAGAATTGATGTTTTCTCTAAGTGTCAATATCCAAACTGTATTGTGTAATTGTGGGATGTTACAATTGAGGGAATCTAGGAACGTTGTGCAATGTGTCTCTGGGTACTGTTTCTGATAATGATCTTAATAGCAACTGCAATTTAAAGCATACTTGTCACTCAACTAAAATAAAGTAAAGCCCTTCACGTAAATCTTTGTGTTCCTATATAGCTACCCCATCACCTTTTAAAGTCTCCCAACACAGCCAAACCACTTAGAAGGTCTTCTAACTTTCCCATCTCGATTTTATCATCATTTATTCAGTCCTCAAACCTGCAAACATCAACAAGGAACTTCTTATCCATATATCCAATGTTGAACTTACTACCTTCAGTTTACTTTGGAAAACCCTTCTTTCCCATGTCACTCATTCTTTAATTCCATGTTTGGGCCTTTATTGCTCTACTTGTCTGCTTTTCCTACTTCCTACCACAACATCATTCTAGCAATTGTCCCATGTCATCTGACCTTATCTATCCATCTAGAAGGCAGTCTTGATAATGCTGGATATTCATTTTCTTCCAAACAAGCCTAACTTACCAGCTTCTTTAGCCCTCCATTACATTGGCAGGATCCATTTTAAAGTCATGGCCAGAGATATCAAAGTTATTAGTGAATATTCATTATACAAAATCATGACTTTTTATTATGATACATTTGTACATTTATTTTGATACTTTCATATATGCATAGTACTGTGTATTGCTCCTATTTACTCCATCCATTATTCTTTCTTGTTCTACCTTGTGTTTATCATTCTCCTCTCATATGGATCCTCCTTTTATGCCATAAATCATAACAAGAAGTACACATATACATACATATATTTATATCTAGATTCCATGTGCAAACAAACATGTATTTGTCATTCTGAGTCTGACTTCTTTTTGTTAGCTTAGTTCCATAATTTTTACTGCAAATAGAATAAATTTACCCTTCTTTATGGCTGACTATAACCCACTATAGATCCCATTTTCTTTTTGCATTCACCTGTGGATGAGCATATAGTCTGGTCCCATATCTTGATTATTGTAAACCGTGCTTCAATAAGTACATAAGCACAAATATCTCTGTGGTATGATGAAATAGACTCCTTCAGGTATGTATCCACAAGTGGCAGAGCTGGAAAATATTATAGTTTCTAGTCTTAAAAAAAGGGACTTTCATATTGTTTTCCATAGTGTATGCACCAGTTTACACCCCAACTAACAGTGTATAAAGGATTTTTGTCTCCAACATCCTCACCACCACTTTTCTTCTTGATGATAACAATAAATTTTAAATGGGCATTCTATTATCTCTGAATTTCCCACCATGACTTCATTATTCACTTTGACACTAAAAGTCTTGCATATCTACAAACTTAAAAACCCACCCAACAGTCAACTATTTACTCATAGATGGTGTCTTTGCTTTAATGGATCAAGCAGCAACACTGTGGTAAATTGCCACTGAATCTTTTCTTACCCTTCCCTTTCCTCCATATGCATTGCATCCCATCCAGCTTTCTGGAGCATCCCTTTGTTCTTGAATCTTATGTCATGTTCTTCTCTGTAGAACCATCCTCAACCACAAATATGCAATGGCCGATGTACAAACAATCTTGTGCTACCTCTCTTTTTCATCTGCTATCCCTCCTTTGCATCTTCTTTCACAGCAACATCTTTCATTAGCCAGTAGTCATTATTTTCAATCTTCCTCTTTATAAACTGAACTCACTCTGGTCTAGTTTCTGTCTCTAGCTTTCTAGAGATGCAAATGTTGTCAAAACCATTAACAATCCTCATACAAAGAATTATGTGCTTATTTCTCTAAACTTAATTTCCTTATTTCCTTGAGATCACAGTAGAACATACTATGAACAATTACCCCATCTTTTATAAGATCCACTCTTCCTTTATTTTCTACAACAGTCTACACACTTACATCTTTTTCTATCTCCCTGGTTTTTTTTGTTTCAGTGTTTTCCAGGATCCCTTTCTTTTCATTCTATATAACCTTATTCAAGCCAACAGTTGCAAATACTATGTGTGTTGTATCTCAAGTTCACACTTCCACTTATAGGTTCTATTGACTATCTGACATCTCCAAATAGATGGCTAATAAGCAATTCAAACACAATATGACAAGAAACAGATCCATAAACCTTCCAATCAAATTCCTCACCATTTCTTACTTGCTCCTATAAAAAGCAAGTATTATTTGTAGGAAATGAAAAGGCCACTGGATCTGTGGATGATGGTACACAATTCCAACACTCAGAATGCAAGGCAAGAGCATCTTGTCAAGTATGAGACCAGCCTGGTCTACATAGAAAGTTCCAGAGTAGTTTGGATTATGTAGTAATACACTCTATTTCAAAAAGTAAAAAATAAAAGGGCCACAGTTGCTCTCTCCAAGGTATGAGTTATTCAGCCTGCCACTTCCAGGGCTTTCCTTCAGGGTTTAATTTCCAGATTTCTCTAATCTACAGTACCTGCTTCAGCAGTGATTGAAGAAAAATGTGCCTCTAAGACTTGGATGAGATTCTGCTACCTATCCCTGCTCTTGACCTCTTGATGTTTTACACCTACCCAAAGCCAAACATCACTAACCACCAAGGCCAGGGAACAGCACTGACCAAATAGAACATATCTGAAGTCTTTCAGGGATTTAGTCCAGCTAATCTATCTCTGAGGAGCTGTGTGAACTTGTGTAAGCCATATAACTCCTCTGTTAACATGGCCAAATAAAGCTCCTATTATCACTAACATTTCATAATCTACTTCTAGTTTTCAATTGTAAAACATGAGTTCTACAGGCACCACATTGAAGACAGGAAATACAATAGTTAATTTTCTTTTCTTCCCTTGAAAAGCCTGTGTAGTTAACCAATGCTTTCATCTGTCTTTTGAGAAACAGAGAAACTTTAAGCTTCTCTGCCAATATCAGCCCACTTAATAGTTTACAATTGTAACCATTTTAGATTCACTTCTCTACCATGGTGGTTCTTGCCTGATGTTTCAAAGAAGAAGATTTCTCCTCATTATCTACACCGTGAAAAGTTTGAAAAGAAATGAAATGAGGGATGATTAATTGATATTAGAATTAGCCCTTAATCAGCCAGATGGGGCTGTGGAAATTTCATGGAAGCATTGGCTTTTGTGGCCCAGATCTTGTTGTACAGAGAAAGGATACAGCTTCACAAAACAGACACTGAGCATCTTAGTCTGTTAGGACCGCTAAAATAGCTTAGCATAGGTTGGGTGGCTCAAGCAATAGACATTAATTTTCCACAGTCTAGATGCTAGAAGTTCAAGACTAGGGTGCCCATATGTTCACGTTCTTTCAGGTTACAGAAAGCCAACCTTACTTATATATTTTCACAAGGTAGAAAAAGAACCACCTGAGAGGCTGCCCGTGGACCTTCTCCACTATCTCTGTTTCCCCAGAAGCAAACCTCAGGGTCACTCCTAACACTGCAACAGAACTCCAGCTGAAGTCTTCCCAGTGCATGCTTCCTGTGGATCCCATAGATTAATCCGCCCTGGCCTCCCCTTCTTCCAATACCAGCAATCACTCCCCCATGAACACATTGAGCAGGCAAGAGAAACAGGAAATACACAGTCAACACACTCTTCAAAAATCCAGAGAGGAAACAGAAACCAAGAGGCAAAACATCCACCCAACAAAGACAAACCTAGAAATCAGCACCTAGACCTATAATCATCCCAAACCCAGATGCATAGAGACCACCGTAAGAACACAATCAAATAATAGTCAGGGAAATATGACTCCACCAGAGCACAGCTATCTTACCACAGCAGACTATGAATATTCTAATACAGCTGAAGCACAGGAAAAAGACCTTAAAACCAACTATATAAAGATGATAGAGGTCCTTAAAGAGGGAATGAATAAATCCCTTAAAGAAATCAAGGGAATGAATAAATCCCTTAAAGAAATCAAGGAAAACAAAAGCAAACAATTGGAGGAAATGAATAAATCCCTTTAAAGAAAGCCAAGAAAAACAAACAAACAGTTGAAGAAAAAGAATAAATCTGTTCAAGACCTGAAAATGAGATTAGAAGCAATAAAGAAACCACAAACTGAGGGAATTTGGGAAATGAAAAATTTAGGAACGTGAACAGGAACAACAGAGGCAAACTTCACCAACAGAATACAAGAGATGGAAAACAGAATGTCAGGCATTGAAGATGTGATAGAAGAAATGGATACATCGTCAAAGAAACTGCCAAATCTAAAAACAAAACAAAACAAAACAAAAAAATCCTGACACAAAACATCCAGAAAATTTGAAAAGACCAAACTATGAACACTATGAAAAGAGCAAATCTAAGACTAATAAGAATATATGAAAGAGAAAAATCCCTGCTCAAAGGCCAATAAATCATTTTCAACAAAATCATAGAAAAAATTTTCCTAACATAAAGAAGGAGATGCCTTTAAAGGTATAAGAGACATACAGAACACCAAATAAATTGTACCAGAAAAGAAAGTCCCCTCACCACATAATAATCAAAACACTAAACATACAGAGCAAATAAATAATATTAAAAGCTGCAAGAGAAAAAGAATAACATATAAAGGCAGACCTATAAGAATTATACTTGACTTCTCAATGGAGACTCTAAAAGCCATAAGTAGTATAGAATATTATTTTAAAATGTGTTACATTTGTTTATGCTGTGGAACATTTATTTAATGATGCAAAGATGTGTTGCATTTTTTTATGTTGCATTTGCTTAACTCTGTGAAGCTGTGATACTTTGCCTGTCTAAAATACCTGATGGTCTAATAAAGAGCTGAACTGTCAATAGCTTGGCAGGAGAAAGGAGGAGGGGCTGGCAAACAGAGAGAAAAAATAGGAGGAGAGATCTGGGAAAAGGAGATGAAGGAGCAAGAAAAGAAGGGGCTGGCCACCCAGACAGGCACAGAATAAGAAGGAAAGAAAAGAAACACAAAATAGAGAAAGAATACAGCCCAGAGGCAAAAGGTAGATGGGATAATTTAAGTTAAGAAAAGCTGGCTAGAAACAAGCCAAGCTAAGGCCAGGCATTCATAAGAAAAAAATAAGCCTCTGTGTGCATTTATTTTGGAGCTGAGTGGTGGGGGCCCCATAAGAGTAAAGAGTTAAAAAAAACAACAACAACATGGAAGGGTATGGGTAGATATGCTGCAGACTCTAAGAGACCACAGATGTCAGCCCAGATTACTATACCCAGCAAAACTTTCAATCACCATAGACATAGAAAATAAGATATTCCATGAAAAAGTTAAATTTAACAAATATCTATCTACAAATACAGCCTTACAGAAAGTGCTAGAAGGAAAACTCCAAGAAAGCTTATAGATCAAGGTAATACCTAACATAATAAAGGGAATTTACAGCAAATCTATTGCCAACATCAAATTAAATGAAGAGAAACTCAAAGCAAATCTACTAATATCAGGGACAAGACAAGGCTGTCCACTATCTCCATATCTATTCAATATAGTACTTTAAATTTAAGTAGAGCAGTAAGACAACTGAAGGAGATCATGAGAATACAAATTGGAAAGGAAGAAGTCAAAGTATCATTATTTGCAGACGATATAATAGTATACATAAGTGACCCTAAAAATTCAACCAGGGAACTCCTACAGCTAATAAACACTTTCAGCAAAGTGGCTGTATACAAGATTAACACACACACACACACAATCAGTGGCCCTCCTTTTTACAAATGACAAATGCCCTGAGAAAGAAATAATGAAAGCAACACATTTCACAACAGCCTCAATATAATATAAAATGTCTTGAGGTAACTAACCAAGCAAGTGAAAGACTTGCATGATAAAAATTTCAAGTTTTTGAAGAATTTTGAAGAGGGAAAGATCTCCCATGCTCATGGATTGGTAGGATTAACGTAGTAAAAATGGCCATCTTACCAAAAGCAATCTACAGATTCAACACAATCCCCATCAAAACTGCAACACAATTCTTTACAGACTTTGAAAAGACAATTCTCAACTTCATATAGATATACAAAAAAACCAAGATAGTTAAAACAACCCTGAACATTTAAAGAACTGCTGGAGGTATCATCACCTCAGATTTCAAGTTGTACTACAGAGCTAAACTAATAAAAAAACATATGCTATTGGCACAAAAACAGACATGTTGATCAATGGAATCGAACTGAAAATACAGACATAAATACACACATCTATGGACCACTGATTTTTGATAAGAAGCCAGAAATACACATTGGAAAAAACAAAGCATCTTCAAAAAATGGTGCTGGTCAAACTGGATGTCTGCATATAGAAGAATGGGAAAGATCCATATTTATCATCCTGTACAAAACTAAAGTCCAAATGGAAAGATCTCAACATACCAGACACTGCATCTTAAAGAAGAGAAAGTAGGGAACAGCCTTGAATGCACTGGCACAGGAGAAAACTTTCTGAACAGAACACTGACAGGACAGGCACTTAAGACCAACAATTAATAAATGGGACCTCATGAAACTGAAAAGCTCTATAAAGCAAAGGACACTGTCAGTAAAACAAAATGGTAGCCTACAGAATGAGAAAAGATTTTTACCAACTGCACATCCAATATAAGTCTAATATTCAAAATATATAAAGAACTCAAACAACTAGATATAAAAAATCCATTAAAAATGAGGTACAGATCTAAACAGAAAATTCTCAGTAGAGGAATCTCAAATGGCTAAGAAACACTTGAAGAAATGTTCAACATCCTTAGTTACCAGGGAAATGCAAATCAGAACTACTTTGAGATTCCATCTTATACTTGTAATAATACAGTGGTTTTCAATCTTTCTAATGCTGTAACTATTTAATACAGTTCCTCATGTTGCGGTGAACTCCAACCATAACATTATTTTCATTGTTACTTCATAATTGCAATTTTGCTACTATTATGAATCATAGTATAAATATCTGATATTCAGGATATCTGATATGTGACCCCTGTGAAAGTTCGTTTGAACCCCCAAAGAGGTCATAGCTTACAGGTTGAGAACTAACTATTGGGATAGGATCAATAACACAAGTGACAGCTCATGCTGGTGAGGATGTGGACTAACACCCCTACATTGCTGGTGGAGGTGAAAACTTGTACAGCCACTATGGAAATCAATATGGTAGTCCCTCAGAAAACTGGGAATTGATCTACCTCGGGACCTGGCTATACCGCTCTTAGGCATGTACCCAAAGGATGCTCCATCCTGTGACAAGAACACTTGCTTAATTATGTTCATTGTGGCTTTATTCACAATAACAAGAAACTCGGAACAACCTAGATGCCCCTCAACCAAAGAATGAATAAAGAAAATATGATACATTTATACAATGGAGTATTACTCAGATATTTTAAAAAATGACATCATTGAATTTGCAGGCCAATGGATACAACTAGAAAAAGGGCATCCTAAGTTAGGTGACCAAGACCTACAAAGACAAATATGGTATGTATTCTATTATAAGTGGATATTAGCTGTTAAATAAATGATAATCAGGTTACAATCTACAGACCCAGAGAAGCTAGGTAAGAGGAGGGCTTTAGGTGGGATGCATGGAGCTCCCTGGGAGGGAGATATAGAATAGATTTTGTGGGCATTCTTGGGGCAGGTGGAGATGGGAGCAGGAGAGATCAGGTATTTGGGGGAGGATGGATGGAAGGAATTTGGGGAGAGAAAGCTGGAATTTGGGGTCATTCGGGTGGAGGGTCGGTATAGAAACCTAGTGTAGTGGAAAGTTCCTGGAATTTATGAGGATAACTCTTAGTGAGGACTTTTAGTAATGGAGGATATGTAGTCTCAACTGGCCATCTTTTGTATCGAGGCAAGGCTTCTGGTGGTGGGATTGAGTTGCACTCAGTTGAGTTGTTGGCCAAAGGGGTCCTGTGGAGATCCTTAAACAAGTCAGGCTTTTGCTAGGGCAGAGGTTCACAATCTGAAACCTGACAGTGGGACCCCATTGATGAGGACAACATCCACACAGCTCATTGAACTTAGAGAGGTTGAGCTAGTGCTTGCAGCCTTCACCCCTACATTCTCATCTCTTTGGCACAGAATGGTACTCTGCAGGCTATGGAAAGAGAAACCTGGACACCAGTCCAGCCATAGAACCCTCAACCTGCCTGCAAGGTGTACTGAGGCAATGGTGGCACAGAACTTGTGGGAGTGGATAACCAATGTCTGGTTTAACTTGAAGCTCCTCCCATACCCTAAACTGCCTGGATGGCCAGGAACAGGAGACTGGACAGCCCAGAGACCTAGGGTAGAACAAAATACAACTGCCTCGTCGAAATGAAATGATTCCTTTAGCAGCAGATGGGAGCAGGTGTAGAGACCCAAAGCCAGATATTATGAGAGAGAGTCTAAATTGGAGCTCATCATTGGGTCCCTCACCTTGGAGCTCAGGGAACCCCATAGAAGAGGAGGAGGGAAGGTTGTAGCAGTCAAAGGGGATGTAGGACACCAGAAAAACATGCCCATTGAATCAACTAAGCAGGGCTTATATGGGCTTACAGAGACTGAAGTGGCAAGCCCAGGGCCTGCATGAGTCTTCACCAGGTCCTCTGTGTGTATGTTATGGCTGTTAGCTTGATGTTTTTGTGGGACTCCTAACAGTGGGAGTGGGGATTGTCTCTGACTCTTTTGCCTGCTCTTGGGACTCTTTCCCTCTTTTTGGGTTGCCTCCTCCGGCCTCAATATGAGGGCTTTTGCCTATTCTTACTGTATCTTGTTTTGTTGTGTTTGGTAGTTGTCTCTTGGAGGACTGCTCTTTTCTGAAAGGAAACAGAGGGGGAGTGGAACTGGAGGAGATGGGAGGCAGGGGATTGGGGATATGTGAGGAGTGGAGGCAGGGGAAACTAGTTGGGATGTATTGTATGAGAGAAGAATCTATTTTCCATAAAAAAGAAAAAAATAAACAACCAGCTGTATCTTGGGCCTC
This sequence comes from Neotoma lepida, assembly GCA_001675575.1. NCBI lineage: Eukaryota > Metazoa > Chordata > Mammalia > Rodentia > Cricetidae > Neotoma > Neotoma lepida. Next base: position 176,351 of record LZPO01066299.1, read on the forward strand.
TTCTCATAAGGGTACTGTCACATTATGAAACTTCCACCCCCACACCATAATTACTTCCTAACAGCCCACCTTCTAATACAATCACATTTACGCTGAGATTCCAAGATGTGATTTGTAGGGGTATGAAACTGCTACTCCCATGGCTCTGGGGGAAAATCTGAATTCCTTGATTAGTGACTAACTGAAGAAAAGGCTTCAGGGCAATAATGCCAATATGCTTTATTGTTCTACCTATGTTATCCATGGCCTTGGAGCTGTTGTCACGATAGGTCCAGCACTGAAGAGCAAAATCTTTTTTATCCTCAGCTTACATTTTTGATGTTTGTACATTTTATGACTTTGTTCTCTGGCATTAGTAAAATCTCCACTTATAACACCATGGTTATCTCTCATCCTTTAAAATGTAGCCAAGGGACTGGCAAGATGGCTCAATGGGTAAAGGTGGCTGCTGGCAAGTTGGAAGATAAGAGTTTAATCACCAGCACCCAAGTGGTAAAGAAAACTGACTCCTACAGGTTGTTCTTTGACTTCCACATGCAAGCCATTACACGCAGACTAAATGAATAAATGTGATGAAATTAGAAAACATAATTGTAGCTAAAGCATTTCTTCTGGTGAGCCCCACCTTACTCTGCCAGAGAACTCTCCTCAAGTAAGCTGTGGGCTATCACAATAACATTATCAGTTTACCCATGAAAGCAGACTCTTCTTCATCTCTTTATTGTGAGAATAGGGATGAGACTGATGTATTGAAAGTATAGTTATTCTTCAGCATTTGCAAGGGGTTAGTTCCAAGGCGACTCATAGATGTGAGAGTCTGCACATGCTCAAATCTCATAGATAAGTTGTGGTGTTTGTATATAATATAAAACCATCTACTCCCCTACTTTAAATCCTTTCAAGAGTACTTATTTAATAAATGGTAAAAGCTATACAAGAAAAAACTATCTCTATGTTCAACATAGGTGCACAAATGATCAAAGTGTTTCATATATATATAACAAAAGAAGCTTATAAGCATTTGGTCAGAAATACGAAATTCAAGGAAAAGAGCTCATTTGTTAGCCATCTACATATCTCTAGCTCTCTCCAGAACATATTTAAAACTTGTGAATTTTCATAGATAAGGCATTAGCTTTGCTCTCTGGCCATGATATTGAAATGTTCACCATATTTAAAATGTTGGCTCCTTAAAACTTAATTCAGCACCAGCTCTTTCATCTCTCAAGATTCCTACAACTTATACAATCTTGTCCCAAACTACAAATGACTTAAACTGTATCCCATGGAAAAAATCTGAAAGATGTGGAAACTGACCATGATTTCAATGGTGTTATAAGTGGTAAAATTGCACTGGTGCTGTTAGTTTCTCGGAATAACATTCTTTCACCTTTGGAGTCCAAATTTAGTTATAGGAGGACTAAGGTACATCTCTGCATTGTCCTATCACACATGAAAGCATATACGTCTCAAATTAAACACTCTATAAATTGTATCTAGCAACAATAAATTTAATAAGTACTGTATTACTACCAACTATTATAATATCTGTATGTTCTATTATTAAATTTTAACAAACCTGTGAGTTATAGAGTTACAAGCTGTTGTATATATTCCTCTGGTCACAAAAGAGGATTTGAGTATTTCTTGCCTTGTTCCAAATTATCCTGGTTAGCATGTGACAAAACTAGGCACTAACCCCATGTATTTTGGAGGCCTTTCCCCCATATCCCAAACACTTCTGATAAAACTGTATTCTCATTTCAATATGAGGTTCAGGTAACTTGCCTATGGTCAAATCACCAGTATATACAGCAGCAACATTTAACCCAGTTCTGTCAAATTCCTGAATCTCTACTCTGTTTAATACTATACTGCTTCAGTGAGCAAATGGATCTAGGATGCTTTGAGGCTAATTCCGTCAGGTATGAGGAGAGCCTGGGGACTCAGGAGCATGGTAGAAGAGGGATGACATTTTAAAAAGTAAGAGAGGAGCCATGATCCTATCTTCATATTCCTATTGCCCCAATTTGTCCCTGAACAACCTGATATTTTCTGTCATCCAGAGTAAAGTTGTAGAGGGTTGAGCTCCCTGTAATGTGTGGAATGGTGAGCTCTTCAAGTATATATTCCCAGTATAGTCCACGGAACCTTTGAGTGTTGTGATATTTGGGAAATTAGCATTTGTAGATAATATTAATAATTTTGAAATGAGATTATCATAGATTGTCTGAGTGTCATTAAATTTAATAGTAAATGTTCTTATAAAAGAAAGGCAGAGAAACTTTTGAGACAGCATAGAAGGCAATGAAGATGAAAGGATTTGAAGACAGAGGCAGAGACTAGTGTGTTGTATCCAATAGCCAAGGAATGTCTAGAGTGCTTTAACCTAGAAGAAACAAGATTTCACCCCCAGATACTGCAGAGGAAGGAGTTTGGACTTGTAGTCCTCAAAAGAAGAAAATGAAATGGTGTTGTCCTAAGCCATCAAGTATGTGGGAATTTCTTGGAGCAGCCACAGGAAATTAACCTATGCTCTGAGCATGACTTGAGGTATCTCAATGTCTACACATACAAGAGGAGAGTTCAATCTATGCCTCAATTTGAGTCTTTCCATTTCAATGAATCCCCATGTGGGGAACTGCTTATTTCACATATAGAACAAAGGTTCACTTTCATACATCAAAAGCCAGTGCAGTGGTGGCAGTCCAGGACTACTAATGGCCTTGTGACTTCAGCAACCTTTTGGTATAATATGCATTGCAGGAAGTTTTTGACGCATACAAAAGCTAGGATATTAGCAAAGGAGGAATCAGTACTACATAAAACATATTAGTCTAAAAACATGAATACTTTAGCTAGATTTTAGTGGGAACAATTACTTTAAACTTCACCTAAGTTTTCATGATGTGTTGAAAAGAACCACAGGCTTTGGCTTGAAAACGTGGATTTGAATTCTGTCCCTGTGTGAGGTTACACTTTATTGAGCTGTCATGGCAAGAAATTTCCTTTTATGTAAACTAGGATAAATACAGTAACTATTGCCTTACTGAAATGCTGCTGATATAAAATATTGCACATAAATATGTAATTGACACAAGTACTCACTAAATTTTAGTTGTAGTCTAAACATCATGAGACTTCAGATGAAAGCTCTATGATTTTCTTCTTCTCCTGAATTCACCTGCGAATGAGGGGCAGGGGCTCAATTCTCAAACCTAATGTTGCAATCTAAGTGAACGATGACTTTACATTCTGGATGCAGGTTTCAAAGTAGAGAAGTACTGAAATACAGTGTGTTTTCTAATTTTGAAAAGAGATGATGGATTCTCTCTTTATTGCTAACTAGTTTTGGTTCTAAGATCTTATAGTAAAATAACTTGGCTATTTTTCTAGTGATTGCAACCATTTTTTTTAAATTAAGATAAAATTTGGTCACGTGTGGGAAACCAATGGTTAATAGAGACAGTTTGTTTTAAGGCAACAGATGGAGCTGTAGAGATGGCTCACCAGTGAATAATACTGGGTGTTCTTCCACAGGACCTGGGTTCAGTTCCCATCACCCACACGGTGGCTCAAAACCATCTGTAACTCCAGCTCCAGGGAAGCCCAGTGCCTTCTTCTGGCCTCTGAGAGCATTGCATGCATGTGGTACACAGACATACATGCAAGCAAAACACCCATACACATAAAATTAAAAATAAAAAAGTTAATAGATCCAGATGTGGTAGCATACACCCACAGTCTCAGCTCCTCAAAAGGTTAAGGTTTATCATTGGCCCCCAGGAGTTCAAGGGTAGCCTTTACAACATAGAAAGCCTCTGTCTCACAAAAAGATGAAGCCTACAAAAGTATATAATCTGCCAGGACAGCTAATGGATTGAGCCCTCGCATGCTGTTGGATGATGGTATGTACTGAGTAGCTGGGACGATGGAATGATTCACGGGACATGGCATTAGGAAGGATTCTTTCTATGAAGTCCCATTTCACTTGCATTTTGACATCAAATGACTCAATTCATTTTCCTCTGTTCTGCTGCATTCACAGCTCTTACCTGTGGTCTGAACTGTCAGATCCAGTTAGGGGTGTTACAGGGAAGAGCTGTCAGCATGACAGGTGGTCTTTTTTAATTTTTAGTGTTCCTTGTCCCTGCACGTTGGGAGTCTGACAACCGAGAAAACTCTTGTAAGTTCTTATTTAATCACTGGCAACCCCAGAGGAGAAGAAACTGACCTCATGTCCCAAAGGCAATATTTTTATTTTAAAGTATCCTGTCGGGAAAGAAGAGGTCAGGGTGGAGTAAGAGTACATGTGCTTTTAGCAGTCTCCTTTACTCTCCCCAAGTCACAGGTTAACTGTTGTGAATGGCAGTTTAGGGGAAGGAAGGGAGTAAGTGGGGGAGGGGAGAGGGGGGAGGGAAAAGAAGGACGAACAAAGGGGAAGGCAACTAAGAGAGAAGACAGAGTAAGAAATAACTAAAGCCAGGAATAGTACAATGCCTGTGTTTGTCCTTAACTGAAGAGTTATTTTCACATTTTGAGCTATGCCTGACATCACAGAGCTTCTCTATGGACGTACACAAGAAGTCAAATGCAGACAATGCAAATGAGTTTTTATTCATTCTATTGGGAGTTCTCTTTACAACTACGAACATAGAGTATGAGAAGGGTCAAGTTATTCTCTCAAGAAGCTAAACTGTGGGTGGAACAGAGCCAAATTAATTAACTCCTACATAAGTTTAAGTTATTTATAAACCTGAGAAATAAGCACAGCCTGGATTTCCAAATGCCCGAAGCTAAAACATTTAACTCTTTAACAACCAGCTAAAATAGGTTAAGCCTCATTTCTGGACTGAAGAAATTTGGGGTTAGCCACACAGTTGTGCTTGCCACATGTATTGTCCATGTAATGTGGTTTGGCAGCAACACCTATAGGAAACACAGTGAAATCAAACCAAAGTGAGTATCCAGACTGCAGAGGGCTATTGCTTCATGTTTGATGGGGTCCATTCTGTGCCATACATCTCGACTTTGGATGGTCATTCGCTTATATTATCATCATTAAATCTTGATAGTTCAGACAGAACCTTCTGAATTTCCATTCCTACATCTTGCCTCAGTGGGTCTTAAATGAACATGACCTACAGAATCTATTTTAAAGAGCAAGCTATGTACGGCATCTGAGTCCCACATGACTAAGACAGTGCCTGAGTTACTGAATAATGTCACTGTAAAGGATCTCTTGGTTACTAGAACCATCTATTTATGTGTCCTTCCTAACAGGCTGATGCTGTTTGGGCCTGGAGATGTTAAGTCTTTTTCTCTTCCACATAACATCAGTTTCAGAAAAATAGCGCAAGCATAGCTGTTGCAAAATGACAGCTTTGTAGCTACATTTGCTTTCTATGACACAGAGATGGCCTTTATACAATGCTTGATGTGGCAGTATGTGTGGTTTGAGACTGAGAAGCAAATTAAAAGCAATAGGAATAAAATCTCTACTCTGAACTATAGCACTCACTTTGGTGTGGTGTGTGTAATTTCCATCTGCGTCCTAGGAAGATGTCAGTTCTCCAGGTGACTGCTCCAAAGAGAGGCACGTATTACCACATTTAGACTTAATATGCAGACAACATAATTTCAGTGTTCTTTTCAATTTACTCAAGACATCCTTCCCTCCTAAATGAGGAGAAAATGTTGATGCTAAGCAGCAAGTACTCTGCTTATAATTTATATCCTCTCAAATCCCTTTTTCTGAGCTTATTACTACCATTCCCACTTCTCTTGTAGACAGTTAAATTGCTTAAATGTAGGCATTATATTTTCTCATTAAATGCTCTCAAGCTTTGTCATGCATCCTGCTATCAGTGTCATTTGTCATGTGTCACCTGCATGTAATTTTTAAAAATTCATTGGACATCAATCTTCCAGGGAAAAGGGACACAATTACTCTTTGCAAAAATTTTCTTCTATAAGTGGCATGTTTTACCAAAATTCTTTACCAATAATTATACCATTATTTTATATGCATATCAGTGTATATATGTAGAATACATGAGCACACCACATAAACTTGAAATAATTTACCCTACTGATATCCTCCTGGATCATAAAACTACAATGATGATTAAGTCATAGACTTCTAGCACTATTCTGTTTTGTCAATTAACTTAGATTCTTTTCATTCAAATATACACACCCTATTTATAAAAGGCCTCCTGGAATCTAAACATTAGTATATATCAGGAGAACCAGTTCACCTTCAGTCTTGTTTTCTGCTACATTGTTGTAAATTTTTAAACAGATGAGCATTACAATATTGAGAGCATCTTTTGCAATGAGCAATATTTTTACAACTATAACTTAAATAATGGCTTGTTCACAGCATTATAACTTCACCCTTTATTTTTGAATGAAAATCCTAGTACTAGCTTAAGAATAAGGCAATTATTATTATTTACTATTTGATGATATCATGATTCATTTGATATTTTAAAAAATCACAATAACTGCTTGTTGCTACCAATGAAATTGAAAAAGAATGCACTTCAGCCAGTTGTGAAGTTAATGTGATATGTTAAATTGACATGCCTTTATGTATATTACAAAATAGAAACTTGTAGATGTATACATCTTTCACATTTAAGTTTCTGAAAAATAATCTCAAATATGAGTTTAAAAATCACCTACATGTAATGACTATAAGGTAGATAAATATAGAACATAATATCATATGCTAAGTTTTTTCAGATATGACATCTAAGAAAACTTCATTGTTTATTGCCCTTAAGCCCTTTCTGAGTATTGTGTCATATGTTTAGATTTATTTCCAATATTGAAATTAGTATCATGATTTATCAAAAATCTAAAAATAGTATAAGCAAATGACCCAGCACACCCATTTTTTTTTTTACATTGCTAGTCATAATAGTCAAGTCATAGGATCAGTTTAGGTGTCCATGAATAGGTGAATGGATAGAAAGTACATATACACAGAATGGAATTTTATTCAACCATAAAAGAATGAAATCATGCTGTTTGTTGGAAACTGGATGCAAATGGAGATCATCATATTGAGTGAAAGGCAAGTTGCATTACCTCTGGCTCTTATAATCTTTCTTCACCTTCTGCAATAATCTCTGAGCCTTGGAGAAGGGGGTATTATACTGATGTTCCATTTACGGCTGAGCGTTCCACAGTTTCTTTCTTACTGGACTAGACTAGTTGTATGTCTCTGTGGCAATCACGATCTACTGCAAAAAGTGGCCCCTTTGATGAGGGCTGGAATATACACTAAATTATGGGTATACAGACAAGTATTTCAGGGCAGTTTAATGCTATGCACATCAGCAGAATATAGTAGAGTCTCTGCTATAGGGCCGAGGACCTATCCAGTGACTGTTTCTTGGCCCAGTTATCAGTACTACGCACAGATTACAGATTGTAGTGGAGGCTTTAAATCCAATAAGAAAGAAGTTGGTTACAGAAAAATATTCGTGCCACTATTATACCAATGAGCATATCTTGCCAGGCTGGTAATTATTGTATTTTACATGACTCAAAGCTGGATAAGACTACTAATTAATTTTCCACCCCAGTAGCATGCATAGCACCTTCTGTGTTACTCTGAAAGCTAGTCAGTATGGATCAAGGTTCAAGGACAATGTAAGTTTAATTTTTAATTTTTTATCATCCATTCATCAATTGCTGGACATCTAGAGTTTCTATATGAATAGAGTAGCAATGAACATGATTAGGTAAGTATCTTAGTTATAGGATATATAAAGTCATTTGGAATGCTCAGGAATGGTAGAGCTGGGTCATACTGTAAATATACTTCTAGCTTTTTGAGGAACCACCACACGGATTCTCACAGTGGCTGCACTAGTTTGTATCCCCAACAACAGTGACTGAGTTCTCCTTTCCCACATGTGTAGTATCATTTGTTGCCAATTGAAGATGTAGATATATGCCATGTTCCTACAGCTACCCAATTTTTGACAAGACAACAGATATACATATTGGAGAAAAGAGAGCATCTTCAGTAAATGTGTTGGTTAAACTGGAGAGCCACACACTGAAGAATGAAACTGGATCCTTATCTCTCACCCTGAACAATACTCAACTACAAATAAATCAAGGGACTCAACATAAGACCTGATAACCTGAATGTGCTAGAAAAGAAAATAGGGATTATGCTTCAACTTACAGCACGGATAAGGACTTTATAAATAGCTACTCTGGTGGAGTGGACATCAAGACCAACAATTGACACATGGGACCTCATAAATCCAAAGAGCTTCTTAACAGCAGAACATACTCTCAATTGAATGAAGTGGCAGAATAAGGAAAATGATCTTTACTAGCTGTGTGGGAATAAAAATAAGAATGGCCTCCATAGGCCTATATTTTTGGATGTTTGGTCCCCAGTAGATGTACTGTTTAGGAATTAGGAAATGTGGCCTTATTGGAGTAGGTATGGCCTTGTTGGAATAAGTGTGCCACTAGGGGTGGGCTTTGAGGTTTCAAAAGCCCATGCCATGCTCCCCTTTTGCTTCTCTCTCTCTCCCTGCTGCCTGAGGATCAAGATATAAAACTCTCGGCTACTACTTCAGAAACATGCCTGCCTGCACGCCTCCACACTCCCTGACAGGATAATTGACTAGTAACCTGAAACTATAAACAAGCTCCAAGTTTAATGTTTTCTTCTATTAGTTACTTTGGTCATGGTGTCTCTTCACAGCAATACAACAGTAACTAAGGCACTAACTTTACATCAGATAAAGGATTAGTATCTACAATAATTTTTTTAAAAAAATCTAAAAAACTAAAGACCAAGGAAACAACCCAATGAAAAAGGACTCTGGAAATGAACATAAATCTCAAAATAATAAATAGAACTGTCTAAGAGATATGTTTTGTTTTTGTTTT
>LZPO01066299.1:186056-200804 GCA_001675575.1 Neotoma lepida
GGGCACCATGCGGAGCTCCAGGAGTTCAACTGATGGGAGAGAGGAGAGGTTCAATGAACAAGAGACATTGAGATCATGAAGCCAGCCAAACTGGTGGAAATGCGTGAACTGTGGACCAATAACTAAGATATATTTTTTTAAATATTCACCAACTTTACCTATCAGGGAAATGCAAGTTAAAACTACTTAGATTTCATCTTATCCAGTCAGAATAACTAAGATCAAGAAAACAGATGTCAATTGAATACTGGCACGTATTCATCTTGCTTAAATGAAACTTCATGCCTTTTCATTTATAAATCACCATTACGCCTTCCTATTTTAATCCTAGAGGAAAAGAAGAAGTAATGGAGTGCTGCTAAAAGTCCGTGTTGCCTACTTACTGAAGACAATTGGCTCCAAGCTCTGAGTGAACGTCAGTCCATGGCACCTGGATGGAGTATGATTTTTGTTCAACAAACAGATGTTAATAAATAGGAAGATAGAGGGGTGTTCTTTATTTAATTTGGTGATGAATACGGTATACACACCTTTCCATATCCAACTTCTTCTAGTTATTTTATTTTTAATTTTCAAGGGTTACTTTGTCACAAAAGTCTCATATTTTTACTGGTATATAACTTCCTAAATCATAAAAGTAAATGTGTTCTTATGTCTTTCTGGCAGCAATAAACAGAACAATTCTGAAAAAATCTATTCCATCTTAATGAAAGGTAGAAGGCTAGTAACATTAGGAATTTGAATCTATTAGGTGTGGTTTTGGGAACAGCATATTGCATGGCTGGAACTGTCCATGAAGTGCAATACAATCAAATGCAGTGTTGGTATGCATAGGAGGAGTGGCATTTCACCATGTTCTAAACACCTGTTCCTGACACTCATACTCTGTCCCTGACATCATCTCTCCTCTCAAAACTTTGAAGCCTAGAGATCTAAAAGACTCTTAAAGGTAAAGTGAAAATCATGGATCTTGAACACATCTTCATCAAGGATAGATAAAGCCAAGTTCTATTACATAGTCAGGCTCTGAGGACATGTTTGGAGCTAGACAACACTAAGTAACTTGAAAGACTGTATCACAAGGTAAAACAAGCAAAAGAGACAATCAGATTATGGGGGTTTCCTAGAATAGCACAGACTGAGCTCTTGGTGGCAGCTGCTTCAGCAGACCCACAGAAGCTGCTGATGACAGCCAGGGTACATTGGCAACTGCATCTGTCAACACTTCCAAGTGTATCATGGACTTTTCTCCCCATGTACTCGGCCACTGATGTATCTGTATCATTCTCCTACAATGTCTCTCTGGGAATCTGAGTGGACGTGACTCTAAGGCCTTGCATCCTGGTTCAGGCAGAAGGTATCATTCCAGGAGACAGTGATTATCTCTGGTGCTAGAGACAGGCAACACAGGGCATAAATTTTTGACATTCCTTGAAAGTCATTCTACTACCCATATTCTTCAACCATGAGTAAACACAGCAGCGAAACTAGGACATTTCCATTTGAAAACAATGTGGAGCAAAGCACAATGTACTCTTTTGGGAAATGTCAAAGTCAAGACTGGCCGTAGGAAAGTGCATTCTCACAAAGAACTTGGACAGTGCAGTTATTCCACAGCTCCAAGTGCTTAGACCCTCCCCTTTCCCTGAGCATAGCAATAGCCTTCAAGCCCAGAAAGTGAGCTTTACCTTCTAGGGCTTGGATTTGCACATATCCACTGTACTACACCACTCTGAAACTACTCAGTTATGTTTCCTGAATTCTTTTATAGTGTTTTATTGCCTGCCAAACAAATCTAAAGACCCATGTCATGTAATATATTGTAATGAGGTGCTCAACTCTTGGTCAAATTTCTGAAAATACCTCATAGGAGAAGGTTGCAAATAATCAATAGCTTCAGTATTGACTTTTCCCTCTATTTCTACATCCAGAAGTATATATGTATATGGAGTACTTCTGTTTCCATATTTAACAGACATTGTAAAATCTCTCCAATAAAAGAACTCTTGATTCCCCATTCTAGCTCTACTCTATCCTACTTTTGCTCCCAAATTCGCCATCTCTGTAAATATCTTTTAACATCCAGATGGTCAACCCCTAAATCTAGCCTTAATTTTTCCCCTTCATACTCCAACTGAATCAAAACCACCACTTCATCTCATTACTTACGTCTGCAAAGCATTTCATAAAGTCAAACTCTTTTCATCATCTCTAGAGTTGCTCTAGTCTAGGTCAAACCACACCTTCCATCTCTTTCTCCATCATTAGCCTGTTAACTTTGTCTTTACTGCTGCTCCAGTATAGTTGTCCATTAGTTGATTCTTTCTCTCCTATCTTCTCTCCTTCTCCCAATCTCTTTGGTCAAATGAAGTGATGGCTGTCCTGTTTCTCATTAGTTTGTGTTCTGCTTCCTAGAGCATTTATGTGTTTCAGACACCCATTCATGAAGACAGATATGAACCCTAAGTTGTCATTTATCTTCAACATCTCTGGATCTTTAATTATCTCTTACAACAGATGTTTTCCTAACCTCTTGATCCATCTCCTCCATGTTGTTAATGTTTTCATTACTCTATGATGCAGAATATTATAGTAAAAGTTATAGTGGTGGTTCTGGCTAGTTTCCCATGTTCTTGCTAAACAGGTTACATAATATCTGTGAATTACACTCAGCAGAACTTGGGTATTTGGCCAGGGTGGTAAAAAATGGCCAAAGACAGGCATTCCTTTCTACATATGTGGAGGAGGACAGGCCCTGGGCCCTTATCTCCTTAGGATTTCATACTGACTGATGTCCTCAGCATGGTACACATAAAGAGTCTGGATATGTTTGATTTGAAAGTCAAACAGTAACATGAAGATCCGAGATTCTTAATCTCTTTTACAGTGCAAAGGCCACCTATGGCTCTCTCTATCATTCTGAATATATTTTATGCATTTTTTTTACTTCTCCGCAGGGAGCATGTATGCTGTCCTTTTAAAAGAAATGTCAGTGATGTATCCTGGAGATAAAGGACAGAAGGTTAGACTCTCATAAGAAGATCTAAAGATTTCATGATACTAAAGGAAAGGGTAGAAGTGCTGCATTGAGGTATTCCATTTTGGAGACAAAAATGTGTAGAGAATAGATATGAAATCAGAAGTTTTATGCCCTCTAAAGTCACTTCCAACTCAAAGACAGTATGACTATGGTTTAAGTCCTGTAAAAATTTTTCTAATCCTTTACAAGATATAGTTGTATGATGTCTTTGTAGTTTCCCCAGTTTCATGCTTAGTCCACTGGACTGAAATTACAGATATACATGTTTGTTTATGATAAAGGTTCATAGTTTGTTACATAGAATCAAAGAGTACACTTGAGCCTTTGTGGGTTTCATACTGACCCCCTTCTGTTATTATGGTATGAAAGTACCAAAGACAACATGAAAATGAATGGATGTGATGATATTCCTGAAATTTTTAATTTACTCATTTCCAGGGATCTGGAAAGATGGTGCAGCAGTTTAGAGCATTTTTGTTCTTGCAGAGACCAAAGTTTGATTTCTAACACTCACATCATGGCTCACAACCATCCATAACTCCAGTTCTAGGAGATCTGATATCCTTGTCTGGCCTCCATTAGTACCAGGCATGAAACAGTGCACATACCTACAGGCAAAGCATTCATACATATAAAATTAAAAAATAAATCTAAAAATGCCTTATTAAAAAGATAGATGATAAGTAGTGTTTGGCCTTTGAGTCAAAATTTGTTGACTTATGACCTATCGCATTCACATTCAAAATAAAGGACAACCCCATGTCTTGACAGCTATAAATCTGGCTCAACACATACTTTCAGTCAGTAAGTAGTATGTGCTGACATCCTGGTTTGATGGATTTCCTGAATATTTGATAAAAATAAATAGATCTTAATTGTGTTTTGGAGTCCAGTTTTCTTTTGCCTTCTTTAAACAAAGTATTTTTCTCAAAACTAATTTTAACATGAGATGGGTATATAACTGGTTACTGTGAACTGGGATGTAGCATAAATATCAGAAGACCAGAATTTGGGAGATGAAAGATAATGTCCCACTAACTTAGGTAGTTAACTTAGACAAGTATTTTGAGACCTTAGGGATAAATTAGGTCTTTAGCTCCTTCTATTTTGAAGGCTTAATCTATCAACAGGATAAGGTAAAATGGTTCAAAGTACAGAATTGACTCATTTTCTAAATGTTTCATTGGTTTAATTTCAGATAATATCATCTATACTGGAAAAAGCATAGATTCATCAGACTGAGTTCAAATCCCATATCTGATACTTGCTTGTTATATTACTAGGAGAGGCATTTTGCTTCTTTGATCACACACACACACACACACACACACACACACACACACACACACACTATTAATTCCTACCTTACAAAGCTACTGTGAGTCCAAAAGTTATATAACTACACTATATAAATATATGCAGGTATACAGTCATTCTCATTAAGTCAATCTGCTATTACCTAGGTGTATGGAGAAAGAGCAAGCTAAAAATGAAAAGAATAGGATTATGATAGGGTAGCAACTTGAAAATCCTCCTCCATATGGTATTCCTTAATTATATTTTACCTTTTCTGTTTATGTCTTAGACTTCATATTTGTCCTTCAAATTCTTCATTCATAGTATTATGGCTCAGTTTTAAACTCTGACTTTAAAAAGTAGTGTCAAAGATGCCTTTTAGTATTAACATTCAATTACCATATATGTATTATAAATTTCCAATCCCAAATAGAAACATTTCAATAATGAGGACTCACTAAAAGCAATATTTAAATTGTATATACAGTGCTTATTTATTATTCTTTAGCGATGAAAAATAGCTTATTTTAGGAAAAAATCAATATTATGTTCATAATGTATATCATAAAACTGCATATTATTATGTTCACACACACTTCAAGCAGTAACTTGAAATTGGGATATTATCCTTTGAATTAACAAGCTAGAGAACAATACAAATCAACTAGGTTAAGTGTAATCAATTAGGTCAAAGATCAAGCCAAGACTTGAATTCACAAATTCTGCCTCTTAAATTTGTGGCAGAAGTGCTCAACATTTCAGGCCTTAATCAATTGGTATTCTTGAGAGCCAAGTAAAACAAAATACAAAAATTTTGTTAAAATGATATGTGGTGCAATAAAATGAATGATGGTAATAAAAGAAATTTTTTTCTCTCAAGTTCTCAGTTATGTAGTGATAATAAGGCAAAAAACCATAAAGAATTCTAAAAATGTATCTGAAAAGATCTCTGTTCTCAAAACGCTATCCATACAAAGATACCATGAATTCAATTCAATTGAGAGTTCATCAGTTCAATTTCATTCAAGTTATCTACCATTCAATTCCTGAGGCATTTATTGAGAATTGGTCATGTGTCTGTAGTGTATTTGACAACGAGAATGCATAAGATATAGAAGGCATCCTCTAGAAATGATGGAGGCTAATTTTTTTCCCATAAAAAGTCAGATAACAAGTATTTTAGACTTTTAGGTCATACCTTCTCTGCTGTAACAGGCAATAGTTATACAACAAGTCTAAATTCTTCTGAATGAGAGTTATAGATAGTGGGATGGGAACTTTTTAGGATACTTCAATGGCAGTTCAATGAAAGCAAGATACCAAGAGCTACCTGGGTTCATGGAAAGACAAGGAGCATTGCATATGAGAAGAGTCCTGAATAGAAACAGATGGTAGATTAAAAGGAATGAACTGCAAAGTGATTGCTTAATAAAGCAATAAGGGTACCTGAAGAGATGGTGAAACTCACCTGGGTGAGCAAGAACAGAAAGTCATTATCTCACTTAAATCTGTAAGAGTTATTACTGAAGCCCTGGAACAGCTGCTGCCTAGAAGCACTGCACACACTGCCCTCCAAACTTTTGTCTCCATTAGCAGGCTTTAAGTGAAATAGCTTGAAACTAGACAACAAGGCTTTCAGGGTGATTTACCAACCCCATACATTTTGACCAGAGCAGGGATAATATATATACATATATAATAAATACAATAAATATATATATATTATATATATAATAAATACAAACTAGAACAGAGCTAGAGGGGCAAATGGGGAAGTTTCATCGGAAATTTTACTACAGCTCAGGTATTTCAGCTATAAGTCTGAAGTAGAAACTAAATCATAGCTTAAACCAATGTGCAGATGATGAATAACCCAATAAAATGGCAAATCAGTTAATAGGAATAAAAACAAATACATACAAACCCTTATGATTTGATTACACAAAGTCAATAAATTATCTGGGGATGGACCAACAACTGTTTTGTTGTTTGTTCCTACAAACTTTCCCTGTCCATCTTAAAATTTGTTTCTCCTTACCTCCTCCCCCTGCCAGGCTCTCAATTTACCCAGGAGATCTTATCTATTTCCCCTTCCTAGGGGGATCCATGCATGTCTGTCTTAGGTTCCTCCTTGGTGGCAAAAGAACATGAGGGAACGGGATGGTCTATTTGGGGGAAGGGCAGAGAGGGAGAGCAAGGAAAATGATATCATGATAGAGGGAGCCATTACAGAGTTAGGGAGAAACCTGGTGCTAGGGAAATTCCCATGAACTCAGCTAACACTCCAAGAAGTACAGGAGAGAGTACCTGAACTGGCCTTCCCTGTAATCAGATCTATGACTACCCTAATCGTCATCATAGAACCTTCATCCAGTAACTGATGGAAGCAGATGCAGAGACCACAGCTAAGCACTGGGCCAAGCTCCTGGAATCCAGTCAAAGAGAAGGAGGAGGGATTATATGAGCAAAGGGGTCACGATCATAATGGGGAAACCCACAGAGACAGCTGACCTGAGCTAGTTGGAGCTCATGGACTCTGGACTGACAGCTAGGGAACCCTCATGGGACCGAACTAGGTACTCTGAATGTGGGTGACAGTTGTGTGGCTTGGGCAGTTTGTGGGCCCCCTGGCAGTGGGGACCAGGATTTATTCCTAGTGCATGAACTGACTTTTTGAAGCCCTTTCCCTATGGAGGGACACCTTGCTCTGCCTTGATACAGGGGGGAGGGGCTTGGTCCTGCCTCAACTTACTTGCCAGACTTTGTTAACTCCCCATGGGAGGCCTTACTCTCTGAGGAGAGGATGTGGGGGTGGGGTGAGGGGAAGCTGGGAGGGTGAGCAGGAGGAGAGGAGGTAGGAGGAACTGTGGTTGGTATGTCAAATTGAAAAAAAAAACTTTTAAATAAAAAAAATTTGTTTCTCTTTAAGAGAGAATTTCTGCCATGTTCTGGTACAAAGGCTTTAATGTGGAGAAAGTATTTTTAAATCAGTGGTTCTGAAATTGAAGTGTATCTGGCAGTTTTAGAGACATTTTAGTTTCTGAAACTAAGAGAATGATAGCAAGCTGCTCATATGTCAGAGAAGGAGAGACTGTAGGTAGATGGTACAAAACACCCCACAATGCACATGATACCCCTCCATAGCACTTCCCTGACCCTAAACATAAATAATTCAGAGGGAATAAATCTTATTTCAAACATAAACATTCCAATTGATTTGAGAAAGTGAGACAGTGAAAGGCTAAAATAATAAAATTAAAAACCCAAAGATTTAGTCCATGAAAATAAAAATTTTTGTGTACCCTTACAATATAAAATATATTATTGTTGATATAAAATATTGTCTAACAACACCAAAACAAAGGGGCTCACAGAGACTGAACTGACACCAAGGAGCCTGCATGGGACTAACCTAGACATTCTGCATATATGTCACAGGTGTAGAGCTTGGTCTTCTTGTGGAACTCCTAATAGTGGGAACTCTTTTATAGCTTTTGGGACCCGAACTCCTCCTACTGCGTTGCCTTGTCCAGCCTTAATATAATGGGAAGTGCTTAGTCTTCCTGCAACTTGACATGCCTTGTTTTATTGATATTTATGGGAGACCTGCCCTTTTCTGGGTAGAGATGGAAGAGGAGGGGAGGATGGGGTAGAAGGTGGAGATGGAGAAGGGACTGGGAGGGGAGGATGGGGTGAGGGAAGGCTGTGTCCAGGTTATAAAATAAATAGATGAATAAAGAAAAGATCACTAAGGCATCTCTACCTAATGACTAAAAGAAAACTTATCCTTTAGCTGTCACAAGGTTGATAATCTCAAAAGCAAGCAACATCCTCTTTCTCCTATCTAGAATAACCCTGCATTTTGATTACTCTTCAATCCATTTCTTCTCTACCAACTATGTACTCCAAACCCTGCCAACCAACTGCTTTGGAAATCTTTGTTAAATGCTGAAGCTGAACTTTGCATCATGAATAAAGGAATTAGTAGATGATAACTGACACCTCCAGATTTGCTATGCGGTTTTACACACATTGAACAAGGAAGATGGGAGATCTTTCATTCATTTGCTAGGAAATCACTTAAAATCACTCTGGCCCTCATTGTAAGTCAAATGAAGAGTGGCTGAGATTCTCTTTATTGGAGTCAATTATTTTTAAAAAGCTTCTGACCTTTATAGTCAAAAAGCCAAACAAATCCATTTCTGAGCATCGGTTGGAACAGAAAGAAAGTAAGGATTGTATTTTTTCCCCAAAATGTAGAACACTCACTAACTGATGTTGTTACTTTCACTGTCTTAAAATTTGAAAAAAAAAATGAAGAAACTATGTTATCAGAATTTTATTATAGCCATGTAGATCCTTTTACTTGGAGAGCCATATTGTGAAGTCACAGCTGTTGTCCATTGTCATAATAATCACACTTTGACTACAGATTCAGTCGTACATTAAAATGTGCTCAAAGCTAATCCTCCAGGATTTAGAGAGAGCAATACAATGAATTATTTACAAAATTGCAATGTGGTGGGACACAGAGGCTGTGGCAACACAAATCTACCAGCGTAGTATGGGAATGAGGAAAATACTGTGGAATCACAAGTACAATGGAAAGTCTTATGGGAAAAAGTGCAAGCCAAGGGAATAGCATGAGCATGTAGGCATGGAGTTCTGTGCCTGCGGACAGTACGTGGCATAATGTGCTCGAGAAATGGGGTATATTGAGAAGAAACAACATGAGGAGAAAACTGGGATGCAATTATAATATCTAAAAGACTGTAGCAGAGGATAGTGCAGTAAGTTATCAGTCCAAACCCGTATGTAAAGAGGGGACCTGAAACACACTCCCACTTGATTCTTCCAATATAGTCCTCCTGTTATAACTGCTATAGACAGTATAAATAGCTCCTTATCTACAAATACCATCATTTGAGCATTTACTGGTCTATAGTTTCTTTGTGACACTCATTGTTCCTTGAGTTGGTATACATTAATTCAGTTGATACCCAAGAGAATTGCCCTGTGTCCATAGTGTTATAACCATGTAAAATATCAAAACATTCATGGATGGGTTATTTATATTCGGGGGATAGATGAAGCAAAGGAGTGAAGTTGTAACTCATTTCCTTGTATTTTCTATCACTGGCAATTAGAACCAAAAGCCACTCAAGGTCCAGAGTTCCTTACCCTGAGCACACATATTTTGAAAGTCATCATAGGTAGGCAATGAGAAAGAAGCTAGAAATTCAACATAAGGAAGAGTGATTTAGAGCAAAGTCACTGAAGGAATCAGAAAAGATGCAACTCTCAATGCATATAGATAGGATGATTAGTTGAACATGTGGAAATTATGTTCAATTCTCTTGGCATGAGATACGGGATGGTAAGTACGGGTAAGTTGGAAGGCGCAGAAGAGGAAAGATGAATAATATTTCCCTAACTTTTTCTGCAGGGTTAGAAGATCAGCTTGCTGTTAGGTCCCAGACAGAGCAGAGGGTGACATCTGTGGGTGCACTGGTAATGAAGATTAGCTATCATAGCAGTTAAGACTATATCTCTAGTAGAGTTGTGTCAGTGTACAAACAAAGGGTACATCCCACTAAAGGTGCCTTATATTCTTTTAAATAGATTCTCAGAAACCATGTTATATTCATATGTACTCTTTAAAAGAAAATGTATACTGTGTGGTTAGATCTTTCTATGTTAAAAAGTATCTAATGCACATCCTTCCCTTCACTTTGATTTATGATCCCCTAGGACTGGGAGCAATGTCTCTGCTTCAGTAAGCAGACTGTTGCTTCTTGCTGTAGGGACATTATATGCCCTACTCCATTTGTGCTTAAGAATGATACTTGTGCTCAATCATTTTCTCCTATGGGCATTTTCTTATCAGGTGGATCACAATTTATTTTTATGCATATAGAGTCACTGGTCCAGAGATTTGAAGAAAGTATTTATCTGAATAGCATGTTTCTAGGCTCACTGAATAAGACCATGAGAAGGCTGGATTATCATTTCATTCATCTTCTCCTACCTTACCATTCACTGTAATGTCTTCATTATAAGCAAAAATGAAACACATTGTGACTGTCTCAAAATTCATTGAATTGCATATGATGGTAATACATACGTAATAACTAGAAAGCACATTTTGGAATATGGAAGGCATGGGAAGAGGAGAAATGAAAAGTAATAGAAGATGAATATAATCAAAGTATATGTATGCATAGAAATGTCATTATTTGACTCCTTATTGCATATAATGAAGAAGAAAGATACAAGTCCAAATAATATGAAAGATAGTTATGCAAATGACAACATGGAATTTGTAGGCTGGAAACTGTGGATTTAAATGTGGAAACCTTAGCATTGCATTGGATTAGTGATTATCACCAAACACTTTCACTTGACTTTGCTGCAAAGGGAAAAATAACATCCTGGTCCTTCACCTTTCAAAACCCTGTGATAAGCATTCACTCTCTAAATAGATCACTGTGGTTAAGAACTTGGCCTCTGGGCTCTGACTGACCAGATTTGAGTTCTGCTTCTGTTACTTCTAAACTCTTTCATCTGAGGGAATATAGTTGTCTATGTCCCCTTTTTCTCCTCTTTACAATGTGAAATAAGTTATATGCACACACACACACACACACACATATACACAATTGATATTCTAGCATAGGTTCACTGCTAACTTACAAAGATCAGCTGACATTTTCCAGAGGCAGACTAACAAAAAACAATGACATCTGGGTTTCTCACTATTGTACAATGGCTCTTTCTGTACTTGCTTTCAACATGGTAGCCAAATTCACATTAGGATGGTTCAATGTTTGATTTCTTAAACTAGGAGTTTCCAACTCCTTTGGCAATGAAGAAATTCTGTGGTTAGATGGGATCAAATGATGAGGACTTCTACTTGCCCAATTATGGTTGTCACAGTAATGGCAAGGGCATCTGTGGAAAAACAATTAATAAAAAGCCTTTGATACAAAGAAGTCCTCTCTGACCTCTATGGAAATGTCCTCAAGAACACACCTCCGGATGTATTGGTAATGAAGATTAGCTGTCATAGCTAATATTTTTCTTCTCAGAATCTTTCTTTTTCTATTTTATAATCTTCTCTGTGTTGTGCAAAGAGGGGTATGATATAGATGTTCCAATCCACAGACACTTATTCTTTGCACTTTTACAGTTATGAAGCTCTGTGTTAGAGTGCTGTATACTGCTATAAGAAACTTCTATGATGGGGGCTGAGAATTACACTAATCAAAAGAGTGTCTTCTGGACATGACAATGCCATTACTCTCATAGACTCACAACATTAGTGGCTGCCTTATCAAGGCACTCATCATTCCAACACAAATGGTGGAGGGGTTCATGTGTCCCTACCACTACATGAGGAGCTATTAGACTGTTGATGGTTGCTGCAGGAGGGACAGTCAGTTTTCTTCAGAGGTCTGACTCCTAGTATTTTGCCCATGACCTTACATCCATATGACCCTTCATATATAATACATATATATATACATACATATATATACATATATATATACATATATATATATATATATATATGGACAGTACTAAATGAACTTAGTAAGGCATGTAAAAAGAGGACATGAAGTTGGAAGGCAGTTGCTGGGGCTTGCTGGAGGAATTGGAGGGGCCAATGTGTAGTGGATATGATTGGCATATATTGTATATATGTATAAAATTTTCAAATAATGAATAAGTATGTTATATTTGAACAAAACAGCTAATGGTTAAAAAGTGATCCATCTTTCTACTTTCCACTTTAAAAAAGTGATCCATAAAGTTAGCTCAGCTTTATGATCCTAAAGATCCATTCTAGAAGAACATTAAACATTCTTTCTCAGTTGTTTTGCTGTGTTATTTCCTATGGGATCTTAGTGTTTTAACTTCAGTATCACAATGCTTTGTTCAATCCATTAGTACCCTTGAGAAAAAGTTTGTTATTTCTGGAAATCTCTTACCTCTTTTTAGGCTAAATAAATAACATTAGATAACACATGTCTACAATGTACTAATGGCACCCATGTGGCCCAAGAGGTGGCACACCTCTTAAATGCCTAAGTCATTTCCTGCAAGTCATTTATAATGTTCAAAGAAAATCAATACAAAATAAAACAAAACAATGGTGTTTTTCTTGGGAATAAGAAACAAAGAAGTGCAGATCTAATATACATTTCTCAAAAAGATCTAGTTACTGTTTCTCAAAAATATTCCATTCATGAAATCTTCAGGATCTGCCCACTAGGCAGAAACAAAAACATCAGATTGAAATACTGTTTCTAGAGGATAGAATCAAACCACATAGCTTGAGGCAGCTACCCCTTACTTTATCTAATAAAGTGGTTTGATCTTAGAAAGTTGCACATAAATCAATGCTTATTTAAATACACTTTGGAATGCCTTTATAAAGCAATCTTGCAGTAGATCCATTAGTAAACTGAATAATTACTCCCATTTACCTCTTCTCTAAAGTGAAATGTTCAAAGAGTAATACTTAAAATCTGATTTACTTATGGCCCAAACAATCCTTCCTGAATTGCTATAAAATTTAAGCAACTTTTATTGTAAGATGGACTTTATAACATTATACTGGTACACTGGTATTGATGCATGATATTGAAAAGAGAAGTTAAAGTGTGTCACGTGAAGAGTCATGTGGAGGTGCATATTTGGCACACTGCCCTCTATATATGATATTATACTCCCCATTGCATTAACTGCATTTGAAAGTTCAGCTTGTATTAAAGGAAAAGTATGCAAGCCACTAGAGCATGCTGAAATGCTGGAATAATCTCTAGACAAAGAAGATAATGTTGGTGTAAACTTTTATCACAGAATTCAGCTCACTTGAGACATTTATATCAACTCTTCCCAGACTTAGGGTAACATCAGATAATACAGGATAGACAGAATGTAAGAACCAGAGGATGACAATGACAAATGCTATTGAAACAGCATTTTGTGGATGTGACATAGCCACTGCACCCATGAATTCACTGCAGCTGTGGCTATCTGCATGAGACTGGGCTTAACATCATTGTATCATGCGTTAGGGAGGAGCTCATAAGGCCCCACACTATAGGTTCTGATTGCTGGAGGTGGGAGTATCATTTTCTCCAGTGTACCCACTAAGAAGCAGTCCATGTTCTACAAAATAAGCCCCACATACACTCATGCAAACAACTATAATTAAACTTAATGGGCAGAAATTCAGTAGGAGAGGGAGGGGATAGGAGAGGGTAGTGGGAAATTAAAATGGGAAAACAACTACAGACATGTATGAAGTTCTCAATAAATTTTTAAAAAGACTCATTCAGAGCTAAGTCATAATAGTACTTAACAATAAAAGTTCTTCTTTTTCATTTTTTCTGTTTTCCATCAACACTCAAAATGACCATATGAATTGGATCCCATGGCATTCTCTACTATCCTTTTAGCTCCTAATCACAAAGTTAGGAAGTGAAAGAAGTGGTTATGTATTAACCAGTTCTGTGTTCTTTCCATTCAGCTTGAGATGTCTCTCATGAACATACCACTGAAACTAAATTCTGAAGCACCTTCATGGTATCATGGACAGGAGAAGATCCAAGCAGCAAATGATACATTTGAATAAGGATTTTTACATCTCATAATAAAAGAAGGCAGAAAATCAGCCACCAAAAGGGTTTTTTTTTTAATCCAAGAAAACCTGCAAGAAAATCCCATGTGGAGGCTAATTATCTTGGTAAAATAATAAATCTATTGTTTGCTCTGCATTTTAAATTTCCATTAAGGAATAACAACACCCAAGAGACAGATCTTATTGTGTGACATATTCTGTGAATGTCATTTAGTAGTAAGACAAACATCCTTACAATGTGAACACTCAGTGTTCTCCAATTCTAAAAAAGAAAAAAAAAAGTGTTATTGTAGCCATGAATAGGGAACAGAGGGTTCTATTTATTTGCTATGCCCCCTGCATATGGTCTTCATTGAGAAACTTGTACTGGTCATATATGACGTGAGGAGAACATAGGGCATTCTCTATAGAAAAACAAGAACATTTAATTTTAGGCAAGTAGTGATAAGAACTAAGGTACAAGAGTTCCACAAAGTGCTACGAAGTAGAGACCAAGGGGCTGATTCCAGGGTTATCTCAGGATATGAGTGATAAGACTACATTTGGGAAAGAAGATGATGAGGTTGAATTTGAGCAATGTTTTTACTAGTTTCATATTTGACCAAGTTCTGATGCATTGCTTTATCTATAAAAGGCAACAAAAAAGGTGTTAAAAAACATACATTAAGCCGGGCGGTGGTGGTGCACGCCTTTAATCCCAGCACTAGGGAGGCAGAGGCAGGCGGATCTCTGTGAGTTCGAGGCCAGCCTGGGCTACCGAGTG
>LZPO01066299.1:201159-237276 GCA_001675575.1 Neotoma lepida
GGCTCCAAAAAGCCTGCTGATGCACCAGGGATGGATCCCGATGCCCCTGCCTGGGGGCCCCCCAAACAGTTCAAGCTAAACAACTGTCTTGCAAATCCAGAGGACCTAGTCCAGTCCCATGGGGGTTCCACAGCTATTGGTCCACAGGTCTTCTATTTATACATAAAAATTGAAGCCTATATATTTAGGTACTATTTTTATTGTTAACAGGAGATTCACAAATGTGGCACTTTATATGTCTAGTATAGAGGATGCTCTGTAATATTTTGTTAATAAAAATATGAATTTAATTAACTCTGGAGTTACCAACAAAGGTGACACTGCAGTTAGAGTGGATATCTAGTTCAGATCACCTATAGCCTCAAGTTTAAATCACATTGTTCTTCTAATCTTGTATGCACCCTCCTTTTGTCTAACCTAAAGTCTTAATTAAGCTTCAGGCTCCCTTCTGTATAAGACTGAGATAAAATATGAATGCTTCAGTATTTCTATAGAATAGAGAAACTTGAATTTTCTGGTAAAAGTTAAGCCTTCAAAGAAATGGTAATTACAGTTATTGCTGTTTCTAGTCTGATGCTGAGGTCAAGGTTCAAGAGATATGAAGTAACTATATTCGTGAAGGCATTATTTCATGAAAGATTCCCACAAACTGAAACATCACTCAGGTATCCTAACTATTCATTAAACTTCTCCATACTAGGTATGTCCAATGTGCAGGTCATAGAACATAGGTATCCCAAGATAGCTATGAATATGGCCCAATACATCTGTAGATCACAGTCCCAGTAGGTTGGACACTTTCTTGAAAACAATCCAAATTTGGAATAGTTATAAGAATACTATGGTTTAAGTAGCAGCTGTGATGCTCATAAAACTGTGCTACTAAATTTATCATTAGAAGATAGACTGTCACTTAACAGATAATAATCTGAGTAATCTGAAAAGCTATCTTTGATTCGTATCTAATTCTCATCTAGCAGTATACACACAGAATGTTGGCTATTATTAACTTTCCAGTAGAGATAGGAAAACTAAGGAGTAGATGGATGGCAAAAATTTGATATCCACAAGTCCTTCTACCTTCGTGTACTTCCCCACAATAAAAAACAGTGCATCTCTAATGAGTCAGGTAAATACAAGCAAATTTCTAATTCCTTTGAAATAGAGCCTCTCCTCCCACTGCCATGCCAGTCTGCCTGTGTATCTGGAAGAAAAGGAAGGGGCTACATGTGGGTATGAAAGAAAATATTCTAGGAATGTCAAAATGTGGGGGCTGGCCAATGAAGACGGGCATAAAATATGGAGTCTATGATTCTCACTCAGGAATAGAGGTATGAGGCATACTGGCTGGGGTGTTGGTCTACCAAGCAATCACAGTTTACAACTCTTATCTGTTGGCTTTCTGCCCGTGGTGAGAAAATCTGCCTTTCTTTAAAGTATTTTTCTGTAAAAGACCACAAAAAAGGGATTCACCACACCAGGATCACAAGACAATGGGGGGGTGGTTCGTGGTGTCAAAGCCAGAAGTACTTCAAAAAGAAATAGTTAAAGGGTCAAAATGGTCAAGCATGCTTAGTTACTATTCTTCTCAAGTAGACTCCTGAGAGTCTCCCTTTTGGAGAAAGCATAGTACAGCTTACGAAAGGCAGTATGTTTTTCTATCTCAATTTTCCCACTTTCTAATACTGTGCTATTAAGCAATTTTCTTGTCTAATTTAACCACATTAAAGAGTAAACTGCTCCAAACCACTTACTGTGGTTATTTTTCCTTACCATGAGTGGGCTCTAATTTTCTCAAAGATATCCAAGAATCAAGATCACGAGTGTTCTGGAAGGTTTCTAACAAACTGACACAAGCCTGGACAAATCTGGTAAAAGGTAATCTTAACTAAGAAATGGCTCCATAAAACTGACCTGTCGACACATCTGTGGCGTATAGTCTTGATTAATGATTGCTGTAGAAGGGCCCAGATCTCTGTTGTGTGGTGCCATCCCTGGGCTGGTGGACCTTAGTTACATAAGGCATCAGACTGAGTCTGGGGAGCAATTCAGTAAGCGGGGTTCCTCCACGGCCTCTGCTTTGGTTCCTGCCTCCAGGTTCCTGCCTTGAGTTTCTACCCTAACTTAACTCAGTGATGGAGTTTAACGTGAGAGATGAAATAAACCCTTCCTGCCCTTAAGTTGCTTTTGGTTTGGTGTTTTATCCCAGTAACAGAAACCCTACCTAAGACAACGGGTTTTGACAAAAGCCAGTAACTGTCATTCAATAGCCACAAACCCCTCCTGTTTTATTAGAGGCACAAACAATTAAAACACTTATGAAGTCAGGCTTCAACAGTTCCTATTAGTCTAATTATTTCCATCCTGGCAGACCATAACATTGTTAGGAAATAGAGCAACACCTTGAGTCTTTCGTTGTACCATTAAAATTACACAAAACAACAAGAAGGGACTTTAGTACTCACTCAGTCTCTTCGCATTTTGTTTGCCTGTCTGTTTTCAGCTTACAGATAAGGATACAGAGACCTGAGGAAGAAATATCTTACCCATCATTACCTACATCACTGGGAACACTTCACTTAGAAGAGTAAAAGCAAAGCTAAAAAACAAGGACCAGATAAATCACAATTGTTTTTGAAAAGAAAATCAAGCAAAACATATTAAATTATCTAAGAGCTAAATTTAATTTTTTTCATTGATAATCCTTTGGAGTATTAATTTTCTCTGAATATTGATATGTTTAATTCCTGTATATCCCTCAAAATAATATTCGATGTCTCACAAATTCTTTTTGCTTCTGATATCATATGGTTACTGGCAGTGTAAATGAGCCAAAAGTTGCAGGAGAAAAACATGACTCTTTTTTCTTTGGCTTGTTTCAGGCACTGGACTTAGTGAGTGAAACAGTAAGTCCAGTATTGGACACAATTATACATAAGCCATGTTCATTGGGTCTGAGTGGTTAGGTCGAACATTCTAAGCTTTTAGTCTAATTATTTCCATCCTGGCTTATAAGTCAATATTCTTATTGATTTATTTTATGAAAACATGAAAAAAAAACACTGAAGAATACAGTTTTTCTGCTTTTAATCAACTCTGGAAAGAAATAATGGGCTAAACAGAAACTTTACAAAGGGACTACAGCACTCTCTCCTGAATGAGGTTCCACTGAGTCTAGGCCATGAATGTGATTTCAACTCACTTTCATATGTGAGAGCTTCCACTCTAAGCTCCTGGAAGAAAGAGACTCTGTCCCACTTCCCCCACTCTTTTATAGTAGGCATATGGAGGAAACCAATTTGATGCTCATCAAATGACCGTGGAATGACTGATTTAGCCTCATGTTTCACTTTTCTTGCATGGAACCATCACCTTAGCTCAACAGGACAGTCTTTTGGAGGAGTCAAGGAGGGATTGGGAAGAAAAATGTAGAATTTGGATTAAGTCCAAACTACTATCTTATAGCCCCAAAGAGAAGTTTTGGTTATGAGTAAATAGAAATATTTTGATTGACTCTAATCTTCTAAACATATCTACTGGGTTTACATGTTTGTCTTGTAACTCAGCATTCCTAAGAAGGTGTGTTTTTCTCCTTGTGTGATATCTGGAGGACTCTACATATATTTTTGTTTTGATATTGTGGAGATGCCATCGATATCTATAGGGTAGAGTAAAGGGATGTTTCTCAAGTGTCTATGATTGAAAAGACAGTAAATGTATCTGGTTCCTAATATCAATAACACTGGGGTTATATACCCTACTCACATCCACCAGGAGACCTGCCATGAATGATTGAAGAAAAGATAAATCTATCAACTGCTTTTACAAGAAATAAACAGTAGCAAATATGGCTTTGTATCTCACTTGTACATATCATATTAAATTGGTATTGTTTTTAATACAGCGTTAACTGTCTTTAATTATTAAAATGTATTGGTTGATGTGTCCAAATGTATATGGAAACTTTACATACTGTTGTACAAAGATGAAAAAGATCAAGGTCTTGTAGAAATCTGGAGACAAAGCCAGCTTCTAATTTTCTGTGTCTACTCCCTGTACCTCCTCTGAGCAGAAGGTTCAAATCTAATCTTCTCTCTTCTACCATTGATACCTTCTGTTTCTTATTCAAAGACTTGTTCAAAGCTAAGGGATGGGGGAGGAATAAAACAGAATATCAGAGGGTTTCACATGCAGCAGGATTATATGTTTTCCACAGTAAAATTCCATGGTCCACTATTGAGATCTAATCTACATTTATAGTACTATGACATTTTCAGGTCTTGAGAAAAAGGGCATTCACCAAAAAGTGTCTACGGACTCTATCATCTGCTATTAGTGTAGCAATTCACTACAGCTGACCATAGTTCAATAATAATGAATGGTTCAACTCTAAGGTTTCTGTCATAAAGAAATGATCAACCTTGAACAACGAAAAAAATTAACTGAATTTCTAAAGTTTCCCATCCAGATGACACAAGCATTTCCTCCCCCATGAGACCACTTAGGAAGAGTTATTTGACTTTGGTCAAAAGCATAGTCTGCTCAGAGAACTTATATCCAATTTTGCATGGTAAGTTAACATTTTCTTGGGATCTACATTCTCAAATCTGAGATGAACACTCAGCTCATAATATATTGTTAACTCA
This sequence comes from Neotoma lepida, assembly GCA_001675575.1. Classification (NCBI taxonomy): domain Eukaryota; kingdom Metazoa; phylum Chordata; class Mammalia; order Rodentia; family Cricetidae; genus Neotoma; species Neotoma lepida. The sequence continues at coordinate 205,806 of LZPO01066299.1, forward strand.
ACATTTCTTCACCATCAAACTTGGTTTTGTAAACACTTTGATTCAGCAAGATACCTTCACTGCTAGATAAGGAGTCAATTTTCACAGGGGACTAAAAGTGCATGCAATTGTCAAGTTGGCAGACAACTTTAAAGTCAGAATACCATCCTTGATTGCAGCATATTAATACAGCTTGAAGGTATGTCAGGTTAAAATTTTAACCCCTGGGCCTGGAAAGATTGTTCAGTGATTCAAAGCACCGGCTACTTTTCCAGAGGACATGGTTTCAAATCCCAGCACCCACATGGCAGCTCACTACTGTTTGTACCTCCAGTTCCAGGGGGTCCTGTGTCCTCTTCTGGTCTCCTTGGGAATCAGGCATGCATGTGGTATACATACACACAGGCAAAAAAATGATAAAATAAAAATTAAGAAATAAAAATTGAAAGAAAGAACTCTCAGTGATACAATATTTTAGGTTATACAATACTGACCATCTTCACTACATTAAAATTGACAAACAATAAATGAAAAAAATCAGGTTTGGCAAGGAATAACCATTGGATATGACAGGATTATGACTGTATATGATTCCTCGTGTCTATCTACCAAAGGTCATTTAACCTAACCCACTTTGATGACTCATACAAATATTACCCATAGTGTAATATGTAGAGAGAGAATTCAGGTACACACTGAAGGGAATTAAACTACACTCTCTAGATGTTAAAAGAAATATACAAGAGGCTTACATTAACTAGCACTTCCTTACCTAATGTTATTTTACACTTCCTTGCTGGAATCCAAGTCTCCAGCTAGCTTCCGTAGCACCTCATTCTCCTAGTTTACTTATTCACTCCTGAGGACTTCACTGTCAGCGCAGCCTCTTTTGGTGCCTCCAATGCTATCATGATTTATTTTTAGTTTATATTATTATATACTTATAAGTAAAAATTTTACACATTTATGAGGTATGGAATGACATGACAGCTTTTAATACAGCATGGAAGACAAAATCAACCAAGCTATCCTTCAGTTCAAAAACTGGACATCCTCTGTGATAAGAACATTCAGGATCCACACTCCTAGCAATACTGAACTGCACAATGATTAACCATTATTTCTATTCATGGAGTAGTAAAGAGATTGTGAAACAAGGAAAAAGAAAGGAAAAGAAAGAAAGAAGAAAAAGGAAGGAAGAAATGAGGAAGAGAAGTAAGGAAGGAAAGAAGGAGAAGGAGAATCAAATTAGCTTCTTCCATAGAATGGAGGAGAGTTTGTATCCTTAGATTACCTTTTGTCCATCTCCCTACTTCAGTGTCTGTGAACCACCAGTGCACTCTATGTTTCTATGAATTCAATTGCTTAGACTCCACATGAAGACAAGAAACATGCAGTATTTATGTTTCTGTGTTTAGTGCATTTTATTCAGTAACATGTTCTCTAATTCCATCAAAGTTATTGTAAATTTCTGAATTTCTTCTAAAATTGAATAGTTACTCATATATATATATATATATATATATATATATATATATNCTATCTGGTGATAGACCTTTAGCTTGATTCCTTATCTTGGATGCAGTTAATAGTGCTGTAGTATAGATATCACTTTATCACACTGGCTTCAAAACTTCTGGGAAAATATGAAGAGGGATAGGCAAAAATATATAGAAGGGGTTAAATAAAAATGAAGACCTTTGCCCAACAAAGGAAACAAGAGGTTAAAGAGATAACCTATAGACTAGAAGAAAATTTTCTAAATTATATATCTGACAAAGGGTAGATAATAACATATACGAGGAGCTCAAAGAACTCTACAGGGAGAAAACAATCTTATTAAAAAATGAGCATAGTATCTAAATAGACCCTTCTCAAAGGAAGGCATATAAAGGGTAATGAATACATTTTAAAAAATCTCAGTATCACTAATAATTATGGAGATGTAAATTAAATGAGATGTAATGAGCTAAAATATCACATCTGTTAGAATAACTATTTTTAACAATCAAAAGACAGCAAGTACTGATGAAGATGTAGAGAAACAGAAGCCTTGTCTAAAGGTGAAGTAGACTTGGGGTAGGGGACCCTGAAAACAAGAGTACAGATATGTTCTTGGTTCTCTGGTCAGAAATGCTAGGAAAGAGTTCCAGTTCTTTATGTTCCTAAGTAAGGACCCTAGCCTGGAGGCTATTTGTGAGACAGAATCACTAGTTCAGATGATAATCCCTTCTGGTGAATGGCTGTACAACTATTAGATCAATAGATATTCAGGGTAAAATGGATTATATCCATTCTCTGATTTCAGCCCATCTCTTAAATGAATTGAGGGTTATCTCTTCAGAGGAAGGAATGATACAGTAACATTAAAGATACACCAAGGGAAAACTATTTCCTTTGGGTCAAGAAAATGAAATCTCTGGCCTGGGTGGGCCTAACATTCCAAATTACCAAACACTGAAGTGTTAATCCTGTTGGATAAATCAAAGAAACGGTTAAGAGATCATCCTTCAGGAAGGCCAATTCACAGAAGGCCGTGTTAAAGAGAAGGGAAGACTATTTTTCCTTTACTGAGACAATACACGTTTCCTTCCCAGAATCCCTAGTTCTGTGCAGCCATTAGAGAGTCATCATGAGGTTTGGTTAGGTCTGCCAATGGCTCAGAAAGATATAAATTTTCCTTTTTCTTACTTCTGCTTTTTTTAAGATGTTAACCAGAGCATAAGTTTGCTTCTGATGGTACTTTGAGCTTTTTCACTCTTTTTCTGCATGCTTCTTCCCTGCCACATGGCTCACCTCCATTCCAGCTTAACTCAAGTAGAATGGTTTTTCTCTTCTTCATCTTCCTTCTCTTTGCAGTTGCCAAGATTTGCAGTTTGCTCACCCTAGGTTTTTCAGTTTAAACTCTAATCAAAATCATCCTCAAATTCAAATAAGTGGAAAAAGAGTGTAAATGCAACTCATGGAAAACTGTTCCAAGTCTCCTCAAAATAAACTAATAGCATGATTATATGATTCATCATTTAATATAATATAACCAATCTACTTATTGGTATTTACCTGAAAGAATCAAAATCAGTATATCAAAGGATGCTTTCTCTTTAGGTCTGAATATTAGGCACAGGCTAATGAGTATATGTATATGCATTATATATGTATCAACATCCTAGAACTCATTCCTGAGAAATTTGGGGGTCACATCATATAGTATCTGACAAAAAGAAAAGCAGATCAATAAGTGATGCATAAACACATGAATTAACACATGAATTTAATCAAAGATACAGAAAGGATTCATAGAGTATGAATGAGAAAAGCATGGAGGACCAAACTCATCCCAGAACAGTTTTTGTACCCTGGCTTCTCTACTGAGCACAAATACAAGTATATGGCATTGTTTTAGCTGCCATGTTCTAGAATGATTAAAAATGCAATACAATATAGCTAATAGACTAGCTCCAAGTTGTGCCTTCCTGTCATGCCTTAATTCCTTAGGGCAGATTTTGTATCTCTCTTGTCATGCTGTACCTAGTACACAGCATAATGTCTCACTTTGCAAAACACTCAATAAATATCTATTGACAAATACATCCATTCTGTTAATGGTGATTAGAAACACTCAGTCACTTGCTGCCTGGAATTAAGGCAAATGGCCCATTGAACTCAAAATCTCCAAACTTGTAAGATGAATAAGTTGTTTGTAATGATGAATATTTATTGAGTGCTTCTTTTTGCCAGACATTATGCTATGCTGTGGTATCTCTGCAGTACGGCTCTAGTGACAGGAAGTAAATAAAGCCTAAACGTTTTAATGTAGTCATCATGGAGGAGGAGGCTGCCTAGCATACTCATAGCTGTTTCCAAAGAAAAAGTGACACTATAGGAAAAGGTTCTCAAACTATCCTCATTCACTTTGGGGACTTTTTTTCTTCCTCAGCAAATATTCTGGGTATATTTAACCAATTACCCACTAAGTGAACAGCTAACCATGCATGCCAATTAGAGATTTACTGAATCAATTCATGCATCTTCTAACATGGATCCAAAATACTACCTTCTTAGAGGAAAATCAAATGAGTATAGAGGAAATAATAGCTGAATAAGGAAGAAGAAAGCAAAGTTTTTGGCTGCCAGCTTCTATAATCCCCACTTTTTGAAATACCCTTTGTTCCTCTCTTGTTACATGAAAAGAGCCAGAGTTTATTCACAGCCTGAGGCAGCCTGCTAGACAAATGGCCTCACTGTATGAATGGCTTTTTTTGAACCCACATTATTCTGTTGAGGACTATGATTAGTCTGAGCTTTGCTGGGCTGGATGTATCCCAGAAAAGGCTCCAGTAGGATAACCATGCGAGCTCTACTGCTATGCTGTGTTTTCCTCTAATGAACTCTTTTATATAGTGATATATACCTATGTGTGTATTGGTGTATGTGTACATCCAAATCCACCCTGAATGGTATCCAATGACCACACAGTAGAACAACTTCCTTGTTCCTATGTGTTTGTGTTTGTGTGTGCAGGTGTGTGTGTGTGTTTTCATTGATTGTGTCACCACAGAAACAATGGAAATTTTCTAGCAGAATTTACCTAAGACATTTCCTGCCTATGGAAGTCTGAAGTAAAAGGTCTGTACCTACTCCACAGAATGATGCTTGTGCTCATAGAGGATGGAGATTAGGGAGGAAGGGAAAGATGAAGAGAGATAGAGAGAAAAATAAATAGGATGACTCTAATATGCACATGTTGATCACCCCAATTTCCCTGTCCTGATGTAGAGACTAAACAAAAGGGATAGTAGTGCTCCCCTCAGTGCACAAAATATCTTTAATGCAAAGTATGCATAGAAGCCTAGACTTTTAGAGCAATAATTAAACATGTGAGTTCTCTCACTAGAAGAGTCCAAACCTGGAAATATAGGTTTTTGTGGGTGCCACCTGAGAAACACAATTGTTGTATAGTGAGGTGGCCCACAGAATAATGAGCAAAGCCTACATAAAGGTCCAATGTTTTCATGAGGTAAACTATGGGTTTGAAGTATTTCTCCACTTAAACAAGGATTGTAGGAGAAATGACTTGTAATCAACAGGTGTTCACACAGGGAACAAAGGAGAATTAAGGCATGCAATACAATCTCAAAGGGGCAGGTTTGCATAAACCCCTGCCTTCTGTGTATAATAATATTCAATGTAGAGAATACCTAAAATTAGTCCTCCATTGAATTAAGTCAGTAATCTGCTCAGAGATTCTAGATAGTTCCATAGCCTTCTTCTGAATACTAACTCTCCAGCAGTGGATAAGATGCTCCTTAGCTCTTTTCTCTTGTCCTGGGATTGAAAAGAGGAGCTGAGGCTACACAGTGCAGAGGAAAGATTAGACATGGAAGTCATGCATACTTGACGTCACATCCCCATTAGGACACTGATTAGCTGTGTGACAATGTAAACAAGTTGTTATACATATTTGCACTTCAGTCTCCACATCATGCCCTCCAAGACTAATGATGCCTATCTTTTGGGTGATTGCGAAGATTAGCAAAAATAAACCTGAAGTTACTGGCACAGAAAAGTTAGGTGACCATCTACCCGTACCTGAAGGATAATATAGATCATCTTGCCAAGAATACATCAAAGAAATATCTGGTTCCTCTTTCTTCATGTTTCAGGAAAAAAAATGGACTATTGCGTATAATTGCAGTCCTTGTGAAAGTTACAAGGACTACTAAGTTGACAGTGATATAAGCAGTTTGGCAGGACTTAAGTCACTCCTCACTGTTTCATCACACCAGATGACTTTGTATGAAACATGACTTTGAGGTAGAATTTCCACTGACCTAAGGTGATCAGTAAGTAGTCAGTACCTGAGCAGCTTACCCCAGCACAGTGACCAAATAACAACTCAGAACACAGTAGAATGGAAAACACATTGACCAAGTTCAACTTGGAACTGTTCTGAGAATATATATCTTAAAATAGCTAGGTCTCGTAAATAGATATCTGCTAACACCTGGGTGGAAGTGGACATGTGACTTTCATGTGTTGAAGTGAGTGTGGATTTTGGCTGTGAGGCAAGACAAGGGTAAGTGCTGATAAAATATAGAATGTAAGGTCTCTTGTTCAACACTTTCCCCTAGGCATATTCAAGCTGCTTATTCTTAAGCACACTGAGAAATGTTGTAGCGTATAAGAAATGACTAGCTGAAAGCATAGCATTTGGACTACCCAGAATGACTTATAAACATGGATGCAATTCAAGTCTCCCAATCACATCAGAATCAGTTTTCAAATACATGCTGCTGTGATCATTTTAAGCCAGTGCAGCTCATTATGTCTATGTGTTAAGAAGGCAAGGCCTCCTTGATGACAGCCTCTGGAATAGTTCAGGACTGACACCTGGGATCACAAGTAGCTTGAGTAGAGCTTTATTTACCATTTTGCTCCAGGGTAATGGAAAAGAAGTAGCAGTACTTTTACTGCATCTCAAAGCATCCTTTGTGACTTCTCCATCTTCTACCTTAAGCACATTCACACATGGGTCAGGAAAAAGCCCTTCTGCTCACATTTAGAAGCTCTATTAATCACACTTCGAAACAAGAACATGTGCTACAGTTGCTTGTAAGAAAGAATGTTGGTCACAAGGTGGCAGATTATCACACTTCTATGGAAAATCCTGCTTAGTTTCTTAAAAGCACATGATGGTAGAGGAAAGACACAAGAAAACTTTTAAAGTGTGTGTGTGTGTGTGTGTGTGTGTGTGTGTTGGAGACTGCATATCTTCCATGTCTCCAACTTCTAAAGATCAACATAAGGACTGCCTGCCCAACTGTGACCTCTAATCACAGTGCACCTCCGGAAGAGGCCCATGTCATTGATATGATAAAATTTCTGAATTGGTAGCTGCCACCAAATACCAGGTTTTCTGGCAAGGTGATTTTTTTTTTCTAGTGCACTGATTCCAGCTCTGTTAGAACATTGCAGTCACCTTGGGAGTCATCCTTTAAAGTAGTTCCACCAAAAGAGTTCCTGCAGCATTGCTGCTGGTTAGTTGGTTTGGGTCTGATGCTGAACTCAAGCATCAGTATTATTTAAAAGGTCCTCGGGTGACTCCACTGTGCAGTTAAAGTTGAGGACTACTACTCTAAAGCGGTCATTATGCAAAAGCATTCCTCAATTCTAGATTGGCCTGTGAACTATGACACCAAGCACATTTTTATTTAGTTCAGTTGATATTCTTTTGCATAGGGAGACAGAAATCCTTTCTTGACTAAGGGATCAGTACATTATTTCCAGTCTAGCACAAGCTGCTTATCTAGTCATGCGCTAGAAACAAACAATTACATTCCCACACTGATACACAGACAGCACTTGGAGTAGGTGGGAGCCTGCAAGAAAGAGATCAGCAACTATTACTTTTTAAATGGGTTTCTTATCAAAGGCTTGGTCTAATAGGAATGCACTACTTAGTGGAGCCAGCAGAACTTTTCTCAGGGTGAGTTTTGTGGGGTGTTAATAGAGGTCAGGAGTAAGACAGTTGCAGTAGCTACAAGATGACCTTTAATATAGAATTGAATTAAGTGAGATAGCTTCATAATCAGCAACACTTCTCAAAACCTTAAATGGAGCCACATACATTATCACTCTCTAGGAATGGTATGTAACTTAAAAAAACATATATTTTGCTGTAGAATTCATCTTTATATGATAGTATCTGACATGATCAATGGTTTAAGAAATGTAACTGGAAAGCATTGATCTGATCAACAAAACCAGCATGTAGTCATGTAAAACAAAATAATGAGGGTTTGGATTATGGCTCAGGAGTAGGGTTATCTGCATATCATTCACATGGCCCTGGATGCCATTTCCTAGCACTGCAAGTAATAAAAGACAGGCTAGGCATCAGATCAGAGGCAGCAGTACATTCTAGTAATACTTCTTTAGTAAAGGAAAACCTCCACACATTATAGTTGATCTAAATTGAGGACACCAGTAAAATGTCATCCAGGCTTTAATGGGCATGGGACATGATTGAGCTGGGTCCCAACAAGCTGGGTCACAAGGACACGTTTTTTTAAGTGGCTTATCAACTGGCTATGGAAAAAAGAAGAGCTGCTGAGATATTATATCCACAGAGAATGTTGACAACTTGATCCCTGATAAATGGGTTTCAATGGGAGACTACCAATATGATTGGATGGTTTCCATAGTTTTCATATATGATACTTTGATTTTGACTTTGGCCTTTTTATTTTAGTCAAAAATCACTACCATATGCCATCATTCACCCAGTGGAACTCCAGGGCACTTTCCCTCAACAGTCATATTAAACATAAATATATGAAGTGGATTACCAAGCTAGATTCACCCAGCAGAAACCTCTAATCCTAATATTAATTAAGAAAACCTAAACAAGGGGAAAAATTGCCACTACAATGGAAACACATAAAACTCAATGTGGTAGGAGGTCTGCTGCTTTAAAAAGTGAATCATATTTTCAAAGAAAGTATGTTTATTAGTTTCTACCGTACAAGCCAGCCTGGAGATGGAATTAGGATGTATATATTCAATAAGAGAATAATAATAAATGCTCACTGTGTCCAATTGTTGGCTGCTAAGTATCCTTCGTTGATTAGATCATGAGTTTTTCAGAAAGAAAAGCTCGGCCCAAATTCTGACTTAATTTCATAGAAGGTGAAGAAATAGGAAGGAAGGGGGTGGTGTTTCAGCTCCATAGATTGCTTCCTGGGGTTATCAGGAAACAAGCTGTCTTCTAGGAAACAATTGACATGCAACCACAAGAAACACATCTGGATACCTGGTGGGGAATGCAGATGCTTTACTCATTGCTGATCAGCAAGGCCTTCCGATTGCCAACTTTTATGCTGACCAATATCTTTATCATTCCTGAGAAGCAGCAATTAAGCTGCTAATTGATTCCATGAATGTAGAAGGTTTTCTGGTATCCGTTAGTTATTCTTGAGATCAGAAAGCAAAGGCAAGGGGACCTAAGTCACACTTGTTCTGCAATAACAAGGTTAAGCATAAAATCTTTATATTTACATCATCATCTAAACACACAGTCTCAGTTTTTAATAGAAAACGAATTTCTTCTCAATTGTCATCCTCAAGGGGACACACGTATATCTTTCCTAAAAGACCTCTTTAGGTAACCAATATCAGAGGTGGTTACTCTTATCAGCAAAGGGATTTAATAATAACAGTAGTTTAGTTTTATCAAACTGTCTAGTAATTCAAATCAACACTAAACTTGTTTTCCAAAAGGAAAATTGGTATTAAAATGAAAAAGTCATAACAAGAGCAAATAATAAATTTGGTTTTTAAAAAATGAGAAAAAGAAAACCCTACATTTTCACAACCATGCTGCTTAATATTCTCCTACCTTTTCCCCTTCTCTTAATAGCTAGGCAACACTGATGTTCATGGTGACATGTGCTTGCTCTGAGGTAGGGAAACCAAGGCAAAAGTCAGAATAACACCATTGTTGTGGTTATAAACACAACCTCTTAAGCATTTAGCATAAAATTTTGCTTTCACTTTGCTGGTTAAAGGTATGATATATTATTACCAAGCTCTAGGACATATTTTATTCCCCAAAGGACACTTGTCGGAATGGAAACTTCAGAGATGTCCCAAGGGGTAAGAATGTGTGTGTATACACATCCACATTCATACATGAATACAAAACAATATACAGACCAGACTCCAAGTGTCTGATTACAAGATGCTGACAGATCACCCAGCTTGATGCTATTTTTATATTACATTAACCTCCAAAATTACTATTAAAAAATTTCACTTGTAAAACCAAACACTGGAAATCCACGATCTCTTTTAACCTCCAAAATTACTATTAAAATAAAAATTTTCACTTGTAAAACAAAACACTGGAAATCCACGATCTCTTTATCTCTCTGAATCTTGAACACTATCCACTTGGAAGCTTAGGTATCTTGGCTGTGACTCTCTTTTTAACAATCTTCAAACATTAAGAAAAGCCCAGTGTGTAGCATTTAGGAAATAGAAGCTATGCTGAAAATAGATTGGTTTCCAGAAGTTGTACTAAATCAGTGGTTTCATTTTGGCACCCATGGCATAGAAAGAGAAAATGAATAAAGGAACAAAGCTATGAAGATTATACTTTCTCTTGCCAAAAGGCTCCTGGAACCACAAGAAAAATATGTTGGTAACGATCTCCACTCTCCATGCAGCAGCTTTCTTCTAACAAAGAACATTGCTGGTATTGGGCCAAATTAGACTCTCAGATATTCACATGTTCTTCTTCAGCCAAATTCCAATGCATATATAAGTGCTCGATTATATCATAAGTGGATTATACAGAAATAATAACATCATAGAAACTCACAAGAATTTGGAACAGATTTAAAATTTTGTTTTGAAATTGGATGTTCATTAATATAAACTTACTTTTAGCAAACTATAATTGGCTTTAGTGTGTCAAAAAAACCCCAACAAAACAGTGAGATATTTCTAAGAACTTTTTGCGTGGATTCTGAAGGCTTTGAACATAATCCAAAAATGTCTTTGGAAGATAGATGACTGTGAACTATATTAACTATGCTATTTATATCAAATCTCAAGTGGTCATAGACAATGGAAATAGCCTGGCCCTTCATAACCACTGACAACCAAAAGAAGCATCAAAACTTTATAAAAGAAAAACACACAAAAATATATAAACAGATTGATTTTGTGAATTCATTAGGAAAAAAGCAACTTTTGCATAATATACGCAGACATTTTGCTATTATTCAAACTTTTAGTTTCTTCCAAGTCTCAGTGACTTTTTTCATTATTCAATTGATGGTTTCCAACATTATATGAACATCCAAACAATGGATAGATTGAACATTGTTTGTTCTTGCTTTGAAATTGTAGGAATCCACATCTAATGTCAATTAAAGTCTGATGCTAGAATACAGTGACTATGAAAGGGAATACACCATTAAAATGAATCACATGACAATAAAATGTTTCCATGTAGCCACATAGTTTATCTCTAATATCCATTTGAAATAAGGAAGCATTTTATTTCTAGTAAATATAACAAAATGTTACAACTTTGAGACAGAACCAGAAACTATACCTTATAGCATTGAAAAATGAGTCTTGCAAAAAATCTTCCAGGTTGCCAAACTGCCTACTGAACCCTTCCAAATCAATAGATGTTTCACCTCCTGGAAATGACAAGCTCCCATTTCCTACATGGAAGTAAGCATGTTATTCCAAGGTTTATCCACATCATGTTAGGTCTGCTGCCATCTAAGGTACTTGGGTTGCTATGAATCTATATAGGGATAAAATGTTGTCATTCATTGGTCTATGTTCACCAATAGCACAGGAATCTGTCCTTGTTCAAAAGGGTAAAGTATGGATTTAAATAGTGTTAAAATGTCTCCAAAGAAAGCTTCTGATGAATCTAATACTATTGATAAATGATTATTAGGAATAGGAAAGGAAGTGTTAGTTCTGCTATGTCAAAGTATCTGTCAGGAGGACAATTGATCATCTGAAAGAAGACAATGGTTATCTTCAAAACACTACAGGTGAGAAGATAACAGTAACATTCAACATATTGACAATCACTGAATGTATGGGTTTGAAATGACAGACTGAAAACTATTCATCCCTCGTAGAGAGTCTAATGGCTACCTATTTTCTAATAACACACATCTGAAAACATTCATGACAGTATGCACAATGTACTCTAGATGGTGCTTGAAAATGAACAGATCCTGTCAAAGTATATACAACAATAATGAAGGGGGCCTTACATTGATTGGACTGTTTACTTAATCTAAAATATTGTAAAGGAAATTTAACGTTTCTAACCAAATGCTTACTGAACTTAACCAGTAAGATCTTAAACAACCTTTTTATTACTTAAAGCAAAATATTCAGTCTGCTTACCAATATAGAAATGTCACTGTGTGTGTATATATCCACATATATACAGCATGAGAGAAAAAAAAGCAGAAAATACTGGAATGTACTGTATATACTAAAATAATCATCATTGGTTAAAATTCTTGTTTCAGGAACATTAGAATCAAGTTAATTTCTTCTCAACCAATGCACCATGAGGTGGAGTTTACCCATTGGAAAGGGTCATCATTTACACCTGTAGGTGACTAGTTATTGACATTAGGACTCTCAGCCAAAGTAGATGGTTTATAAAGTAGATAGTTTATATTAGCAAAAGTATTGGTAGAAAATAAATGCAAGTGTTTTATTCCATTACCAAAATAGGCCTGAATATAGATAGACAGAGACTTCTCATTTTCTGCCTATGAAAACTTAAAATTCTGTTTAGAAGAAAGAGAAAGGGGCATTTTGAGGTGAAACATTTTGCTTTCAAAACTGTGAACTGGTGTTATGATGTCTGCCCCACTGAGAACTTAGGTCTCCTGAGAAGGGACGACTTGAGACTGTCCGCCCGTTCCCAGCCTCCCTTTCCCGGGAGACAATCAGAAGTGACAGGGAGTCCACTCAAGCAAGAACTCCTTTATTTTTTTTCTTTTTCTGACAAACAGTGAGCCCCTTTTTAAAGCCTAAAACCACAAGGCTAGAGAGGGGGGCGGGGTAGATGCCCTGTCGGGCCAATCAGTTTAAAGGTCACCCACACATAAACAGCTTAGGTTCCTCCCTCCTTGCTTCCTCCACAGACCCCCACAGACCTTTGTCAACAACTTGGTTCCTTCCTCCCTGGACCATCTTTACTTGTAAACAACTTGGCTCTGCAGACCCTTACAAACTGGAGCTCACTGCGAGTCATTCTCTTACATATCAAACTTTAAACAAAACCAGGTGTCATTGTTTTCCCCATCAGAAACATGGCTGTAATGAGGATTCCTATGAAGTTGCAAAACAGCAACTTGATATAGGAACAAAGTCACTTACAGAATATATGAAGACATTATGCAAAAAGTATACTCCAACTGCCATTGAGATGACTGCGGTCACATCCGAATTTGTACACTGGAAAGCTCCATCAATCATGAATGACCAGAAGATAATTTCTTACTGTAAAAGAGCCTCTCACATGAATTGCAATATGCAAAGGTCATTTTGGAAGTTGAAATGAACATTTGACAACAATAAAATCACCTCATTGCATTTGTAATGTGAAAAATTGTTCTGTTTGATACATGCAAAAATGTTGGAAAGTGGATAAATACCCTTTCTAGCCAGAAGAGGTATGTTAGAGATAGATTTGTGACATGGCCTGGAATGAACACCATATCAATCCGAGTTTAAGTAGCAAGTTGAGTTCTCCAAACCTGTATTGAGCTGAAAAAAAAGATAAAAACTCCTCATTGTTTCCTTGAGACATGCATTTCACTGTGGCAAAGAGCAAGTGGACGTGCATTACATGGAGAGTCTGGGACTGCTTCAGCGAACTAAGTTGATCATGAGCATTCTTCCAAAGCAATGCAAAAGCTTTATGGAGTGGAGAATAGATAGAAAATTTGAAACAATCTTCTCATTATTTCCTTTTAAAAGTGTCATTCCTCAGCTGGCTGCTGTTTCAGGAATGCAAGGTGATGGGACAGATTTGGGCAGGTGTTGGTTACAGGAGCAAGCAACTTTGGCAGCCAAAATGAAATAGTGTCATGACATCAACTGAAAATGTTTCAGCTGTAAGAAGCAGGATGCTGCACGCTGCGCTGAGATGACTGTATTCTGCAGTGTCCCATCTGACACTGCATAACACAGTCACCAGTGAGCCAGGGTCTCCTATAGCTGTCACAGGGACTGAACAATACACAGCACACCAGACAGCAATGCACAATCCAAAACAGGAGAGAGGGGGGGGGAGGGAGGGGAGTGAGAGAACACAAGCAAAACACGTGTCTGTCTTGCACAAACCTTCGGGTTCTGTGTTTTCTTTGTGGTGCACTTGCTTCAGCGGGCAGCAGAAGATTTCGTGACACTTAGCACGAAAGGGGGACTCTTTTTTCTTTAATTCCGCAGATTGGATGGAATCTTGCCGTAACATAATGTATTCCTGTGTGCCAGGGGGGGCGTCATCCAGAACTGTGGTCACCACATAACAAAATGAACTCAAGTTAGAGCTACATGAAAGTAGTGAACATCTTCAATCAAACCTACTCCCAGGGAAGACTAATGAAGCAACATTTTTATACAAAGCTTTAAGGAAACATATCTAATAACACATATAATAATTTTATTCTAATAACACATCTTAACAATTTTATTTTAAGGGGTTGGAAAAATCTCCTGGGAAAAGCTAGCTATTAGATAATCTATACCTGCTTTGCTAGTACAATGACATTTTTAAAAGTGTTAAATTGTACCAATAGTATAATATTTTCATGTTGATAAGCATGTTGTATTTAACAAAACACTGCATAGAGCTCATGTTTCAATTTAAGAGGCTATATAATTATTTACAGATGAAATTGCACAATGTCAACCAATAATCACTTATGTTTCTTTTCTCAATCTGACTCTGACAAGAATCTGACTTCCAAGTTGCTCTCTATGCTTTGACTTCCAAAAGAACCCAAGTCCTTATAAATATCCTTCAGATGTTTAAAGTGCTTTAATGAAGATGACAGCTTTCTACTGAGTGCCCCAAAATTAACAGTGGATCAAAGACCTACCTGGCTGAATTGTACAAGAATAGGGCCAGGTTTACAAATTTGGGCCTTAGATGTCCACTAGGCTCTTGTGAGCTCTGATTTTCTTCCTAGGCTCCCTGTGTGTTTAAGCAGGTTCTTTCTTATCACTGTCTTTCCCTGGAAAAGCTGGATGTGTGCCTTTATAGGGTCCACAGCTACTTTCTTTAGTTTGAAAACCACCCACTAAAGTGGGTGCAAATGTGATTTGCATTTGCAGAAACAGGGAACTGACCCAAGAATGGAGTTTTTCTTTCACACCCTTCCCCAATGAGGCCATTCCATTTCCCTAGGAGTGAGTCAGTGCCTCCAAAGCTGTGATTAATGGTATGCTGACTCATTCTACTCCCCCAAATGCATACACTTAACATGCATTTAGAAGGACTGATAGATCCCACCAGCCCATTTCTTACAGGGAGAATAATGCCTGTGGTGTACAAAACAAACAACTTATGGCTGAATTTAGATGATATTCAAAGGCTTGGTAAAGATTTCAAAATTCATTGGCTGGGGTCTCAACGATCTTAAAGAGCTTTCCTTCATGTAGAGGAGAAACGGTATAGAAAACAATATAACTAAAAAGTTTACATTTAGGCTTTAGAAAAAGTTCTTGATAGACAGCCTATATGAGCCTATATGTAGAAATATTATTAAATTATGCAAGAAGGTAGTGAATATTTTAGTTCAATTTTCCTCTAGCATTCAGCAGCAGTAATCAAAAATATTGTATAGACACACCATATCACAGCTTTTCCTGGCAGAGATTTCCCTTCATCTACTAGCAGTGTTACTATAACTTCTTAGAATCTTGTTGGTGAGTGCACATGTTTGCTAGCAACAGCTGCTATTCAAAGCATTTGCAACCATTTCCTGCCATGAGCAGATAGTCATGATAATATACAGACTTCTCAAATTCCAGTATCACAGCTGAAGAAACATTCCAATTTTACCATCCAAAATATTAAAAGAAAACTCTCCAAATTGGAACTCATAAAAACACATTAATAATTATATAAAAACCAAGAAATTCTATTTTTAGGAACTGATATATAGAAAACTTTTTTTAGATTAAGGGACAGTTGGGACTAAAAAAGAAAAACATGACTTTTGGATAATGAATAAGGAGAGCTTGTTACTAGGGACTACACAATGACTATCAGCAAATTGTCTTACATTTTCATTGTTCAATACCAACAATGATGTCACAAATGGGCATTTCTGGAGATTAATGGTGGACCGAAGCTAATAGCCTTTGGCTGACTCTCCAGCCATCAGCTTTTCCCAGCTGCTCATTAATTCCCAGAAAATGTCGGACACTGCCATCATTATTGTTTAATTCGATAAAACTGGTTATCTATAACATATAACACAATTCTAGCAAAAGCAACCTGCTGACTGATACAAGAGTTAACCAGCAATTCATCATGATGGGGAAAGCATGAAGGTCACCAAAGTGCAGGCTAATTGCTTTCCACAAAATTCCCCCTCTCTCTGGTTCTTTCCTCAAATTGAATTTAGCAAGTGTAAAAGGTGCCAAGATGAGAGCATTTAAGGAGCCATCTGAGTAATAACCAAAGGCGCAGAACATTTCCTTGGAAATCGTGAACATCTGGGACTTAATGGCTTTGCTCTGGGTCTCAGGCTGTCTTTACTCAATGCCTCAAACATCACTCAATTCAGGCGAAACAGAAAAAAAGAAAAGATAGCTACTCTAACAGGATCTCGGTGCTCTGTTGACCATGAGCTACAAATAGTCTGCATTGTTTTTACCAGATATCATTGTATAAGCAATATTTCACGAGTCTATAAAATCCCTGAACTTGGGGATATTTTTAATAAAAATATAGAATTGTAACATGAAATTCACTTGTTTATTGGACTTCCTCAAATAGGAGAGTGGTTGTGCCTTTGACAGGAGCAGAAGATGAGGATTTCCCATAGGACTGAACCAACTGTTACATATTCCAACCATAAATTTATCCAACCTTGGAGTTATATTAAAACTTGATTTAGACAAAGCTTTTTGCCATTTCAAGTGTTAAGCTTGACCTCTTTTTTCTTTCTTTTTCTTTTCCCTTTTTGGTTTTTTGAACAGTTACCAAAGAATAGGCCTCTGTGCAAACTGTAAACTACATAGCTGGTGCCCCTGCCTTGATCACAAAGCCCCCCACTCAAGACTGCAGACTCTCACAGGAGCAGTCTAGAGTTGGAGAAGAGAAATGCATACACACAAATCCACACATTCACAGACAGACACTGACAGGTGGCATACTCAGACACAAAGTTAACAAGAGTAAGTGTAGTAATGAAAATGATTGTTTGTTATGAGCACACTATGAAAGAGTTAGTTCCCATTATAAAAACAAAACAAACAAACAAACTATTGACAACTCTTAGGTGGGCCAGATTAGACCTAGATTTGTTTTCTCAGCAACAGCACTGAGCTAAATAACATTATAAAATCCCTACTCTTCTCTAGCCTTCTCAGCTATTTCCAAGGTCAAGAACAGGGGCAGAGGGCAAGGGGCAGGCAGTCACAGTAAGAGAAAAACATTTGATTCCCATTTCAAACTAGAGCTAAGACACCAATCTATAATAAAATGTAATTGTTTCTAACAAAATTAAAAATTCCAATGGACTTTATCTTTTAAATATATTTTAAATATATTTTAATGAAAGAAGTTAATAATGTATCATCCCTACTATAGGGAAGTCTATTTCTTAGCTTATGAAAATTGTACCAATAGCTACAGCATTGCCCTCAAAGAACAGCTGCCCAAGTATCAGCAGTATAACAAATACTATGACAAAATCTGCACAGCCAAGGACTGGAAAAGCCTAGCCTAGAAGCCAGGATCCTGGAGTGTTAGCCACCAGGCCCAAACAAAAAAATACTTCATAAAAGCATCCCTACCCAACAATGAGGACCATCAGTGTTTCTTACCTCCAAAGATTCCAAGTATCTCTCATGAAATTTTCTGTCTTTATTCAAAGACATAAAAGCAACCAGAAAGAGCCTAAGAAACTAGACAGTGCCACAAAAGGGACTCGTCCCCCTTACCAGGCCACTATAATTCTCAATATTTGCTGGCTTCAACAAGAGTCAGTCAATAAACCCTCGATTATTTAATGATGTTATTTTTCTGTTTTTGACTGTACACAAACATGAATCTCTTTCTGTTTTCGAATCTTTACAAACATGACTCAACATAATTAACGATACACAATTTTAAAGCCAAGCAAATTTGAGATCACCAGGTCAAGGAGAATGAATACAGCACAGGGACTACCAATCAAAGTTATCAGGTGTATATTAGTGACTCCAAGAAAAAAAATGCTTTAGAGTCATTATGATACACAAAAATAAGGCAAAATACAGTGAGTACCAAATATTCTCACATAATCAGAAAGACAGTGAGGAGAAAATGGAGTAATTACCACAATTAGTCTTCCATGTCGCTGAACACCTGTCATGTTGAAAAGTACAAATAACCACCGCATGTGTTAGCTCAACACCTCAATTTTGCCTCCCAGCTAATTATCTACTTATCTGTATATGATGCTTAGGCTTTATTGCCCCAGCAGATACCATCAAGCTGGTAGATTCAAATGTTAGGAGCTTAGAAAATTCAGTTAGTGAAAGGGGTTAGTGCTAACACTCATTTTATTTGGTCAAAGTAGGAACAACTTTTTTGTTATTTCTAAATTTTCATTTAGGGTTTCAGAAAATCATCTGTGATTTTCTCCATTCCACAGTCAAAAACTAGTATGTTTCTCTCTCTCCCACCTTCAGGTTATTTTGCTCTTTTTATCTTAAAATGAAATGCAAACCCAGTACTACCATCTTCTCATTTACAAAACATGCCTATCTTTGTACTAACAGTAGATTCCACTAGTCCCTAGATTCCACTAGTCCCAATACTGGGTTTTGCTGCCTTAAGTCCTATTCTTTCTGTTCCCTCTGAATGCCTTTCTGTGTACTGTATGGACCTACTGAAATGCAATACTTTAGAAATGTCTTTTTAGTAACTTTAGGTAAGTCGGATAAGATCTGCAATTATTCTCACAGGACACAAGCTCCATGAATAAGGGACATTGTCTCATTTGCCACTGTACATGAGGAGTCCAGAACATTGCTGTAATCACAATATACAGAAACATTTCTTATTAACCAAATGAAGGGTTCTCTTTTTCATTTAGCCATCCATCAGTACTAAGGCAAATGGTCAAGTCACTCTTCCAACTCCTAATTTCCAGGTGACTTTTGAAGAATCTTGTGATACCTTGGGGATAACTTTTGGCTTATTGTAGGCTTTTGCTGAAATGTTAGCTTGATGCTCACATACAGGTATAAGCCTTTGCTTTATAACTTAAATAGAAGCTCCCAGCGGGCAATAATCATGTCTCAGTCACTTTGGGGATTGTCTTTGTTACTTTTCTATTGCCATGAAAAACACCATGACCAAAAGAAACTTATAAAAGAAACAATTTAATTTGCACGTTCATATTTCCAGAGGGTTAGAGCCTATGACCATCACGGCAGGCAGCATGGCGCAGCATGGCAGCAGACAGCCAGGCATGGTGTTGTAGCAGTAACTGAGAGCTTCCATCTGATCCACAACTAAGAGGCAGGAAGAGAAATAACTGATGATGGCATGCATTTTTGTTTTTGTTTTTGTTTTTGTTTTTGTTTTTGTTTTTTACCTCAAAGTCCACCTCTACTGACACACACCCTTCCAAATTGGAACACACCTTCTAATCTTTCACAAACAGTTCCACAAACTGGGGACCAAGAATTCAAACACATAAGTCTATTGGGGCCATTCTCAGTCAAACCCCACAGGGATCATCTTCACATTCCGAATGAACTATCCCACTTTGCACACAGTATTTCTACATATACAAATATGTCTAGGGATAGTCATGCCTACCTTGAAAGTGTGCATTAAATTGTAAAGAAAATGGCCAAGTGTGCAGCACATAAACCTGGCACCACGAGGCACAAAGTCAATGGGAGTCGCATGGAAGGAAAGGCTGTCCACAATAGATAAAACTGCAGAGTACTATAGTCTGGTGGTTTGAAAACCAGGGACTCTACAACTTTTTGTGTGACATCTGGAGTGCCACGTCACTTCTCTGAGTCTCAGTTTTCTCATTTAAAAGCTGGAGAGATGTCTCTACTTTTTTAAAAAAAAAATGAGGCCTAATGATTCCCTGTTGGGGGCAGCTGTTCTATGCATTGAAGGATTTTGAGTAGCAGCTCTGATCACTACCTACAAATCCAAGTGCACTCTCCTCAGTGTAACAACCAAAAATATCTCCAGATATTGCCAAATCACCAGCATGCCCTCACCTACTGTATCCAAAGTCACCTTACTTGAAATTGGTGATGGGTAAAGACTTTCTGGCCTACAAGACTGTAGAGCGAATCTTAAACGGTCTTATTAATTGAAAACACCAGGCCAGGTATTGAGGTAAATTCTGAATGATCAGAGAGACAGAACAAGCCACAGCCAACCTCACCTTGCCAACTCCTCAGCTGATCTTGTTTCCTCAGACTGCAGGCTTCTGAGTCTTCACCCAAATGAAACTCAGCTCAACTGCTGCTCAAAGCCTGAAAGCTTAAGAGGCCTTCTAGCTTCTGGTTTCCACACCTTATATACCTTTCTGCTTCCTGTCACTACTTTCTGGGATTAAAGGCATGTGTCTTTCTCAAGCAAAGACATGAGATCTCAGGTGCTGGAATTAAAGGTGTGTGCCACCATGCCTGGCTGTTTCCAGTGTGGCCTTGAACTCACAGAGATCTGGATGGATCTCTGCCTCGGGAATGCTAGGATTAAAGGCATGTGCTACCACTGCCTAACCTCTATGTTTAATCTAGTGGCTGTTCTGTTCTCTGACCCCAAATAAGTTTTATTAGGGTACACAATATTTTGGGGGACATAATATAATCACCACACAAGACCATTTATGAAGAACTACCACAAATCCTTGAAACCCATTTGTGACCATCAGATATACTCTGCATCCTAGAAATGCTCATTAGTTCGCAGAAGTAAATTCACACGATCTAAACCAAATAAAGAGGAGGATGCATTGGTGACCATGCCTTGTCGACCAGGGAGCAGAAATTCTCCACTGAACTGTTACAGTTGAAACCCCCAATGTTACACATCAGTGGGGTATTTTCTCAGTTTAGAGCAAAGGTTTTCTCCACTGACTGACACTACTTGACATTTTCTGATAATTTTTAGGTGTCTCTGGTGAATAGAAGGCAAGTCCCAACCAATCAAAGTACTGGTTTAGGTATAGGGAAGAAGCCAAAAATGGAGGCTTCGGATGCTTTTTGTTTGCTTGTTTTTGAGACATGGCCTCATGCAGCCCATGCTGGCCTTGAACTTCTTATTTGGCTGAGGATGACCTTGAACCTGATCCTTTTGTTACCACCTCCCTGGTTCTTGGCTAGAGGGGTGTACCACCACATCTAGGAATCAAACTCTGGCTATATGCATGCTCCAGCATGTATTCTACCAATGCAGCTACATACACAACTCCTTGTCTAGCTTTATGTAAGCAGCTTTCTCAAAGCTGAGCCTTCTATTCATGTAAAAGCTCATGTGTCCAGGAAGCATGCATTTACATGCTGGAGAGAGAAATGAGTCAATTATAAAAGTACAGTTTCACTGAACAGAGCAGTGCAGTTCTAGTGGTCCTCTGCACTGTATGAATGGCATATACTTTATCCCTGATACTGTTTTAATGAAGCATTTGAGAAAATACGGCAAGATATGCAAAGTAGATTCCATTTTACAACATTGAGTATTGTTGTATGGCTAAATGATACTACCACAAGCATGGACACCATCCTACTACTTTCATATTTTCTGCCCGTATCTTCTTGCATTCCCATCCTGTGAACACCTATGAAGCCTAAGTCCATAGCAAGTGTCCATACACACTCACATTTTGAAAGCCTAGATGGCTGAGCCTTATCCACTGTTTCTAGCTATGAAGACTTGGAATGAGGCCCCAAAATGGCATTTTTTCCCAAGGTCTCGTGTAGATGGTGCTGATGCTGGTAAGCTTTCAGACTCAAAGAGCCACTATTCCAAGGATTTGTTTTTTCTCTCCTGGTATCTCTGTCTGCATGTAGTCTATGCTTTGTAGTATAGCCTAAAACATTATAAACTAGGGGTACTCTTGGCTGTGGCTGAGCATTTGAACCACCTGGGGGGCTTTTAAAACTAAAATACCCACAGTTGCATGCCAGACTAATTAAACTAGACTCTTCTGGTTGAGCTCTGAGCACTGGTAGCTTTCAAAGTTCCTCAGGTGACTTGAGTGTATTGCTAGTGTCGAGAATAAGCATTCTAAGTAAACCTTTGTCTCTCCTACAATGAAAATCCTTCTATCCTTTTCCTGGGGCAGGTTCAGCTCTCTGATTAATTGTGTCTTTCCACTCTTCCCACTCATCAATACAGAGATGCAGTGAATCCTTGTGTGGTGGCCCTTTTCTTTTCACTGTACCACATTATGCCAATGCACACATCTCCACACAGCAATTCTGCTCCAGCCTGAACAACCACGGTGGATTTCTCAGGGGTTCATTACAGCTAATTGCAACCCTAGCCTGTATTATAATTTTTAAAATCATTATCTCATCACTAGCCAGTTTTCTTTTACCAAACAGATCTAAACTCTATCCTTACTGATGCCTTTCAAGGACTTGGGATGTGGGACACGTGCCTTGTGCTGAAAGCCATTCCGTGGTGCTGCATCCCCTCACTATGGTCTCTTTTCTACATGACTCTAATATGGGGCCCTCTTACTCTCTTTCAGACTTTTTATACCACTGTAAGGTCGGGTCAGGGACGTTCAAGTTTATCATAACAAAATGATTCTATAATCTCACAGGGAACCTTGTTGGGTACTCGATTTTCATTTATAACATCACAAGAAATGAGATTGAGAGTACAGTTTGCAGAAACTGTTGCTTTGAGTCCTCTAATTCAGTATTCTAACAGCTGCATCTAAGAAATACCTTGGGAGATTTTAACAAAGTGTCCCTGCCTAGGATGCATTTGTAGAGATTTAGGGTTAATTGGCTTATAAGTGTAGTTTGGGCCTTGATAGTCTAAGCAGTTTTCCTATTGGTTCCAGAGTGCACTGGGGCTGACAAGGAGTCTAATTGAAGGGGAAAGAGGAAAACTCATAAATATAAGCACAATGAACTGCAAAAAAAAAAAATGCTTTCCTGAGTAAGGAGGAACTTTAAAAGAAGCACGACTTTAAAATGCTAGGCTCTTTGATCAAGTGTGGACTATCAATGAATCACTCAAAGAGAAATTTGTAAAAGCCCTCAGTAGTGCGGTAGGGTCATTGACAAACACTGTCCAATCAACTTGTGGTTTTTAATCACAGCTCCTGTATCATGTACTATCAATGAGACCCTTGGAATGTCAGAGATCCCTTTAAAATTTAATTTCCTCAGCCCTAAAATGAAATAAGTTATTTTATTTTCCCCCAAAAGTTAAGGTTTATTCATTTTATTTTATGTGTATGAG
Organism: Neotoma lepida; assembly: GCA_001675575.1. NCBI lineage: Eukaryota > Metazoa > Chordata > Mammalia > Rodentia > Cricetidae > Neotoma > Neotoma lepida. The sequence goes on from LZPO01066299.1 coordinate 229,027, forward strand.
TGTCTTCCTACATCTATGTATATGCCCACAGAGGTCAGGAGATGGTGTCAGATCTCCTGGAGCTGGAGTTATAGAAGGTTGTGAGCCACCAAGTGGGTATTGAGAAGTGATTCTGCGTCCTTTACAAGAGCAACAAGTACTCTTAACAGCTGAGCCATGTCTCTAGCTGCATGTAGCAACTACTTTTACATGTATGTTCTAGTCCAGTTGCATGGTTTCTCCAAGAACAATGATAGACATGAAGATTCTCAATCCTGCCATACCCACATAACAGGAACCAGAACTGACATTTCCTCAAGATTCAAAGCTGACTGCTATAAACATTAAAGTTTGAGGTAAACCTAGTACATTATTTGGCACACAGTCATATAATTGGTATTAGATATGATATTAGATATCGTTTTGTCCCCTTCTATCCTGAGACCGAACATTTATTTGGGTAGATATTAAAATATATTCATGGAAACACAACTGGTGAGTGAAGGAAGTCACCTACAGTGCTATCCTGGGAAAATAAAATTTCTACCTTTTATAGATAACCAAAGAAATCCCAAGACAACTGTTCAATGATTAGAAAAAAAGTGGTATGTGTGGAAGCATCCTCCAGTGTGCTCATTATTGATATCTACCTCATATATATTTAGTATATCTTAAATATGTTAAACTGATGCTAAATTTGAGTTTACAATGTAGGTGTTGTTCCTGGGGGGAGGGGACACCAACTTCTACCACTTATACTATTGCTGGTAAAGCAAAGCTGTTCCATTATCTTTATTGCAGTTTTGCAGCAGAAGGAGGAATGTTCCAGGGGAGAAGGAAGATGGCTATACTACCCATGAATTATAAAATTGACTGACAGGCCATATTTCTTTCATGAGGTCATCAGTGAAACTCTTGTTTGATCTCATTTGTTTTTCAATTAATGTGAGTTGTTTCTGGCCACATTGTTCTAGGGAAAGAAATATGTAACTTATCTTTAAAGTCACTTACAGATTGGTCCCAATTATTGCATTTACACACATTTTCCCATCTTCCTCTATGTACAATGATGGGGTCAGTGGTGTTCTTCAATAAAAAGATTCCTAGACTCATTGGCCCATGCATGCTCTTCCTTCTAGTTCTGTAGTATGTGGTGGTGGTGGTGGGCACTAAACAAATGTCTTTCTTTTTAACAACTATTAGTACAGAAGTCCCAGTTAGGCTCACAGAATGATGTTTTATCTGTTCACAGAAATATTTTTGCCCGACATCCTCTCAGCCTTTGAGCTTAAGACCTTTCTCATGCAATATCACAGACTAAACTGCTAGAGAAAGCCTATTTTCTTCCCCAAGTCTTATCCATTTTGAAAGCATCTCATAGAAAGGAGTGTGGCTTCTGTGCCAATACACTCTGGAATAAACTTGCAAGCTTTCCAACCCCACCTTCCTAGAAGTTGGGTCTCCGTACATACTGCCTGAGAGGGCAGGCTACAGGGACCCTGCACTAATTCTCCACAGTACTGTCTTCGGCTTCACAGTCCAGGGCTTGAGAGCTCATCTGGTCTCATGGGCCAAGGGAGAAGTTTGGTCCTGGTAGTTGTTCCAACTTTCCTGGACTGTTTTAGTAGCTAAGAAAACCCATGTCACGGATTCTGCCAACTGCTTTGTGCTGGTGGTTGGAAAATTAGACTGAAATATTGATTTAAAAATATGTATGACTGGGAGAATGACAGATGCCACCAAGCTTACTTCCACTTTTTCATATCCTCCCAATTTATGTAACTAGCAAACTCATATTCCTATGTATTAACCAGGCAATAGGCTTAGTTTTGAGCAAGCAGTTTTCTATTCATTCTGATTCTGCCCACTATTCTGTTCACATGGTGTTTCTTTCAACCCTTCTTGCCTCTTTCCACCCCCAGTGACACTATTAAAAATAAAAAAATCGCTCAAGTACATTAGTGACCCCTCTTAACTGACCTTTGACAGAAACCATGAAGCATGCACCAATATATAGGCTGTTCTTTTAACAATTATCTTTCAGAAACTCTGAAATACACGAATGTCAGTGTGGCTTTGTACACCCTGACTTGCCATGTGCTTTGGCTATGCTGATTAGAGCAGTAGTAAGAGGCTAGAGAAGGCCTTGATCAACTCAAGAAGGCTCTTTCCATTGATCAAGACAATATACCCAGTCTCTTGTTTCATTTCAAATATGCACCCATCAAATCCTTCTCTCCCTAGTTAGTCACAAACTGTACTCAGGCTCATCAGAAGGCAGTTAGTATCATTGGCTTCAGCATCATATTCATCAGCCTGTAAGCTCAAACGGTCTTCTATACCTCCAGGAAATAAAGGTTTTTCTTTTCTTAACCTGTATGCTGTGGAGGGATTCATCCTCCTTACATAGTTAAAAGCGGCACAGTTTTAGCTAATGGAACATAATTCTCAATTAAAATAACTGAAATCCACAAAATAATTGTAATAATGAAACATTCCAATTAAATGAGTGCTTTCTTTTGTACCCTTGCCTGCCACAGTTTCTTACTCCCCATTCAGTAAGTAGAGTTAGCTATTCTTCTTAAGAAGGCCATCACTGCAGGGGAGTCAGATGGAAGAATAGGTTGTGCCAGGTTAGAATCCACTCCAAATTTGTTTGCGAAGAATTTCAAAGCAAATGGTATTTGAGTTTGTTTACTCTTGCCAGCATTTCTGTTTAAGAAAAAGTCATTATGGTTATTTTAAAAGCCCCAAGCCATTAAATATCCTTAAAATAGCATTTAATGATTTAAGTGTAAATGAATCATAAACACTTAGATTTTAGTTGTTGTTGTTTTGTTTTTCTCCTTTTATTGAATGTAGGGTTTTGGGTTTTTTTTGTCTCACATAATGTAACCTGATTATGATTTCCCCTCTATCTACTCCTGTTAGCTCTTCTCCACCTCCCCTCTCATCCAGATCCACCCTTTTCTGTCTTTCATCAGAAAACAAACAGGCTTCTAAGGGGCAATAATAAAAATTACAATAAAATAATACAAAAACGAGCACATCAGAATTAAACAAAACAAATAAACAGAAGCATAAGAGCTCAAGAGAAGGCACAAGAAACAGACCTACTCATTTGCACATTCAGGAATCCTGTAAAAATACTAAAGTGGAAGCCATAATATATAAACAAAGGACATGTAGGGTAAAAAAGAGACAAAAATATATAAATAAAAAATTAATTAATACATACTAAGAAAATTATGTCTTGAAAAAAAAAGATCCTGACATGATATTATGAGACAAGAAACCTCCAAAGATGCTTTTGAGTTTGTTTTCTGTTGGCCATCTACTGCTGGACTTGCAGGCTACCCTTAAGAGTAGTTTGTTTCTCTGCAATCAGACTACCTTGGAGGAAACTAAATATTCATTTGCAAGTGGTTAACGATTGGAAATTGCTCCTGGGTTAGGGATGAGGGCTGTGTCTACAGTTATAGGGCCCCATCTGGTGCAGACGTGTGCAGGCCCTGTGCCTGCTGCCTCAGTCTCTGTGAGTTCATATGTGGACCAATCATATTGATTTAGTGGGCCTTGCTTTCATGATGTCCTCTATTACCTCTGGCTATTACACTCTTTCTGTTCCCTCTTCTCAGGGTTCCTTTAGGCTTGGGGGAAAGGATTTGATGGGGACATCCCTTTTAGGGTTGAGTGTTGCAAGGTCTCTCACTCTCTGTGTAATGTCTGGTTGTGGATTTCTATATTTGTTTCCATCTGCTGTTGGGGAAAGCTTCTCTGATGATGGCTGAGCAAGGCATGGACATATGAATATAGCAGAATGTCATTAGGAGTGATTTCATTGCTGCATAGAACAACAGTATTTGGTTTTACCCTAGGTCCCTGGGCTATCTAGTCTCAGATTCTTGGTCACCAAAGTACTGGCATGGAATAGGCCTTCAATAAAATCAGATACTGGCTGGTTTCTCACACAAACTTTGTGTGACCATCACACTAGCATATCATGTAGGCAGAAAACCACCATAGATGAAAGGGTTTGTGGTTTGGTTGGTGTTTATATTTTATGCGGAGTACATTCCTGTACCAATGATGCTAGCACATAGGTGTGAAGGCTCTATGGAGGCACCAGCTTGCCTTCTCCATGTTCAATGAGTTGTGTAGATATTGTTCTCAGCAATGGGGCCTTCCATTCAGTTTGTGGAGGGCAATCTATAGTCTTGGCAACAGCCTGGGTTCTTTGGGGGTTACCATGGGGGCCCTTTGACCAACAACTTAATTAGATATAGCCCAATCCTGGTATAAACACTTAAATTGAACTTCCTCCTCACTTCCTTGTAAACCCAGCTGGTTAACTGAGGCTTTGGCAATAGGGCACCTTCTCTCCTTCATCCTATTAAAGGGAAGATCCTCCAAGGGAAACTCCAAATGGGGATTGGAACTTACATTTAAAACATGTGCTGCTATTCACAGGATTTAAGTAGTGAAATACAATTCCTGATATATAGTCCCTATTACACAAAACATAACCAATATTAAAAACAAGCCACAAGGCAGGTAGTTTTTCCTGTCCCATAGAGACAGAATGTGAAAGAGATTAAGGAACAAATTCCATGTAACCCAACTGTCAAGATATAGAGCTGACTTTTTAGCCAAGACCCACATGCCTCCACAATCCATACCATATCCAGTGCAACCTGACTCATCCTTGTTTACATATCTCTGGTAGGCTGAATGATGGCCCTCTCAAAAAGACCCACATCCTAATCTGTAAGAGTTGTGCCTATGTTGCCTCAGGACTGTCAGTGAAATTCAAGTTGCTCACAGTTGCTTTTCACATGGGGATTAATGAAGTAAACATAAAGGAAAAACAATCATATGATGTGATTTTAGTTTTGATTTTCAAATATGCACACAAAATACTGTGTTTCATTATGACTTCTTCAAACATCCATGTCATTTATTTTGCTCATCTTTGATTCCTCTTCTATGTACCACACACCTGCTGGTCCCCTGCTTCCACCTAAATAGTTTCTTTTTACTTTCATGGTGTGTGTGTGTGTGTGTGTGTGTGTGTGTGTGTGTGTGTGTAAATATAGATACCTCCTGTGATGGGTAGCTTTAATGGTCAACTTGACCCAACCTAGAATCATCTGGGAAGAGATTCTTAATTAAATATTTTCTACATTAGACTGGCTTGTGGACATATCTGTGGGGAACTGACTTAATAATTGCTGTGGGAAGACCCAGATCATTCTGTGCAGCAGCATTGCATTCCCTAGGCACAGGATCGCATACTATATAACTATAGAGAAGAGGCTGAGCACATGTATGAACTGATGGATTTCTCTTTCCTTTTGACTTTGGATGTGATATGACTAACTGCTTCACATTCCCACCTAGACTTTCTTTCATAGAGGAACTGTAACCAGGCACTGTAAGTAGAAAAAGCCCTTTCCCTTTAGGTTAATTTTTGACATGATATTTTATTACAGCAACAGAAAAAATTTCCCTCTTGTGAGAGAAAACATGGGTTACTTGTTTTTCTGAGGCTGGCTTTTGGGCTTAATGGGATGATTTATAGTTCCATCCATTCTCCTACAAATGAGATAGAATCTTAAAATCAGATGAGGAAGATAGAAGAGTGGAACTAAAAGATGAAAATAAAACATGTAGGGGAGATTATCAGTGAGAGAGGATTTGCTCCAGTACTGCTGCCTCTGAAGATAGAAGAAGAATCTAGATTCTGGGAATGGTCATATTTTGGCAGCCAACGAGGAAACAGAGATAGCTGACCTCTAAGGAACTTAATTATGCTATGGAAGATAATTGTCATGAGAACAGACCTACAGCCTCCATAAAAAATGTAGCTTGTGCTTTCAGCATGTGAAAATATATGCATGATTTATGATCTACAGGAATATAAGACAGTTTGTGTAGTTTGATCTATTAAATTTGTGATATTTATTACAGCAGCAATAGAAAACTAATACAATATTCAAGCATTGTCCCTAAAACTCAATTGGCTTTAAAAGGTTTCTAAAGTTATTTTAATATCAATTATCAAATACTGTATGTAAAATTATCATATTCACTAACTTCTTTTTAAGGATGTATTTTTTATATGTATTAGTGGTTTGTCTGCATCTCTGTACATGTACCACATGTGTAGCTGGTGTTCATGGAGGCTAGAAGAAGATAATATATCCCCTGGAACTGGAGTTACAGACTGTTGTGAGGTGACATGTGCGTGCTGGGAACCAAGCTGAGGTAAGAGGAGAGTGCCAAGAGTCTCTAGTTCACTGTTTCAAAGAGAGATCCATGTAAGACAGACACAATCTTTATGACTTACTCTCCTAATATAGCTGTTACTGCAGTATAATCTATTATAATGGAAAAAATATGGAAGGCCCCACCAAGAAGGAGACAGCAAAGTAGAAGCATCAAGAAAGTGTAAAAGAGTGAGTCACAGAGCTATGGAGGGGAAGAGAGCTTCAAACAGGTAAACAGTGCGCAGGAAAGACAGGGTTCTGTTGTGACTGGAATGATGAATAGTGGCTTGCTTCTTCACAGATGGAATAAGCAGGCAACATGTTAATTTAAAATCCTGCTTTGGGAAATCACTGGTTATTGTCTGATATTCATGTAGTGCCAGCAGAGTCTAGGGCTGTCAAAAACAAAAGTAAGGGCCAGAAAAACATAATACAGGACATACATCTGCATGGGTTCACTAAAGGAACAAATGTTAACTGTGAAGCCATTCCTCTTGAACTGCATTGGAGCCAAGTGTCCACAACAGGAAGCAGCATGAATGTCCTGAATGTGATGTCTATCTCTTTTTCTGATGGCCTTTCCAGTTGGAACCCACTGGCGTGCCTGGAATTTTTGTATTTTATTAATGCACACTGAAAGAGCTGGACCTTTGGGAAATATCTAATTGGTGTCATCTAGAAGTGGGAACATGCCAGTCTTCCCAACATTCAAAAATGGTATCTGGAGGAATGGAAGCATTTCCCAGTTCTCATACAGAAGAAGACCCTCTGCTTTTTCCCTGATGGAGAGCTAACTGAAGTTCAAGATTTATGGCATGAAAGTCAAGGAAAATGGTCTCCACAAATTCTGTCCTAGACAATGAAGTGTTTATTATGTGGGTAGTTGAAGAGATGATTTTAAGTTACAGTGAAGTGCAGGAGAATCACAATACTTCTAGAGTTGTCTAGAGAGGGTTCATCCTGCTATTTTCTCTCCCATGGCTTTGTGTAACATCTGTTTTTACTGACAGGTACTCAAAAAGGAATATACATGAGATATTCTCAGCTCCTCAAGACATCACTTGACTCAAATCCTTATCTATCAAAGACATCTCTAGGTGATGCTATGGCAACCATGAAAAAACATTTGGGGCTGAAAACAAGATGGGTCACATTCGTATCTAGGAAGTAATAGAGAACATGGATCCATCCACATGCAGCATTGGGTTCTCAACATTTTTTAAGAAAGCCATTCCATGTAATTGCCTCCTACTCTTTCAGAAACTCTAGGAGTCCCTTAATAAATTTGTGGGAAGCATAAAAAGAAAGTGAATCTCTTCTTAATTACACGTATTTGTGGTAGTTACAGTGAAGAGAAGGAAACAAAAGAAAATAGGCATGTAGGCAAGCTTGCATGGTAGACTCCAGGAAGCTGAAGCCTCTTGCCTATTTTCCTGCTTTCATTTTTGCTTACCACTTTTGTGTGGACTGGGGTTTGCTTATCTTTACATAGTATCTCATAGATAGCTCACAGTCTTAATCATGGCACTGATTAAGTGCCCACTGTAATGTGTTGTCCACCAACTGATGCCGTAATATCTTGAGAAAAGCATCTTACCCATGATTTAGGGTCGCAGAAATACTGGGAATAAAGATATCTGGTATGATCGTGGGACAAGTCCAGTTCCTTGGAGGGGAGACATAAAGCTAGTGAAGAACAGGTTGCTAGTTAGTTTTATGTGTGAACGTGCCTATGAGATAGGATATGAAGATATCTGTTTAAATATTACTTGGGGTGTGTCTATCATGTCTGCGGGATGTTATTCAAATCACTGAACTAAGTAAAACTGAGTGTCATTCCCAATAGGAACAGCTATCACCCAATCAGCAGTGCAAAGTCTGAATAACAAAAAGGCTGAGCACTCCTGAGAAAGAAAAAATAGCTGGGCAGTGGTGATGCACACCTTTAATCCCAGCACTCAGGAGGCAGGCAGATCTCTGTAAGTTCAAGGCTCATCTGGTC
>LZPO01066299.1:237556-258293 GCA_001675575.1 Neotoma lepida
CACCACCACCACCACCACCATCATCACTACATTCTCTATGAGCATGCATCTCTATAGAACCCTAACTAAGGCAAACATCTAGGATGTTTGCTTAGGGATATGGAGGAAGAATTTTCCCATTTCTTCAAGCAAAGTTTGACTTAGCTACACTGATTTTTTTTATTGTAAAACACACCCTTTTCTTTCACACCTCAACCTTGGCAATGGTGATTAATAATTCAATATTGTGGTAGTTGTGTCCTTCAAGGTGCCCAATGGGTTATAATGTTATGTAGTCTCTTCCATTAAAATGTAGCGAGAGGGTCTGGGGAGATGGGTCAGTTGATAAACACTTGCCATGCAAGCATGAGGACCAGAGTTTGGATCCACAGAACCCTCATAAAAGCTTTGTAGTTCTAGAAAGACACACACACACAGACACACACACACACACACACACACACACACTGCCAATGTGAAGCAGAACCTCAAATAGGCTTTTAGCCAATAAAATGCAGCAAAGGGAAAGATTTTAAAAGCCCAGTTTATATCCCTCATCAGTTGATTTTAAATTCCTCAAAGGGGAAGTTAAAGTGACAGTAAGATGGCTCATCCATTATGAGCACTTGCTGCTCTTGTAGAGGACCTGGTTTCAGTTTCTAGCACTCACATGGTAGTTCACAACTATTTTTAACTCCAGTTCTTGGGGTCTGAGTCCTCCTCCTTCTGGTCTCCACAGGCATTGCACACATGAGGTACATATAGGTACATGCAGGTGAAACACTCATATACATAAAATAAATGAACATTAATTTGGATGAGCTCGACTTAATTGGTTGAAGGCACTAAAACAGAAAATCACCCACAGGCCTTGAAGAAATGAAGTGTCATATGGTCAGGGAGGCAAAGTGTCAGGTCCAAGAGATTCTGGGCAGTCAAGAATCTGAGGATGGACTATGGGATGACATTCACTAATCAACAGGGATATTGTTCCTCTAGGCACTAAATTAGGGATATTGTTCCTCTAGGCACTAAATTCTGTCAACAATCAAAGGGGCTGATTAGCCTGTGTTTCATAAAGTAATACAGTATAGTCCATACCTACAGCAGATCTTAGGTAATCCCTGGTAGAGGGAACAGTTATGTGTCATGCATTTTGCCATGCCAACCAATATCCAGTGGCATAGATTTTGCTAGCTATAAATGCTGTTGTTTTGAGGCTTTGATTGTGAATACTGAAGAAATAGAGTGGGTCATGTTTTTGCTCTCTTTTTAGTATTTTGGGGACTTCCATACTGATTTCCTAGGTGTCTGTACTAATTTCAATTCCCAGTAAAAGTGTAAAAAGGTTTCTCATCCCACACCCATATACTCACTAGCATATGATGCTTTTAGTTTTCTTGAGGCTATCATTCTGACTGAGATGAAATTGAAAATCAATGTAGTTTGAATTTACACTTACATGATGGCTAGATGTTGAACAGTTTTCCATATAAAGTCAAATAATCCAGACAAAGAAACGTAAGTTTACATGTATGCTGCCATATATGACATTTAAAAGACATGAAAAAAAGAAATGAGAGTCGTGAGGAAGTAGGAGGAGCAGGATGGGGGGTTAGTGTCCAAGTGGGTATATATGATCAAAGCACAATATATACATGTATAAATGTCACAAAGAAACCCACTAATCTGCAATTAATGCTTATTATATTTATAATTTTAAAAGAAACAAGCTGTGGTCTTATAAAAAGTTTTTAAATGGCTGTGTTCTATAAAGATTACCATGATAATTAGGTATGACAGTGCATGCCTCTAATCTCAGCACTCAATAGCTGAACCCCTTGTTTAAGCAAATCTTGCGCAGAGATATAAAATGTCAATCTGGTTTATATAGTACAGAAGGATCCTAGCTGGGTTGCTCTACCTCCCTCCATCTCCTAAACCTTCCTCCTCATGCACATTTGAAAAGCACTGCCCTACTAAAAAGGATTTAAGACCAGAAAAAAAGGATGGAGAAGCCAGGTTCGAAATACATTGCCATTTTCTCTACATCCAAGACAGTGATGGCCACCATTTGCTTCTGGATTGCCAAGGAAAGCACAAATGTAGATACAAGCCATAAGCTTGGGTAAATGGACAGTGTTTTTATTTTGATAACCAGCTATTCAAGATTTTCGCGAGCTCTAACAAAGAGGCATTCTACTGCAGTGTCAGCACCCATCGCAAACCACTATTCCAGGTCCCAAGTAAACAAAGCCAGCTGCTGCAACTGCTCCCATTCCAATGCAAAATTTATAGAGACAGTAAAAGTAATCTCCTCTACTCTGTAGGTTGAATCCCAACTGCATCTTCATGAGCCAGAATTTGTAGGAATCCAGCATTAGTTGGTAGGCACAGAGGAATGGAGACCAGGATATGTTAACTGTTGTCATAAATGACAGATCATCTCTAAAACAGAATGCTAGGGCCCACAGTTAGCAAAGCATGCATAGGTGAAAGGAGATAACAATCAGTCTTTTCAACAGGACAGAGGGTATACCATCAGGGATCTGGAGTATGCAGCTATGGTCACTAAAAGTGTGATGAAAGAGGCAATGAAATCAGTCATTTCAACCGAGTCATTTTTCAGAATAGAAAATCAAAAATGACCCATTTGTGCTGGGTTTGTTGTTGTTGTATAGCAAGACACTGGCCCAGTATAGAAATGCCCCTATCAGAAAAATTTGTGGATAAAATAGGACTTACAGGATCACCTGACAGTGAATCATCATCCTCCATGTTGCAGAATGCCCATTTCTCCAGTGATAATGAAAGAGAGAAAGGATATTCAATGACAAATAAGTTCCAGGGACAGAGAGTCCTAGGTTCTGCTACTGTTCCTCTCACTCATTTTCTGTGGGATCTATGGAAAGTTAGACCCTATTGGAATCCTGTTAAAATTTTCTTTTTCTGAAAAGATGCTGCTGGAGGACATCAAGGCTATATTCTCTTAAAATGAACAAGAGTAGTCTGAAAGGTTAACACTAATCTGGGTGCCTACACTTGAGGATAAACTATGAACCTCTCACATTGTGATGAAGATTATGAAGACTATCTAAATAATATCAATGATGATAGTAGCTAGTGCTTATCGATAGCTTGTAAGTTCTCTTCCTATTGTTAATTTTCAAAAATATTCTCAAGCATCCTCTTAAAGTGCTAAGGTAAGAAAAGCCCATAGTATTTCACCAACCAGAAAGTAATAGACAGCTCAGTCAAAGGCTACAAGACATGAGTTTCCCATCTTTATCTCCCAATCACTCCGATCATTTCACTTATTATTTTTTTTCCAGATTTGAAAGTTGTGTAGTTCAATAATAAATCTCATAACTGAGTTTCAATATTTCTTTTCTTATCACTGTGCATGAATACCAATTCCCTGGGCAGTATATGATATAAGTAGATTTTGCACAAATTCCTTCAATGTTATGACAGTGAATTTTTAGTTATAATAAAGGTATTTTTATTTCAATTCATAATATATATGTGTATATATATATATACATATATATGTCCTGGAAAAAGTTAAAATCAGCATATCATAATTCTATGCTCTCCTACATGTAAGGTTATTATCCTCAATGAAATTAGTCAATAATTAACATCATTTATATTGGATGCTATCAAAATATTTTCATAAAGTGAAAAACCTAGAATGTTATCATCATGGTGATGTACTGAAGATGCAACAATGTGGTGTCACTACTAATCAGTTGGGATACTTAGTATCCAAAGTTAAAAATGCTTTCCCAATTTAGTTTTATTTTGGTCTTCTTACCAACTCAAATAAAGGACAGTGATCATAACATAGAGGGAAACTGAGGTTCAGAGAGTTATTTGCCTTAAGTTTCCCCACCAAAATGCATGGAGGAATTAGAAATGTAATTTTGACATTGTTTCCAGTGAGATTCAACAAATTCATTATCATATCGACTGGTTCAGCAACTATTACACACTAGATGCTGCTCTATACTCTCTCTAGAGCATACAGGGGTGGACAAAACAATGAATGTGAAATCGGTCTTGGCCTCTTCCAGTCTTATGTTACATAGCAGTTCAGAGAGGGAAGGTATATGTGTGACAGGCATATTAATATGAGCATATAGCCTTTTCTTTCTCCAGGGCACCAGGCTAGACACTAAGAACAAAAGCACACACACCCTGACCGCCTTTTGAGCAAGGTAAATTGGAGCCTGCTGGCCAACTGAGAAGCAAGCCTGAGAAGAAAAACCCCATTAGACAGGGATTAGTCAACTAAGGTCTGTCAGCATCGTTGCCTTTTGAGAGTAAATTGCTCCTGACAACTATTTTATTTTATTTTTAATTTAAGTGGAGTAACAACAACAACAAAAAGAATTGAAAGGTACTCCCAAAACAGGCTAAGAAACTGCTTTCGGCGTGAAACACAAATATTTCATCAGTATCTCCACATACTTAGCTGCTGGAATAGATGGTAATGCTTTTTCCCCATTGAATTAAAGGTAAAAACCTCTAATTTTCCCATGTTTTGGCAAGAAACTTATAAGTAGCTGTGCCCCCTGGGTTTGGCATGAATCTAAATATAGGCAGGTGTATAAAGCCCAGTGTGTGAATGCTGCCAGTTAGAAGCATGTTCATGCCCAGCACTCAGAGATGAGAAAATGCAAGTACCATCTTTGCCAAATGCCCCATAGGAATCGTCCAATTCCAGGAAGGTGATTTTGCATAGCATGTTTTGCCTGATCAGACTTATTCTTTCCTACAAGATAGGGCAAACTGCCAACCTAGTGTGTGTCCTGGCATCCATACAGAAGAGCGGTGGGCTTTCTTCATTCACCTCATTTTAACATGTAGTGACTTCACTTGGCCATTTCACTTGACCATTCTATATATAACAGATGAATAATTTCTGATGGCAGATTCAGGCCTGTGCTCTGTGCCTGACCAATCATATCAGGATACGGGCTTGGGAATAGGGGAATGAGTAAGTTATGAGTCAACCTCACTACTTAAAATTTAAGCTCATAAGCATCAGTGAAAGTGTTGCAATTATCCAGGCCATCAAATTTCAAAAAGCTTAAGTATAATGGGCTACAACAATAACTCATCAAGCACCAATAGAACAAGAAACTTTCCCACAATACACAGACTAGGAGCTCAGTCAATACTTTTGAGTTGCAACTCTTTGGCTTCATTCCACATCAAGATTTGCAAGAATCATGTTAACAAGTATACTTCCAAAACATAATAGTAAGCAAGGGAAACTCCTGCCATCCTCAAAGCACAAAGTCATTAGGAGAATTCTATTTTAGTTAATAAAGGAAAACTAAAATACATATCCACCAGCTTCTCTATAGGGTGCAAAGTATTCATTCACCCATCCCCTGGCCATTTCATCACCTGCCATCTGCTCTCCAAAACCTTGGTCATCCAATAGAACTGGAAGCAAGCCAACTGCAACAATCTGAGGTAGACTGGTATGTCTGTTTTTTTTTTTCATTGCATGTTTGCTGTCAGCAAATGTCAGGGGAGGAAAAAGAACTTGAGGACACGGGGTCTGACAGTACTAAGACCAATTCAGCACAGCATAGCATTGTTTACTAATAATCAACCAGGAGCCCAGAAAAATAAAAAAAAGAGATTCACATATGCTGTCAGGATATAAAGATAGACAAGGAAACATGTGGCTGTACAACAAATGAGAAAAGAAATACAAAATGATGCCAAATAATAATACATCCCCAGCCTATAATCTCATGGCTCAGAGAAACATGCCATAAGAAGCACAGCCAGCCGTCAGGAAGCCTTATTGAGAAGAGTGCTACCTCAGCAAATTACTTGGATAAAACAAAGATTTGGCTGGAACAAATGGCATCTCCACAGCAAGAGGAAATGGACCAACCATATTATGAAGACATAAACTAATGATAAATCAGTGTCCTATCCTAATACTGATCTCAGAAACAGCATAGTAGTCATAAGACCTAGGGCATATTTCTGTCTCTGAGCTTACTAGCTTAATGATCTTGGGTGAATCACTTGAATTTTGGAATCTGCATTTCTTCATCTCTAAGTGAGGACAACAAGTATACTTCACAGAGTAATACTATTTAAAGTGGAAGACAGGACAATGTCCAGTATTAGGACTGCTCTGCAACAGTATGTTAGGAGAAGATTGCTGAACAATGAAGAGCTCAGACATGTGAGTTGCTCTGACCTTATATCTTAGGGACCAGCACTATGAAAGTGGATCAAATGTCCTCAGGACCATATTCAAATCTGATGCCATAGGTGTGTAGTCTGGAGAGGTTGTTGAGGACCCTGGATTTGCTCATTATGTCATATAAGATGTCTTCAGCAGGAACTTTCTTACACTCTTTGTTATAGTCTATATTTATAAACAGACATTTATTACCTGAGAGATTTGTTCTCTAAACATTTCCCTATTAACAACATCAATTTTCCTACATTCATGAGGAGTAGGAGAAAGGTAAATTTATTATTGTGTGTTATGAAGATGAGTTGACATTTTCTAGTCCCATCTTACTTTCTCCTGCTAAAGTAGAGAATCAGGAATAAAAAGCTATAGTTTGACAAGAGGTTTGTAAAACATTGTGGGTTTTCAGAAGACAGGCATGATATTCACTCACACACAGCTGCAAGAGAGCAGGTCAATATGTATTGACTAAGATCCCAAGTAACAAAAATGAAGCATCAAAGCCCCCATCCCCATGTATTCACCTACCAGTGGAATACTGAATCAATTGCTGTAACACAATGCTGTCAAGACCTTCGTTAAAATGCTCTGCTCTATTGAGCAGCAAATTAGAAAGACACTCACAGGTATCCACAATGGCATCTTCAGTAATCTCTAGCTTAAAAATTACCTTTCCTGGCTCCTTTAGACAACGGAAGTGGTAGAGATGGGCATGATTCTGGGGCAACTGGTAAAATAAAATGTAAGTCAAATTTGGTATGTGAAAAGAAAAATAGAGTACATGAGCTTTCTAAAATGATTTTTGCTAACAGATCTCTTGGGTCAGGGTCTCTAGAATCAGATGCCGATTCAGGGAATTGTTGCAGAAAAATAGCAGTCAGCAGGAGGGATGGGTGAGGAGAGAACAAAGCAAGGCTGTGGTCTCCTCTGAGATACAGCTGTAACTTGGCCCTACAGAGAATTCTGGAGCTTGAATTGTACCATGAGATTTATCTTATCTCCAGCTAAAGTGATCAATCACGCTCAATGCCATTGTACAGATCCATGCACTCCATAAAAGGAATTTAGACAGAGGACTAACACTGCCCACTTACCTAATTGGACACTTGGATTCTGTATAAAGCAAACTTCTTACTAGAAGCCTGCCAGTAATATTTCTATCTCTCTGGTCACATTTTTGGCTCACCCCCTTGGAGTCATACTGGAGCACACCATCACCATAAGTCTCTGTAGCTGCTGTTCCCTTTCCCTGGAGCTTTCTTCATGTAAGTGTCTGCCTCATTTCTTGTCTTCTCCATCAGGTCTTTACTCAGATGTCTTCTCAAAGTTGCCTTCTATAACGACTGCCAATACTGGTACCCATCCTCCTTGCTTGACTCTTCTCCACCACGCACTAATAATGACCTAGCAAAATATGTTTGCTTTGTGTTTATTGTTTCCTTTTTCCCTTCCAAATGTCAGCTCTAAGAGGGAAGGTCACTTTTCAGAAATTCACTAATGTAGCCCCAATGCATATAACAATGCCGGAGTCCTTAACTATTTGTTGAATAAATGAGCAAATAACCCAACTTTCTTCTATGCCTGAGCTAACTGGAATGCATTTCCAATGTTCACACTTTCTCCCTCAATTTCAGCTATACTATTTCCAGTGCATTAGGTTCATTTTAAAAATCACTTACAGTAATGGTCTTGTTTATTCCTACTTTGTATTTTCAAATGTTCACCAAATCAACTACAGTCACTGCATCCACATGGGTTATGACTCATGTTTGTTTGGAAATAGAAAATGCTCAAAGCTACCAATTTTGCCAGTCATGAGGGACAAAAGACTCCAAGAAAGAATCCATTGTCATTTACCAAGTGCACAAATAAAGTTAAAATGGAATGAATTTATGTTATATATGCTATAAGGGAAACAAGTCCCCGACCCCAAGCCCTAAAAGATGGATGTGAAGAGAAATTCATGTCGCATCCATCCACTGAAAATGTTCTTCATATATTTCTTCTTTTAGAAAACATAAATGTGTGGTACTTTTGTATTCATCTTATGATACATAATCCAGTATTTATGAACACAATCAATACTTATTGAATACAATGTTTGATCTGGAAGGATAAAGGTACCATTGTGCTTCTGCATATAGAGTATTTGAAAACCAAATAGTTCACTAGCTGGTTTATCTCAGTGTGGGCATAAAAACAGAATTGCAAACTCTGAAAGATTTCCAGAAGAATGCACTTATTTCTTTCTTAAGTATGCTTTGTGTGTATGTATGTGTGTGTGCAGGTATGTATATGTGCTTGCATGTTGAGGCTAGAGGTCAATGAGGCTGTCTTTCTCAATCACTTTTTTTCCTTTATTTTTTAAATTTAATTTATAGTTTTTGTGGGAGTTGGGGGAGTGCCCACAGAAGCCAGAAGAGAGTGTTAGATCTCCTCATGCTGGAGATAGAAGCTAGCTGTTATAAGCCATTGGAGATAAGTGCTGGGAACCAATTCCAATACCCTAAAAAGCAGTAAACACTTTTAACTGCTATGCCATCTATAATGCCCCAACATTTGCTTTCACCCATGGCCAACAGTAAAGGATCCTAGCAAAGACTCCAAAGCCCTGGAAGTTTCAGGACTTATTACTTTCAGCCTTATAGTTTCTCGAGGAGAATGTGAGAATAACCATCAATAAACATCTTTGTGAGGATCCCATGAGATATTGGAGGCCAAAGAAGTCTATAAAACATGAGACATACAGTAGGTGTGAGAAAACTTGGCTGCTTATCATCCTCTCATTACAGCTTGGATAAGAGTTATATTTTATAATTTTAATCACTTGGGGGGATGACAGTAGAAGAATAGAAAGGCCTTGTGAATTGCATCTCTAAGTGTTACAAACATGATGGTGGGAATCCAGAATGTAACAGCTACTTAACATCAGAAATTAGCACATGTGGGCAGTCTGCTCTTCTTAGTCTAATCTTGTGTTTCTGTACCTGTTAAATAACTAGGGCTGGGAGCCCTGCCAGAAAGAGCAATCATTGGCCTGTGTCCCAGACTACTCTTTGTCTCCAGTCTAGTATTACTGACTTCATTTTAGCCTCATATGTATAATGCAGTGGAGCATGGTGGTTAGGAGCACAGTCTATAGTTGGACTGCATGTTTTGTGTGCTACAGCTCTAAATTAGGAATTAAGCAGGCTCCAATATCCTCCCTAAGCCTAGACATCCTCATCTGCAAAGCGAGTCAATGAGAAAAAAACTGAATATTGACCTCACATGGAAGGTCATTGTGAGAATTTTTGAGTACATTTAGTGTGTAAAATGTTTATCCCACACATAATTCCGAAACAGCTAGTGATGGCTGTCATACCAACATGCTGCTCCCTATTTCTGTTTTTGTATCAGCCGTACCTTTTCCAGTCTCAGGTTCCCACTGTGCTCAATGAACAATAAGAAAGCTCTCAACAGCTGTTAGAACAAAAGCCCAACTGGCTCAATTGGCTAAGTTGTTGTGAATGTGACTAACCAGGCCTCTTTCTTGTTGAACCACAATGTGACACCATGTTAAGACCCCTGGACATCAAGGCAAATGACACACATTAATTCTCTGAACTTCACCACTAGCAAATTATAATATTCTGATGAGGAGAGGCCAGTAATTTCGATCTGAATTTACTCAAAAACAGATTCATTACATGAATTAAAAATATGAACATATCTGGGTCTTGAATTGTTTTAGGCATCCAAGGGTAATGAAAGTTGCCTGTATATCTCTCTAAGCTCTTTGGAGACCGAACAAAGATTCCTACAGGCATCTCTCCTTCATCCAGCAATTATGTACTTACATGTGTCTACATTTTTATGTTTGATCTCTGCATTGAGTAAAATGTCTCATAATTTTTACTTCTCCTTGCAGTGATTTCTATTTCAGCTCTTGTTTATTCATCAATTATCAGTTGAAATGTCCTTGCTTGGGCTTACATACTATTATAAATTTCCTCATATGTCTTCTGTGAAACTCAGAGAGCTGTATGATGACTTCAGTTTTCACACTAGCCCATACTTATCTTTCTAGCCACCATAACTTCTTGTGTCTTAGCCAATTACCTAGCTATAAAACAATTTGGTAAGTGTTCTCTGGATGAATGAGCAAGTGAACAAATGAGAAGCAGAGAAAACAATGCAATTACCTTCCTGACTCCATCACCTTTCAGAATGTTCAGAGTAGTAGTTTCAGATTATCAACACTCTTTGGCAATGTTCTACTTCAAAGATCATAAGAACACTGATCTGTGAGCCATATTACTTCACAGCATGCATGTGATATCAAAAATTCTCAGGTGCTGGAATGGAAAAAACCAGCAGCCTTTCTCAGTTGTTTTGAACACTAATCTGCACCATTCAGAGCTCAAGGGAATCTTATGTGCTTGGAATTTCATCTTGTTTTCCATCTTGCTAGCCTGCTGTGAGTTTGGTTTTGTACCCCCTGTTCTGCTCCTCTGAGATCCATGCTCAACAGGTCCTTCACTGCGGTTTTACTTTCCAAATTTCCTAAGTTAAGCCACTAACAATTCAACATGCCTCTTTGGCTAGGAAAAGAAGAAAGAGAACAAATGGGGATAGGAAGCAAAGTAGTTTTTAGCTACAAGACAGAGCCATTTTCCCTTCTCCGGCTTCCTGCCTGATAATAAGACCAAGAAAAAGAAGGAATGCAAAATATTAAATGCTGCTATAAGATCGATGAACGACCCCTCCCACTGAAGATCTTGTTGCAGAATCCCTATGACCTTCTTGTAAATTTAGTGTTATTGTTATCTCAAAGTTTTGAATGAAGAGCACCAATGATTACCCTGGCTGCATTCCTGTGTCTTCCACCATTCTTCTGTTACCAAATTGTCTACAATAAGCCCTTTGTGTGATATAAATATGATACATGCACTGTAATTGTTATTTTTGCTCTCTACAATAGCTGTGATAAGCATTGCCCAACTAGTGTTTTTTTGAGCAGAAACCATAGGCCCAGTACTGCTGTTGACACTTGACAAAATAGATGTGGAGTTTATGAAATGGGGGTGGAGAAAGAAGGACAGAGGCCAATAGATATTACAGCCCAGTGGGTACATGAATGGAGCAAATAAAGTACTGTGGAAGTAGAGAAAAGAGCTGAATAATCCAGATGCCAGGAAAGGCAGAGACAAAACACTTTCTTTGCTATAGTACAGATGACATTGGCCAAATCTGAACAGGCTAAAAACATAAGCATTTCTAGTATTCCCTCTAGACTTTCATTTAGTCAAAAAATGCTTAGTGTATGCCTACTCTATGCCAAGTACAGAGGTGCGTACTTGACAATGTAAAGGGAAACAAGGAAAGTATAGTCCTGCCAATGGATGGATCCTTGGATCAGATGCACTCAAAGGACCCTCAACAAGAAGTTTTTATTTTTTTTTCTTTCCTCTCTGTAGTACGAAAGTTCTCTGATTTGATGCTACCTTGACAAACCTCAGACAACAACAGGCAGTCTGTCCAAGATTAGCACAACTCCTTAGACTCAAAAAAGGAAACCCATCAAATTTCCCTACAGTCAAACAGAAGACAACATGAGAGGTTTTCATAACACATCTCTTACTTAGCCTGGCTCTTTTGAAAAAGCCCCTAATGGAAATGACAAATTATCCAAAGCAGCAGGCATTGGAGAGTGATCGAAGAAAAATCCTTCAAATTCATATGACAGAGAGGAGTTGTTACTGGGGCACCATTCCTGATAACTGTGAATCAAGAGACAAATGGAGAAAGGTCTAGTATATAAAAGAGAGCAATGAACAGTGAGACAGAAATTGGCCTCCAGGGCTGTCAGAATGGTTGGATGTTAAAACCCACTCATTTTAAAGTGATGACAAGATGTTATCCAAACTGTACCTTTTCAACTTTCTCTATTTAAGTACAATGGCCCCATAGGGATTTTATATCACTCATCAAGTTGTTCATAATGCAAACATTGTTACAATACTTGCTTAAGTGTATGGAAGAGTGAAAAGTTTCAAATTAGACAGTGAGAAGGCTTGTTTCCCTAAAAGATATGAATGGTATGTGTCACTAATAGTCACATCTCTATTTTGTATCAAGTTGTACAAACTAACAGCAATAATAACAGCAAAAAACGAGAAAGGTACTATTATTATTCTCATTTTAATGGCAAGTACAGAAAGACACAGAAACATTAAGGAACTTAACTGAGTTATGCCATTCTTTTTCTTACTCAATTGAGTGTTGATATAATCACCTTGTAAAACTTTTAAATATACCTCTCATGTGCTAAACTAAGATGTGCTGTGCTAGCCTTTGCCAATGTTTAGTAGCCTCTCAATTATTAAGCAATCAAGTAACCTACAAATATTGGCCATCAGAGAAGTGCTAGGGTTTGTTTCAAGGTGATAGAAGATATTGTTACAACACAACACCTAAGATTGGCTTTAAAAGCAGAATTTACCTCTAAGATTTGAAGAGGATGAAAATGCAAGGTCTGGTGCTAATGAGCTGGCTTCTAGCGATTGTTCTTTGCCCTTGTGCAAATGACTGCCTCCCTATAACCTAACATGGTGGACAAAGGAAAGTCTTCGTTCTCTTCATAGTTTTAATATATTTTGATTAGAATAAAATTACATCACTTTTTCCTCCTGTTTCTTCCTCCAACCCCTCTCTGCTAACCTCCCTCCAACTTCTCCTGTGCCCCCTACCCTCAAGTTGATAGCCTCTTTTATTTGTTTTTACTATTATTGCTCCACATGTGTGTGCACTTGTATGTGTGTGCACACACACATACAAGTATATAAATACAACCATTTGAGTTCATTTTTGTTGTTTGTGTGCATACGATTTTAGTGCTTTACACTCTCCATTGGACCACTAATAAGGGACTCATCTCTGGGAGACACTAATTCTCCTTCTCCCAGTACTCATTAGTTGCCTGTATTTCATTATCTAGGGGTCAAACCCTGTGAAATTTCCCCCATTGAATGTTTTGGTTTTGTTTATGCAGCCATTGTTAGGAGTGACTCATCACAGATTTTCAAGTATTCTGAACCTTACAATCTTTCCGCTGCCTCTTCTGCAATGTTCCCTAAGATATAGAGGCAGGAGTTGGTATACAGATATAAGATGTATCCATTTTCTTTTAAGGACACTAAGCACTTAATATACCCCATCACCTCATCTAATTCCAAATTACCTTCCAAAGGTCCCCAATTCTAATGCTATCACATTGGAAGTTAGGGCTTCAATATTTCAATTTGAGGAATGGGGGCATTCATTTCCTAACAAGGAAATAGTCAATGCTTCTTTTTCAGATTTAGTGTGAGCTATTTTTAAGGCACAGATAATATTGTATCATGTAGTAGAACAATTGGTTAGTAATTAGTAACAATTGGTTAACAGATTCTGAAAATATATACAAACTGGGTTTAAATCCCAATTTTATACCTACAAGCAATGTGACAACAAGCAAGTTATTTGATTATTCTGAATATGGTAAAATGGACAAAATGAAAGTACTTAATCATCAGAATTAAGTGATATCATGGATATTGTAATTACTGCACCCGACACTAAGCAAAAATGTGCAACACATATGCCCCAGAAGAATAAATTAAGAAACCAGTGCATCTGAGAATAAGTGCTTCCGGAGGTCAGTAAGGGTGGGATCTGAATAAACTGCAGCTCTGAGAGACAGCTATGTGGAGAAGGGAGAGCTGAAGGATGCTTAGGAACAAGTGGAGTAGAGAAAAACATGATATTTCAGAGGAAGGGAACAGCTGGAGCTATTGTGGTAGAGGGCTGGAAATAAGTAGAAGCCTAAATAGGCTGACCAGAGGATTGGCCTTCCAAGAATAGCTTGTGCTTTCTAGAAGCCTCTACTTACAAGCTTGATTGGTTTTGCTGAGCCCTTGAATGCAAGAAAGGGGAAACAGAGCTCAGATATCAGCTGGTTCTGGAGACCTGGGCTTAAAATTGAGGCAGAGCCATCTGGGCAGTAGACATAATAAGCCCTGAGTCTGTGCATCTCACTTAAGAATTACAGTGCCCAAGAACTCACTCATCCAATATTTCTTCACTTGGGATCCAGGAATGTATACATGAATGTGAGGATGAAGCAAAGGAAAGAACAGGGTGAGAGAGATAAAAGGAAGAAATGAGATTTGGGATGAAATCTAAAAAACAACACTGAATTAACGTGACTGTGGCAGCTGAACAAATACTTGCAAGGCTTCAAGCACAGGTGAAAGATGGGAAACAATGAACCAGACCACTCAACAAAGATGAGGAACCTCAGTAGGAACATGAAGGACCAGCCAGGTCAGGAATCTGGAGTAACTATCGATGGGCTTATTTACCCCAAACCCTGAGGACCACCTACTTTTTTGAGATAAACTTCCCATTTCAGGTCTGCCATTTGCCTTCAAGAGAGGACTTTTAGCAAAGTGCTATACAAGTCTTTTCCCCTGGTGACTGGAGTGGCACTTTGGATATTACAAAGTGCTCTCACACTGATTTTGTACTTGGTACAGTACCATAGCTCTACTGGTAGGTGGTCTAGGAAGCAATTATCACCCCATTTTACAGATCAGGAAGTTGACTCCTCTAGACTTGATATGATTTGCCTGAGAGCTCACATTACGCAGCTGGAAAGTGACAGATCAGGTATGACTATCCCTACACTCCCTTCACTCAACTACGTAGACATTTTTACAGTGAGCTGAGATTCCTGATGAGGGTGATTTAAAGTCATCATTCACTGTAGAGTGGGAACAAAAGGGTAGGCTTTAGAGCAAAGCTTTACCTGAGGGCTCTCTTGTTTAATGCCTTGCTAGGTGAGTAACTTTAAGTATGTCTGAGTAAGTTATCTAACCTGCAATTAGGCACTTGGCGTAAGGCCCAACTAAGGTGCCCAGATGTTCCTTCAAAAATAGCAGTGATGATAATAGAGCTGCCTCTAGCCTATGCACAGAATGTACCTCAGCACTCTTGTCCAATAAAGCCATAGTCCAGTGAGCCAAGCAGAGGGCACAGCAGGACATTTATCCTCCCCTTTAACTTATATTTACAATTATTAGGGTAAAGGTCCACTACACTTTACTGCCATCAGAAATTTCAAACTCCAGAAATCTCTACCATATTTTGTGGCATTGTTGTACCTGAATTGAACTTGTTTGGCTGCAAATATTGACATGAACTGCCATTTGAACACTTACTACAAATGTAAGGTACCAAATTAATATACCAAAACTGTTTTGTATTGTAAAACATGCTGAGATCCAGGGAACATGGAAGCAAGACTAAAGAACCTCTAACTCCGTGCCTGCTGACTGGATACAACGGTTCTGAGGAGAAATTTTAAATCAGTGTGACTATCCTAGGAGATCACAGGGCAAAAAGGCTTGCTGACAGTCAAAATGATTGAATTAGGTATGGTAGCACATGTCTTTAGTCCTGGCGTGTTGGAGGCAGAGGCAGGATATCTATAAATTTGATGCCAACTTTGGTCAACATAGCCAGTTCCAGGCCAACCAAGTCTACATAGTGAGACCTTGTCTCAAAATCAAATCAAACTGATTATCACACATTTTCATAATTGTAGTTAGAAGGAGGAACTTGTATTATAAATGACAATTTAAGTGACTGCAATGATTTGGGGATCATTGAAAATCAAAAGAGCAGAGTTTCATCTTCCCAGAAAGCTGATACACCAAGGTTCAGTGAGAGTGGCCCAGCAGATTTAGCTGAACTCTGCTTTTACTTCCCCATAAAAGAACTCCAGTGACTGTGATCATTTCTGCACTAGGGCCAAGGGATGGATGTGTGCTGAAGGTTGTCTCCCAGGTGGGCCCCTTAGCCTGGAAATTTGATTTCCTGTAGAATAGATGTTTCTTATTTTCACATATTTGATTTGGAAGAAACTTCTTCCAGGCCTTTCTGCCTAATCCCCAGAGTATGTTTCTTTCTTTCTTTCAAAAAGGAAAACAACATTGGAGGTAGCAAATTCTATTTACCAGTTCTGTGACATTGCAGAGTCAAAGAGGTATCTGATTATGATGAGCATGTTATTATTTTCAAGAATGTAACCACACCTACACAAATAATTAGAACCTAACTCCCCTTACCTGAAGAATTGAGGCAAGTGTGTCATACGGCAGATTATCATCAGCCTAAACCTCTGATGAACAAAATCCAGTAATTTGTAGCAACTCTTTCCAATTTTCTTAGGAATCTGTAAAGTTGTACTGCATACAGTCATAATCAATATGTTTGCATGTACTCCATAATGATGGCTCACATTCCCAGGCTCAATCTCCAAATAGAATGGCCTTGGGTGGTTTTGAATTTAACAATAGTTTAGTTGCTTCTTATTCACAGGGAAAACAAGTTCTCCTGCCAAAATGACCTCATGAGGATATTACTGTATGTGTACTGTATTCATAATACAAGCACAGAGATTCAATTTAGTATCTATGAAGACTACAAACAATAAGTAACTCAAGGGAGTGGAGTGGAATGTAAATGGAGCATTCAGGGGAAAATGAAACAAAAGAAAATCATTTATTTCTAAAAGTTTTTGATGCTTTATTGAAACTATATGGTGCATCCAGTTTATTTGATATTCATGAAATGTAAAATAAAATGAACAAACCCTAACCTATTGCAGTCACCCAAACAGCTACTCAATTCTAACCACCCTCCCATTGCTAAGGCTGTACATCAGAATAATATGAGACAAGTACTACAGTGTATCAAACAGCAGAGCGCTAGCAGGAACAAATTTCCCTTTTTGATAATGCTATGTTGATAAGAACAAGGAGACAAAGGCCTGGTCATGAGTTAAATATAATCTATGATTCTCCACACTGTCTCAAATTACTGAAATTTAATTGAAAAATGTTTTGTATCTTTCCCACCTCTCTTCTCTGCCAAATATGTTTCAATGAACTTCTTTCCACTTTTTGTGGTTGAATAGTCCTTTTAGGAAAGCCTTGAAATTAAAAACTACAAACACGCTAACAAGTAAACATAGACCCAGCAAATAGTTCTAATTTTCTACTAATATCTTGGTAATAATTTCATTATGATACCTTCTCCCAAGATACTGTGAGTTTTTTCCTCCCGCACAGTTGGAGTTAAACTTTTTTCTCTGATCTTTTCACCTAATGCCATTTCAAAGGTGGTCCACATTGTCCACATTAATAAAACACTCGGTCAACCAAAATGTTAAGCAGCTACATAATATGTTAATATTGAACATCAACACCCAAAGCAGCAATAGACATCCATCAAATTTTCAGACAAAAGAATGACAAAGAAAATATTAGTTTGTGTTCTAGGTATATAATTACAAGTATCTGCACCACATTTAAGGACTATAGATACATCATGTCTATATGATCTCTACATTGTCTGAATGGACCCTTTCAACAGCAGTGTACTTCAATGTAGGAGTAAATTTAATGCTCTTTAACAACAGTTACTATTAAAACACAAACAAATAGAAGAAACTAACTTCTATCAGCCCTATACCTCTGTGCATTCTGGCAGCAATAATTGTACATGAATAATAAATTCATGTGTGTGTGTATGTGTGAGGAGTTGGAGAAGGGAGTAAACATCATCAAAATTCACTCTATTTGTGTATGAATTTCTCAAAAAATAAAACAATTAAAACAGATATTTTATTAATTTGGATTTCTTTGATTTACTATAGAAAGAAACCGAACACCTCATAAATTTATTGGTTATGCAGAGATTATAATTTACATACTCACTCATCTGAGACTGAGACCATATTTTTAAATTTTTTAGTATTTTCAGAAAAGAAATGAGGTTTTATATTCCCTGTTGTTATTTAAAATATATATTTTTAAATATATCTTTCAAGTGTCCAGTGAGAAGCCCAATGGTTCTTATTTTTAGTGCACCTAACAATCATTCAGCATGCTTATAAAATGTAGGTTCCTTTATCCATGAGAGAGCATGTGTGGAGGAAAAATATATATATTTTAATAAGTAACCCAGTAATTTTGATGTTGGTGGTACAGATACCAGTTTGTGAAGCTGTAACACTTTAACTGTTTCATATAGCCTTTTGATAATCCTTGGAATTCCATAGAGAGTTTCCTTCCCAGTGTTTCTGCATAGTGACATTTTGGTATTTGGCTCAGATAATTCCTTGCTGAGTGAAGAATCCCACTCAATGCAGTGAATTTTACAACTATGGTATCATCCTATAACATGCTAACAATTTATTTCAATCACTATAATAATTCTAAGCACTCCCAGAATTTTGACCAATGCCCCTAAAGATAGCTGGAGTCCTGTTGGCTTACATAGGGAACATCTGTCTAGTACCTAGACTCTTGAGACACACTCACTTGGTGTGGTACATGCCTGTGACTCAGTGTTTCGTTTATGGTGAACCTATCACCACATTTGCTGTCTGCTGACCCCTAGCCTATTTGTTACCCCTCATTGAAGATGAAGGCACCTGACATACACCTCAACTGGTAGAAGTAGAGCAGATACGGAAAGGAATGAACAGCCCATGTCTGTCTCTTTCAACCTTGTATACTCCATATCTTATCTGAACACATTTGAATAAGAATATCAGAAGCTACACCTATAACATCTCAGCAACATGATTGCCCAAATGTGACCTGAACAAGGATGACACAATGGACATGCCAACGTGGATGGGGAAAAGCCCATAAGGCCTCATCACTATGCAAAGAACTGTAGACAACTGAGAAAAGCCAAGAGCAGGAGAGGTGGTCTTCCCCAGGGAAGAGCACACCAATTGATTGTCCAATGTCAATCAGTCAGTCCTTAAAACTTACATACAAGTGACATTATACAGACTGAAAATATTATATTCAGAAATATAACATATACATATATGGATATAATAACAATTAGTGAAAAAAGAGACCATGAATTTGAAGATCAGGGAGTGTTTTGAGGAAGGGAAAAGAATGGAGAAATGTTATAAACAAATTATCTCAAAAAGAAATTTAAAAAATGAGTTTATACATATAACACTGACAATTTATATGTTTAGCAGATAATGAAAACCTTGCTCTATTCTTTATCAAAACTATAATCTTAGTAAGGCCTGGTGGTACATGGATATAATCCCAACACTTTGGAGGTTTCTGTAGAAGGGTTTCTATGATGTCCACACAAGGCTGGTAATATGGTGAATAGCAGGATAGTCAGGGTCAAGTAGCAACATTCTGTCTCATGAAACAGAACAGAACAGAACAAAAGAACATTCTTATGTCAAGGCTGACCGTGGTATTAGGTAACTAGGTAGTTTATGACACTGAAGCTAACATATATGGAGTATGCGTTCCTTGAATCCCCTCACATACAAGTAAAGATGGGTAGAACAAGATAATGTGGCATAAACTGGGCAGATTTGAGTAGCCAAAGGGCTCTCTGTATAAAAACACATTGTGAATTTCCATGTTCTCTGAGCTATCTTTCTTTTCCATCCTGGCAGTGAAAGGGCAATGAGGATGTCTTCCCTGAAAAGAATTGCATTAATAATTAATCATTAAAGATTATGATGAAAAAAGTTTCTACCTCTGTATATGGAATGGAATGTGACAAACAGTTTGACTGTCATCATCTTGCATTCATTTCATTTTTTGTCTTTAGGATTGGGTGACCGAAGAAATGACCCCACTGGGAGTGTTGCTATGGTTTGAGTTTGGAATGTGTTCCAGGGGCACATCTGTTAAAGGTTTGGTTGCCTGATGGGCACTATTGGGAAGTGGTGGGAGCCTAAGAGATTTAACCTAGTGGAAAGATTTAGGTTCTTGGGGCCACAACCTCAAAGGAGATCGTAGGATCCTGGCCTATTCCTGTCACTTCTTGATCATGAGTAAAGCAGGGCTTCTCCCCTACATGTACTCAATGGCATGCTATAAGCTCAGATCAGTAAGTTCAAGAGACCATGGAATGAAAACTCTAAAACTATAGGCAAAACTAAGCCATTTCTTCTTATAAGCGAACTATCTCAGCTGTTAGTTCCAGTAATATAAAGCTAACTAAGAGTTTCTTGATAATATGAGTGCTAATTAGCTTTATGTCAAGTTGACACAAGCTAGAGTCACTGGAGAGGAGGGAGCCTCAATTAAGAAAATGCTTCCATAAGATCAGGCTGTAAGCAAGCCTTTAGGGAATTTTCTTAATAGTGATTGATATGGGAGGGCCCAGCACATTGTGAGTGGTGCCATCCCTAGGCTGGTGGTCCTGAGTTCTATAAGAAAGCAGGCTGAGCAAGCCATGAGGATCAAGCCTGAAAGCAGCACCCCTCCATGGTCTCTACATCAGCTCCTGCCTCCAGGATCCTGCCCTGCTTGAGTTCCTGTTCTGACTCCTTCAATGATGGACTAAGATGTGGAAGTGTAAGCCCAATAAATCCTTTCCTCCCCAAGTTACTTTTCGTCATGGTGTTTCATCACAGCAATAGTAACCCTGCCT
>LZPO01066299.1:258364-305442 GCA_001675575.1 Neotoma lepida
ATGAAACAAAGCTCACTTTTCTGTGAAAGTGAGCATGCAGGACCAAATCATACAGCAGTTAGGGCAAAGCTGGCATCACTACTGTTCCCACCACTTATTCAATTGCTTTGGCATATCTATCCTCTGATGGATAGCCTAAGTCAAACGATACAGCCTTTAGGAAATGACGAGATAATTTTGAGAGTTCCAGAGACTAAACCACAGAGCAATAAGAACTCAATACAATTCTCTGGGCAACAGCAACGCCACCAGAGCATTCATTCATATTGGCTGCTGGCAAGAACAATTAATGCGTCCCTGTCTCCAGGGCTTTTACATGTACCCTTTACTGCCACATGACCCCTTGTAAGCAAGAAAAAGGAAGTAATAACCCTTTGTTCTTTCTTCCATGTCTCCGCACACTGAATTCCCAAGGCTGTAGTTTCTTTCTTGCCCTTGAAATGGCCCCAATATGTCCATGTTTGCACTCTTGCACTAGGAAGACATATGTAATTTTGTCTGTACATATATTTGATTCTTCCCTTTGGCCTCTCTTACTTTTTAACTTATTTTATTATCTTTATTAAAGTATAATTGGCAAATAAAATTGAACATATACAAGGAACAATTTGATGATTTAATGTATGTTGTGTAATGATTTCTATAATCAGATTAATACAACAGTCATTGTTTAGTAGTTAACATTTATGTGTAGGGAATGAGGATGCTCTTATACAATGAGAAATCAATGTATAAAACATACAAGGAACTCATAGAACTCAAGCCAAAAAAACTCAAATAAAATACATGAACAGATATTTTTCCAAAGAAGATAAACAAGTGGACAACAAGCATACCAAAAGTTGGCTAAATTCAGTGTACTGCTTAGTTTTTGTCAACTTGACATAGACTAAAATCACCTAGGAAGTGTGTAGCTCAACTGAAAAATTGCCTCCATAAGACTGACTTGTGGGCATGCCTTAATTAATATAGAAGAGCCCAATTATTTCTTAAGTAATATGGGAGAGCCTAACCCACCTTGGGCAGTGTTATTCCTTGGGCAGGTGGGCCTGGGCTGTGTAAGAAAGGAGCTGAGCAAGCCAGGAGGAGCAAGCCAGTAAGCAGCATTCCTCCACGGTGTCTGCATCAGTCCTTGACTCGGCTGCCTGGGAATAGAATGTAACCCGCACGCAAAGTAAACTCTTTCCTCCCCTAGTTTGTTTTATTTTTCAACAGAGTAAATTAAGACAATCTAGTCATCATCAAAGACAAGCAAATCAAGGCCACAACGAGGCATCACTGGATACTTGTTGTCATGGCTTTTATCAAAAATATAAGAGGGTAGTGATGGCACAGATGTGGAGAAAAGGAAGTCTTTATTATACACAATTTGTAGGGATATGAACTAGTACAGCTATTAGAGAAAACAGTATGGAGACTCATCACAAAATTAAAGTTACAACTATCATATAAGCCAGTAATCCCATTACAGTACATATCCAAAGCAAAAAAAAATTGGTATATTGAGCTATTCATACTCCTGTGTATACTGTAGTGTAACTTACAATAGTCAAGACATTGAATCAACCCATATTATCAATCTATATTTTATTAACAGATAAATAAATAATCTGATGCACATAAATAGTAGAATATTATTTAGCCTTTAAAAACAAGGAAATCTTAACATTTGTAACTACCACAGAGATGAACTTGGAGAATATTCTGCCATGCAAAATAAGTGAACTGCAGGAAGATAAATATTGAATGATCTCACTTATATATAGAATCTAAAATCATCAAACATAGAAGTAGGGAAAAATAGCAGTTTTCCCAGAGGTAGTCCAGGAGAGATGACAATGACAGTACACAGTGATTCAGATGGGCCAGAGGAGAGTGTTCCACTGTACAATGTTGTGGCTCTGGTCAATGATGTATTTTATATTTAAAATTACTAAGAAATAAATTTCAAATCTTTTCATCACAAAAATAAGTATGTGAAATGAGAGCTGTGTTAATCAGCTTGATAATTAATCATTTCACAATGTATACATATATCCAAACACCATTTTAGAGCACATAAATATATTATATAATTATTATGTCAGTTAAAGATATATATGTGGTAAATATTATGGTAGGAGAATTAAATACCAATGTCTAAGCACACAGCAATGAGTTCTAAATCATTTATATGTATGCTTTCACAGTATGCCCCAAGTATTTGCTGTTTCTACCCTCTCACTTTGTTGACCAGCCTGCAAATGGTCCCCAAATCAATCTTCCTAAAATACTGCTTTCACCAAATAAACTTCCTTCATAAACTTTTAATGGCTTCCCACTTCTTAACAAGACATATTCGAATTCCTTAGTTTTGCCTTCATCATGCTGAATTTGGGCAAAAACAGAGACTTTGGAGTTAAACAGACACCTAAGTGGATTGACCTGGCTACTCA
Source organism: Neotoma lepida (assembly GCA_001675575.1). NCBI lineage: Eukaryota > Metazoa > Chordata > Mammalia > Rodentia > Cricetidae > Neotoma > Neotoma lepida. Next base: position 260,800 of record LZPO01066299.1, read on the forward strand.
CCAGCTACAGGAATGTAACTAGGATGTCTATCTTTGCTAACTCAAATGCTGTTCCGCAACTGGGGACTTTTACATTTTATTTGCTCTGCCTGGTATGCCTTCCCAGATCTTCCTCTGATATCACTTTCTGAATGGTACTCCAGTTACCCTTACCAGTTAGGATACCACCTGCTGGAACAGCATCTGTGGACATTAGACTAAGGTGATAATACAGTTGACAGTGAGTATTTACACCCATGATCCAATGTAAAGTTCCAGGAGTGTGTTCCAGTCTGCCTTGGTTGGCTAATGTACACAAATCTCAAGGCTAAGACTTGTTCATACTCTAATGATTAATAACTGCAGTGAATAATGTGAGAGCAGGCCCTCCAGCCACATGACATTGGGCACAGTTATTGGAAATATACAGAGGAAAGTCATCGGTGAAACAGCAGAGCAACCGGGTTACAACTGTTACATCTTTGCTCTTCCACCAGTATATATAATGTCCAGAGGTCAGGAGACTTTGAGGGGACCACCTGATGCTGGAAACACCTGCTCATTAAGTAGACTTGGGCCCTAAGAGTTCCCTATCTAGCTATACCAAACTACTGGTGATGGCTATCAGCTCTCACCCTATGTCATAAGATCAGCCATGGCAATTTGTCATGAAAATACATTTAAGCACCAGGGTACTGGTCTAGATTCAGGATTACAGGAATATTCCCTCTATGACAAATGACCCATAGTCTCTGCCTTTCTTTTGCCTAGATGAGGACCTTTCCAAATCCATGGCAGATAAGAGTACCTCAGCCAGGATTTCAGAAGCACTGCTGACGAATCACTCCGTGTAAACAAAGCTCAGATATACCTCTGATATGCCTCTGAAATCAAATTACACTTGCCTAAACAAATGTCAGGGGACCAGAAGGTCTCTCTCATTTAACAAAAGGCATATTTTCTCTTTTGTTTAAATACCCTCCCTCCATCAGCAATAACAACACACCTAGAGATCCCCTAGGAGAGATGGAAATAAGCAAAAGGAAAGCAGGGGATATAGGTCCTATGCACACCTGCTAGCTAACTGTCAAAAAGCCGTAAGTTGTTTGAGGGCAAGTGCCACTTCTATGATTCACCTATTTGTCATCAGCAACTAGCATAAGGTCAAAGAGAAGAGAATAACATTGGCCAACATCTGCTAGGGACCAACCCAGGAACACTACTGAGTACACTGTAGGTGTAGATGGTTTTCTTCTTCTCAGCCACTGAAGAACTGTGACAGGCTCAGCACCCACTTTATGTCTTGGGGGAGAAACATAGGGAATGTTCTGGTGAATACATCTAAAATCCCGTTTGCTGGCTGTTTTTCTTCACTCTGTGGAAGCATCCCTAGATTCTCTTATTATGGATGATCCAGAAAATACTACGAGATGATTAAATACCTCAGGTCTTCTGAAGAAGGGGAGATTTGTAAGAAGCAAAGGATGAAATCATTTCTCTTAACATCTTCATAAGATAGCAGAGCAATTTCATAGATGGAAAGGAGAGAATCTGCATCTTGTGTTTGCTACTCTTTATCTATGTGAGAGAGAGAATAGGTGAGAGTTTATTGTCACCTCCCTTTCTTCTCTCCTATTCTCTCTCTTAGGCTTCTCACAAGGGTGCAGAAGGAGGTGGTTGCATTAAAACTGGTGCAGCCATTCCTCTCCTTGAGGAAATTTCATTTCAGCATTTATTTCTCTGCTGGTGGGACTAGCCTCCCCTCTGCTCCAATTCCATCTGTCAGGTTGACAGATACAAAACTCGGGGTCAACACTCTGTCTTGTTGTCTCGGGTTCTTTAATCTTTATTTAGTTCTTTATTCAAAACTAAGTTGGTTGTTTCTGTGCCTTGAATATTAGAAGGATACAGATGAGGTGAAATAAAAGCAGACACGTATGAGGGTGGGGCTGTTATCAGAATTAAAAAAAACTAAGTATTTACTGACTATAGACTACGGCTGATGTATATGAGTAGGAGAAACACAAGGACATAGAACCCTATGTTTAAATATAATTTCCAATGTCACAATTCTTAAGCAGATTACAATGTCACTGTTCTTTGCATGAGAGTATCCTCCTCAAGTTCTTCCCTACACACACGTCCCATGGAGCATCCTTCCAAGGCCAGGGAAGGTCATCTTATCATCACTTTCTTTAGCATACAAAGCATTGACATGCAGATTCTCTCAGTTGGGGTGACACACTAGAAAAACCTGGGGAGGATTCAAGAAAAACTGAGACCGAGTGCCCCAAGTGACGTATACTCAGAAAGCCTTCTGAATCTCAAGCTATAAAGCAGCTGCAGTGAGAAAGAAATTTCTAAATGGCAAACATGATAAACTGGGACTAAAATGAATTGGCCTACTAATACTTGGATATCACCAAAGAAAGTTCCATGCAATACATTTATCCAAAATTAGCTGGTACATTCTTCTCACAGAAAACTGTCTATAATTTAGAAGTATGAACCAGGAAGGTGGGAAAGATTTGTAAGTGGCTTTCTGACTTGATTGTACATATGAATATGCCAATGTCCACATGTGGGTGAGCATATTTGAATACACCCTGGGTTTATGATCACAGAATGATCTACATTTTAGATAGAGAAAAACGGGAGAATGGAATAAGAACACAAATGTAAATGGCAAAGGCCTGGGATGTCATGAAGTTCTTTTTATTCATTGAGAATACATTGTAATTAGCACCACCTTCCCTGTACATCTATCTAATTGGGGGGTGGGGGCTGCCAGTGAAACTAACTGCATTCTAAATGCCACAAGCAAATCACACTACTTACTAATGTTCAAATCTCCACTAACTCAGGTTTGCATACAGGACTGAGCCCAAACTTCTTAACAGCCAGTCCTTACACAATATTCCTAATGTTTGGCCTCTATTCTTTGGCAGGTGTGGTGGTTTGAATGAGAATGTCACCTATAGGCTCAGATGTTGAAATATTTGGTCTCCAGTTGGTGGCATTGTTGGGGTAGGTTTAGGAAGTGTCAACTTGCTGGAGGAACTGCGTGCCATTCCCAGTTTGGTCTCTGCTTCCTGCTTGTGGTTTAAAATATGAGCTCACCATATTCCTGTCACCATGCCTCTTGCCTGCTCCCATGCTTCTCTGGCGTGATGGAATCTTATCTTTCTGGAACTTTAAGCTCAAATAAACTCTTTTTTTCCTAAAAGTTACCTTGTCCTGGTGTCCTATCACATCAGCAGAAAAGTAAATAATACTGCATGTGGAAACTCCAACTCTTGATCCTCATTCCTTCATGTCTGTTCCCAAAGAAAAGAACACCCAGGAATACAGCTGATTGTTTTCTTTTCTCCATATGCTGAATGACTAGACTCCATCTGCAGCTTCTGTGTGCTTCCAAATTTAGTCCCAAATCCTACTACTATGAATAAGAATGTATGCTCACCACCTTTACCTGTCTGAGCTACTACAACTCCTGCGCTGGGTTCCTCCAGCAGGCCTCCAGTTTGGCTTTCCACTTGGATTTTTTTTTCCTCATCCTTTTTCACTTACTACAACCACCAGAGTAGCCCTTTAAAACTTAACTCTATTGGATTACTTATGCTCAAAACCGTGCAATTTCCTTGATCACTAAGAACAAAATCCAAATGTCTTACCAGACACAGCCTCCAAGATATGAGCACATACAAAGTCTATCTTGGACACTGTGATTTACACAGCATGCTCCCTATAAAAAAATCAATAAATATGTAAAGAGAGGCATGCTAGACCAGTTTGTAATTCCATTAAAGGGATGACCCCTCCCCCTCCCCATTTTCAGTGTTTAGCACTGGACTGACATGCATTGATTTGGTTACAATATAGAGGGAAGGGCTGTTTACAGGGACCTTCAGGCTATCCAATAGCTCTCCATGTCCTGTCACCAGAAAACCTGCGCAGAAGAGTGGTGATCTCACTGTGCCAAGAGCACAGCTGACCTACGTTTGGGAAGCACTCGGGTGGGCAGATCAGGCTCTTGTGACTTTCTAAGCTTATGGAAGCACAGTGTTTCCTTTACATCTTCCATAACTCAGTCCACCAAGAAACTCACAATGATCTTTTAAAACATGCTACTATAGCCATGCCCTTGCAAATCCTCCTGTGACTCGTGTCCATTCCTCAGGCAGCCATTGTATTTTACATAGGTAACATAAGAACTTGTGCTCCATAAAGTAGAGGATAAGGTTTATTTTTTATAAACACAAAATTTATATACATTTCTTCACTTGACTGTTATATGGGAGAATGGGTTCATTCATTCATTCCTTCAATATTTATGAGGCACTTAGTAGCAGGAAAAATATCAAAGGGTCTTTCTATCACAACACAATGGTGACATAATGACTGAATTCCATCCTCCAAGTGAATTTCCAGTTAGTTTGAAGATGTTAAGATTCAAGGAAATTGAATTATTAAAGCTTCTTGTTATTTTGAATCCATGCAGATCTGAAGAATCAGTAAACTGGAAGATTTCTGAGAATAAATAAACAGACTGCAGTAGAGACAGATAAACATGTGGGAATTATAAAAATAAGGTTCATAGTCATGAAAATTCAAACCAAAGCCTAACAGGATTTTGTGAACAGAGATTTTAAAAATTGAATGGATACATTAAAACCTTCAAAGACATAATGAGAATATTTTTCTAATGGTTAAGAAAAAGATACAAATCTTGAGATTTAATAAACATATCAAGCTCCTGAAAAGATAAACAAAAACAAATCCATGCCTGGACTCATTATAATAAAACTGTAAGAGTCTGAAGAATAAAAGTATTTCAAGAAAATGAAGAAAAACACGATTGGAGACAGATTAATGTACCATACTTCTTATCTGAACTAAACAGAGTACTTTCCTGAAAGTGATGATGCTGGAAGAGGTAACAGTGTAGAGAATTTTAACAGAAGTTATACACTATAGTTTGAGTAGAGGGCACTAAATTCAGATGAAAAGAGTAGTGGGTATGAGAGCTTGAAAAGTGAAGAAGGGGGCACTGAACCTAAAGAACTACTTAAGTGGAGACAATAAAGAAAGGAACAGTTAATGTAGAACAAGTGGCAACACAATGGAAGTGAACACATCCATATAAGGATTCTATGCCTGTTATTAGGGAGTCAGGTTTCATGCACTCAATGTTCCCCACAATTCTTGGGAAGGAAGAAGAGAAACTGAATAATGTTAGATTTGTGAAGCAACACTTTAAGGAAAGCCAGCAAAAACACATGAAGAAGAGTTTTGTTCTTGGTTGTGAGTGTTCCATTGGGGGTGTTAAAATCTATTTTCTGAACTCACAGACTTCTGAGCTGCAGAGTTGATGATGTCAAGTATCTGTTATGATGCTCACGGAAGACACATAATAGAAATGGTTATTTGGATGGTCATACCATAACTGGATAAACATGGCACTCATTTTGTGCAATGAACAGTGTCTTTCTTTTGAGACAGGATTTTATACTTGCCTCAGGCTCCCAAGTGCTAGAAATCTAAGAGTGAGCTACCACACCTGGTTCATAAAGACTCTTTTGAAAAATTTCTTTGAAATTGCATTTATTTGTTTATTTATCTATTTATTTTTGTGCGTGCATGTGTGCATACGTGTGTGTGTGTGTGTGTTGTGTGTGTGTGTGTGCATTTATGTAGGCACCACAAAGAGAAAAAAGAGAAACAGCATATCAGTTGAAACCTTGGATAAGAAATATCTGTTTAGAAATAATAAAAATGTTTCCTGAGTGAATTTTTTAAATGTATGAAGCAATTCTGGATATATTTGTTAATATGCTCTATATTGAAGGAATAAATAGAATTATATACAACATAAGATAAATATCAAACTAACACAATCAAATCATTTCTAAGTCACTGTAAGTGGTCCACTGGAACAATCAACTAAAGATTTATTTTCTGAGACAGACTTAATTAAATATCAAGAAGTAATCAAGTGACAAAAACGTTATGAGTTTTATATGAGAAAGAGCAGTATCTGATGATTAATATTGAATTCACAGAGAAATTGGGTCAATTTTTTATTATGCTTTATATTATAAAAACATTTAAATAAAGATCAATTTCAGAGAAGCTTAGATTCACTCTTGCTTCTGGATACAGAAAAAAGGATGACAAGGGGAAAAAAGATCTGTTTTTCAGAAAACTATCTAGCCCCTAGCAGTTTAACATTTTAAAGCTGCTTGACAAAACAAAAACGTTGGTTAGCACATACTGTCATTCATCAAGGGACACACTTAATGACTGTCCCTTACATACTACTTCTAGGAGGACAATAAAAATCAGCTCTCCAAATTCCCATTACAAAATACACAAGCAGTCAAATTTTAAGGCTGATATACTGCTGGAAAATGTTACTGTAGAAAAGAAGACAGAAATCTGACAAGTCTATAAAAATTTAAAATAGCAAAACAAGTAGGGATCAATAAAACTCTACCCCACCAGCTACAAAGCAATCAGTCTGGTCCAGGGAAATGACTTCTCCCAGTATAGTCAAGTCCACGGCCATTTAACAGGTGCTACTCAGAAGCCTGGACTGTCCAAAATGGTGCTTAGAGCCTTTCATTGTATCTCAACCTCTTTGCAGCTCAGGCTGAGAATGAGAAGGATTTTTTTCTTGCATACTTAAAATAACTTAGTTTCAGTTTGGGTTCATATCTTCGTTTCTTAAGACAGAAGGGCGCCTGTCAAGTGGGGCCCAGGCTGAATCATGATCATGGTTGCTTTCAAATAAGAATCTGTCAAACTCCAACCTAGTAGATCAAAAATACATTGGCTTGTTTTGGTAGACTTTAAGTATGAGTACGCAGAAGAAACTCAAAGGTTTCCAAAAGGCCCTTTGCAATTTCCAGGAAGATATGACTTAATATTTTGGTCTCTGGAGTTGGGAGTTCTGAATGAAATATAGTTGAAATTGCATTGGTATTTCTGGCAAGGACAAAAAATAACTAATGTAAATGATATTTTTTGGAACATTTCTAACTTTTTGCTCATGTGTTGAGGCCCTACAAAAATTCAGGCCTTTTACTAAGCACTGGATAAAAAAGAGGCACAAATCCTTCAGCATCACCAATGCAAGGACACTATGTCAGTCAAAAGTTACATTAAATTACGTGCTAAAGCAAAGCTCACTGAAGATGATAGTTGAGCTGAGACCTACGGATTCAATATGTCTGGCTATTAGACTACCTATTTTTCCCTCTAATTCAATCTCCTAGGCAATTAGTATACCATGGTCCCATAACCCCCAATTCTAAGACACAGGTCATATATCTCCTTTTCCCGGTGTTCATGTGCTGGTTGCCCAGGGATGTGCAATTACGCTGACAGCATTGTGCTAAGGCAGTCAAAAGTCTCATTTGCAGCCTAGCTAAAAAATCTTGAATGTTAAAGTTTGGCAGATCGTTATTCTACCTGCCCATCCCTGAAGAATAAACCCTTACCTTTTCCACGCTCCTTCTCTTCTAAAAATAGACATCTGCCTTACTGAGGTGCTATGTAACAAAGGGGCTGCTTGGCTCTCCATTTCATTTATTTATCAGTCAAGTTGGATAGGACAGTAGAGTTAGTTCCTGCTTCCCCAAGAAATACTGGCCAGTCAGTAAAGCACAGGATGAGCCTTGAGGGAAACAACTTAGCTATTTTAGCTAAGGGAATCAGGATAGGGAGTTTCCCCAACTCTCCCCACTTCCCAGGATGGTACAGCACATCCTCCATCAAGATAGACTCTAATAGAAGGACATTTTGACCTACGTCAGGCATTTCTCTGCAAGCACCCCTTCCCTTCTCACTAATAAACAAAGCCGACACAAACTGCTAATAAGACTGTGGGCTGGAAAGAGAACAGGGAGTTAGAAATGTAGGCTGCAGCTGGAGTTGAAGTAATTCAGCCCTGGGAGGGAGAATAGAAAGAAGCTGATTCAAAATACCTAGTGTCTGGGCTCTACATTTCTGACACCAAAGAATTGAGTGTAGGAAGCAGATCGTGTGGCCTTTCTATTTGCTGCCCCATCCCTATGCTTGGATGAGCATGAACCTGAAGGCTATATTTGGATACAGGGCACACCACTGAGCATGCTTCTAGAGGGTAAGGATGGGGTTGTGTTTGGTTCTCTGATATAGGCCATCCCGGTGAACTATATTTTTGTGATTTCATTATGAAATCCAACTTATTAATGAGTCATGTATGTTTAGAAGCTCATTGAAATCTTTCCTTTGTAGAATTTAAATCCTAAATGTTTATTAAATGTCAAATGTCAAATGCTGATTAGAAAGTTGTAAGAAGAACTTCTAACCAGTCTTATTAATAAACACGCAGAACAAGAAATAAGGGTGAAAATCTGACAGAGATCAGAGGAATTAGGAGCAAGCCACCACTCACCAATGCTGCCTCTACTTCCCAGGAGCGAAGCGGAGCAAAGAGAGAGAGTTCCGGTCTAACCTGGCTTTTTTATGCCTGTCCATCTGCTATCCTCACCAAGCTACATCACTTCCTGTCTTGTCTGCATGGACGTTCAGAACTCTAAGGCTGATGCTGGGATTAAAGGCGTGTGCCACCACCTCCTACTGCTAGTTCCCCATGTGACCTTGGAGTCACAGAGAACCAAATGGATTAAGGGCGTGTGCTAACTTGCATGGCTACTGTTTACTACTAGTGTTTGGCGGCTCCATTTTTCCTCTGACCCTCAGATAAATTTTATTAGGAAACACAGATAAATTATCACCACAGAAAGTCATGCTGGTACGCTAGCAGAAATACTAAAGGGTTCATCAGAGACTTGAGGTTGAAATATTTTTTTCTGGTAGATAGAGTAAAGTGCATACAGAGGATACAGAAAGGAAACCATTGGCCAAAATGCCAATAACAGCATGTCTGTGGAATGGAAGTATGGATGTTCTTGATCTTCATATTCATAGGTAGGTAGATGATAGATAGATAGACAGATAGATAGACAGACAGACAGACAGATAGATAGACATATATGTCATACAATGAGCATGTCAAATGAGGAAGTTACTTTCACTTAAAAGATCTTAGTTGTAATCTCATTTTTATCATCCATTATTTGTATCACTTTGAAGGCAGGAAATGTCCCTTCTGTGGATCCTTAAGCTTTTCTTTCTATAAAAGGTGAAGTAGGATTTATGTGACAAACCTTCAGTTCTAGCATTCTATGCTCTGAAGTATCTATACATACCTGACAATTTGAAAAACCAGGCATTATCACTATTTCAAGTCACCATGACCAGAGTCACTGTGTGCTGCAAGAGCTAATTCTTTCTGCAGAGTTCTGAGTTCTCCAACTAAAACCACATAGGTATTATTTTGCCTTGCTGGTGAGTCACATTTGGCCTGGTGCTGGATCTTGAAGGACTATTGCTGCTGAAGTGTAGGATTAGTAACAGTCTATTCATAACATCTGCCCTTGGTGGAAGCAATTGCTTTATTTCAAATTCTGTGATGGAGTAGTCATTGTAAAAATACATAACATACAACATCAGTTATTTCATTTAATCTTTACAAGTACACTATGAATCAGGACCAAGTATAATTATGCCCATTTTATGAAGGATGAAAGTGAGCCTCACAGAAATACATAGCAGGTACTGGAATTTGAACATGTATCTTCTAAACCATGCTAAATGCTATTCCAGGAATCTTAGTGCAGGAAAAAAATGAATAGGTTGGTTTGTTGGAGTTTCTGAGTTTCTAATTGCCTTAAATTGGCTTTCCTCTGTAACTTAAAGATGCAATATCCTTGAATAAGAATTTTGTTGTCTTGTTTTCGTGATCCCTGCAGCCTAGAGATAACAATTAGTACTGCCAAAGCTCCTACCACAGCTCTCACCCAGAGCAGAAGGCTTGTGAGTAGGTGTAGAAGAGGAAGAAACAGGCCCAGAGGGAAGCAAGTGGTAATTATGTTAGGGTCTGTGCCCCTTCTATTTGAGAACTATTCAAAATTCAGAGAGAGGTGAATATGGCAGCTGAACCACAGCAGCCTCCTGGCCATGAGACTGAGTGACATGTGGTGATGCATTGTGCACACCAATAAAACTTATCTGGGGATCAGAGGACAGAGCCAGCCACTAGATTAGACACAGAGGCCGGACAGTGATGACACACACTCTTAATCCTATCACTCAGGAGACAGAGATCCAAATGGAGTTCAAGGCCATACTGGGAACACAGCCAGACTTGGTGGCACACACCGTTAATCCCAGTACTTGGAAGCACACACACTTTTAATCCCAGGAAGTGATGTCTGGGCAGAGAAAGGTATATAAGGCGTGAGGAAACAGGAACTCACACTCTTGAGACTGAAGATTTCATATAGGTAAGAACTTGTGGCTGGCTTGCTTCTCTGATCTTTCAGCTTTTACCCCAATATCTGGCCCTGGGCTTTTTATTATAAGACCTTTTAAGATTCGTGTTACAGGGACATATCAACGGAGGCTTCCTCACATCCCTTGACTCAGTACCACTCCAACCAAAAGTCAAATTTATTCATGCTATAAGACTCAGGGAGTTAAACACAGGTTCTGATTATTACAGACATCCAATTAGAAAGACATTGTCTTGGAACTTTGTACCAATATGGCAGAGCCAATGCCAGGGCTTGTGCCTACAGGTCTAGCAAGTTAGTAGAACAGCAAATTATTGGTGTAGTAGTATAACTTGCTTATGAGGAGGTGTTAGATAGATCCTATAGGTGCTTTGAACTCCATTTTCTGCATCAATAAAATGGAGAAAATATAGTACTTTCACACCATGTTCCTGAAGATTAAATTAGGGCATTTTATTAAAGTGAAACAAGATATTATATGAACATATTAATGGGTATTGGGTAGGCATGTATGTGAATTAGCATCCACATGAACAGCTAATGTGCTCCAGGAAGACTGGGTTTTAAAATTTGGGCTATCACATACAAAATTCTTACACCATTAACTTTCTGGCTTACCATGAACTCTCAAAGATGCTTAAGATGCCCTGTAGACAGCTCAGGGCAGGCTAGGGTTGCCTGGTTGCCCAAAGGAGTTTTTCTAGACTAGTAGCTCATTCCTTCCGAGTGTATAAAGACAAGATCCAGCTACAAACCACAAATCTTTCCGCATCTGCCTAAGGATATCATCTGTCATGAATCTTCTTTGGGGTTTAGGAGTCAAAGTCAAGGTCAGAATGGCCCCAAGCAAGCTACTGCCCAAGGCGCTCATTCATGATCAGATAGGAGATTTTTTTTCTTTTACTACCAGCAGCACCCTGTAAGACTGTCTGGCAAGATCTGCCACATAAAAATGAAAGAGTACATTTAAGAAGATATGAAGGAAACCAAACTCTCAGAATATGTAACAAGACCCTCACTATGAAAATAAAATAAAACAAATCAGGGTGCTAGGAGGTGACTCCATGGGAAGATCACTTGCTATAAAAGCAAAAGGACCTGGGCTGGAGTCACCAGCACCCATCCAAAATGTCAGGCATTGCTACACATTCCTGGAGCTCCAACACTGGAGAGAGAGGCAGTAGACTCCAGGAGCTTGCGTGACAGACCAGAATAGCCTGAACGGCAAGATTCCAGTTCAGTAAGAGCCTTCCCCGGGGCAATAAAGTGGATAGTAATCATGGAAGGCACCTGTTGTTCGGTCTGCTCTCCGCATGCATGTGCACAGAAGTGTGTACTCACACGCTCATGTGCATGTGTTACACAAGTAATATATATCACACATAATGAGTGAATGAATGAATGAATGAATGAATGAATGAGAGAAGAGTAAGTAAAACACAGATGCATCACAATCAGGTGCATTAATGCATACACACTGGCAATCTAGGGGATGATTCAGGAGGGTTGTGGATTCTAGTCAAACCTGAATCTAGGCTACATTTCAAGATTCTATCTCAAAACAAACAAACAAATGCAAACAAACAACAAACTAAACAGGGATCATCAGCTTAAAAGAACCCTCAAATGACTGTCCCTTCTACAGAAGAAGCCACTGTAAATTCTGAGTTCATTTTTCTTGGGTCTAGAAAGCTATGAGATTTCTTAATCTCAGCTAAAGTCAAGCAGAAGGCAGCATATCATGTTGTAATACAGCTAGAGAAATAGACTTTAGCTCCATGGAAATCCAAGTGAACATCTACTCTCATTTTTTTAAGCTTAGCCTCTACACACATGACCTAGATTTATCTGAAAGTCTTTCAGGAGATTTTGAAAACAACTTCAAATATCACTTCATTGCACATACTGTCAGGCTCTTGTTTTAGGAATATTGTATAGCAGGTATGCCTATGTCAAACCAAATCCCCTGTGTTTCTCAACTCTCATTTCCTACATTATTTTTTTTGTCATGCTTTCAACATGTGGGGACATTTTTTTTGTTGAGTCTCCATAGCATATATTTTATCTTGCAACACTAGAAACTAACCATTGACCTGTATGCCTCCCCCTGTAACCATTACTGTAAACCTGGCAACCTAAGAACTGCATTTTCCTAAGAGCTACTGGTTCTGAGACACTCAGAATAACATCTTGTCTCAGGAGTTACTTGGGAACAATTGCTATATTTTAATGGACACATAAATGTCCAACTCACAGTCTGACAGAACAGCTTCTTCCAACTTCCAGGAAGAAAGACTGATGACGTCCTAGATTCCTGAGCAAACAGCTTCTGACTCTTGGAGACTAGTCTTTTTATATATTCCAGGAGAAGGTTCATTTTGTAAAAATCTTCATGGCTGAAATAAAAATAAAATACTAGCCCAGACAAATTGTGATCACAACCTATAATTCTTTTTATACCACTCTATTTATGGTGACAAACAGAGATTGATTAATTCAAGGTTGATGAATGGGAAGTTTTATCTCACTAATCTGTCTTCTTCGTCTTCTGTTGAGGATACATAATTTACTGATGCCATAATGTTTCCATGGCAATTTACATTTTGAACTTTTCACAATCCTTTTCCTCTTGCCTTCAGCATGCTAAACAAGAGTGCTTGGATCCACATGGGAGACAGAGAAAGAATGAACCATGGAGATGTTAAAGGTCACTCTTCAAATGAGAGACCGATCTGAGAACAGAACATTGACTTTGGAGACTTGGGCTCTGAAGACATATTAATCAGCAAGCCAGCTATCCATACCAAAGAAAGAAAATTATATGTGAATTAAAGAATCTTCTAGAAAAATATAATCATTTAATGTACTTTAAGATATTCAGTTAGGCAGGCATGTTTAATGTCACAGGTTCGGGTAACAACAGAGATGTCATATTTAAAGTCTCACACCCAGGTTCTGTTGAGTTTTCCACTAAAGTCCCCATGGAGAGTGTGTGTGTGTGTGTGTGTGTGTGTGTGTGTGTGTGTGTGTGTGTGTGTGTGTATAGTTCTTCAACTGCACCCAGAACAGCAACAACAACAAGAGCTCTGAACATGAATCTGGAAGAGGACAGTCTGATTCTCCCTCTGGCTGAGCCCAGTGCTTGTCCTTGACATTTCATCAAAGCCAGTTTCTTGCTCTTGGGTTGTTCTTGTACAAAGAGAAAACAAGCCCCTAACAAAGCCAGCTCATTCAAACCCATAGCAATAAACTGAAAACACAGTTTCATTAAATCTCAGAGACATTTGCAACCAGACAGCATCATTCCCCTTTTAGGAACAGGATCATTTTATGATTTTGTTCTCTTGCACCTGGGCAGAAAAAGGCTTCTACTATTTAGACACCCCAATTATAGTCAGGATACTGTTAGACCTGTGAAAATCTGATGAATTAAATTACTTAGAATTACAAGAAACAAGACAAAAAGTGGAAATAAAACAATTATACACTGAACAGGCAACGTTTAAAAATCAACACTAACAAATAATGACATTATTTGACCAATTTTGCCATCTCTTAATGATTGGAAGAATTCAGCAACTTGTTCCTGGTCTAGTGCAAAGATATTCTAGTGCAGGAAGAAATAATTTAATGGACACAACATGTCTTCACCGCAAGATTAAATCCAGACCCACCCTGAGGAAGGTCTCTCACTGCTATCCTGTTAGTTTTATTCGTACAATGCCTCAGCCAGGTGAGCTAATGACTCATTAATGAGAGCAGGGCCACCACTGAGATAATTTCTCTTCCTCCAAGTCTTGAAAATAAAGAAAAAGACAAAAAGCCATGGAAAATTTCTCCCTGTCTTTGACAAATTCCTTTCACTAATTAGAAATCAATCCTAGTTCTTTCAGAGAGCCTACCTTCCCCACTCCCACTGAGAGAGGTCCACCTTCCCCTCCGGCTGCTCCCTTGTACACCAATGAGCCAAGCACTAAGATGTAGAAAAAAGGGACACCAGACCAGATGGTTCTATCCACTTCTGCCCCAGAGCAGCCATTGTTTCTCATACAAATACTTGTCCATACCTTTCAGCTCCATCTTATTAGATTAATCTTCCAATCACCATCATTTTACCCCACACTGTACACTAAGATAACTTCCTGGACCTAGTCTACTTCCTTCATTGATAAAAGATGAAAGCCTCACCTTTTCTATGTGATTCTGTCTCAGTTTCCTGAGACAGCAAGACTGGTGCATCCATAGTGCAAGATACCCTTATGTTCATGAGTTTCTTTAACATCCGGTGCCAGGGAACACAATGAGAGCTCTCAAAGCCATGAATGATTTTCAAAGGTTTGTAGAAGCTAAGACCTTACTACTGGTTCTAATTTCCTCTTGGGTCCTCACTTTCCCCTTACAAACAGAAAAACTAAAGCAGAGAACGTTATCTTTCCCTGTTTCTTTTTATTTGCTTTTTTTTTTTTGAGACAGAGTTTCTCTATGTAACATCCCTGGCTGTGCTGGAACTCCCTCTGCAGACTAAGCTGGCCTCAAACTCAGAGATCCACCTGTCTCTGGGATTAAAGGCATGCACCACCACTACTGGGTGAGAACATTATTTTTTTTATTTGGACAAAAGAAGTAAATGTTAATTATTCATAGAATACTGTTGGATTTTTTGTGGAAAAAAATATATATAGAAGGCTTCTACATGGAAAGTCTTAGTTAATCCCATAAAATGCAATTGGTAATTTCTGATTTTATTTCAGGTCCCAGATTAAATGTTTTACAGTTTGCATCCCTTAGCACTCACTATCTCTTCTGGTACAATGGACATATTTTTACTCTGAGCACCTATAATTTCTGTCTGCAGAATTAAATCTCACTGTCACCTAGGATCTTGCTTAGCCTAGGTAGAAGACTATACTCAATAATTGCCAAGGAGTTGACATTCCCAGGTGATGACCTTAACTAAGAACTGATATGAATTAATGAATAATCACTCCAGTTTTCCAACTCTAAGGTATACGCTACATAATCACTGGAGTCCCTATGATGATTGAGCACTGGTTATCTACAGCTGAACCTGCTCATTAGAGTACTGTGTATTGACTTACAGTCCATTCTCTCTTGCATCGTTTCCATACTCCATCAATGATTGTCGTAGTTAACTTTTCTATCTTTAAAGAGACACTATGACAAGGGCAATTTAAAAAAGAAAGCATTTAATTGGGGGCTTGCTTACAGTTTCAAAGGGTAAGACCATGACATTCATGTTGAGGATCATAGTAGTAGGCAAGCAGGCATGATGTTAAAGTAGCATCTGAGAGCTTACATCTCATCCACAAGTTGGAAGACATAGAGAGGTGGGGTGAGGGAGAGAGAAAGGGAGGGAGAGTCTGCAATAGTGGGCCTGGCCTGTGCTTTTGAAACCTCAGAGCCCATCCCTAATGACACATTGACACACCAACTCCATCAAGGCCATGCCTCCTGATCCCTGCCTCAATAGTCCCACCAAGTAGGGACCAAGTGTTCAAAGATATGAACCTATATCCATCATTCTCATTCAAACTTCCAGAATGGTCCTCCTGAAATAATCTCGCCAATAAACCACTTGCACTCAAATCTTGACTCAAAGTCTACTTCAAGGAGAATCCAAATTAAAGTCTTATCATGCTCCCCTCTCATCATTATCAGACAAAATATATTTAGAAGAAGAAACTGGTTATGTTCATCTCAGCTCTTTTTCCATACTTGAAACTTTTCCTTTAAGGAATTTGTATATTCTTTTCTTAGGCACAGATCTCAGTCATACTCCCCTCATCACAGTATCAGAAATCAGAAACGGAGGTGATATTTTCATTTCCATGTACCTCAATATTGTCTATCATTTTGTTCATGACTAAAAGGCAGAGTAAAAAGGTGCTATTTATTGACCCATTGAAGCCTCATTACCAACTTCTTTCCTATTGTCATCCATTGTTAGACGTAATCTATGAGTGAGGAATCCCAAATACTCAAGACTTTAAGCTAATTAGTCCATGCACTTCTTTCTGTTATGCTTAACAATTTCCATACTTATATTTTAAAGAAATTAGGGCACGTCTTGCCATCTGAACTTTAGAAAAATTGTTAAACCTTTAAGCTGAAAATCATAGGATTTTCAGAAGAACTAAATATAAAATAAAGTTCTTATTAAAATATCTACCACGTAGTATGCACAAAACAAATGGTAGATAATTTTAATTGTCTTGGGTTCTCCAAATTCTTCCTTGCTCAAGTACCCACATTGACCATATCTCCACTGTACCACTTCATGGGGAATACATGTGTAACTACATTTTTGTCCTAGATTTTAAGAAGTAACAAGATGCGAGTAGCAAGCAGCTCTGTAGTGTTTGTGTACTTTCTCTCAGCTGGTCTTGCTGGTTTTGGACAAAAATGCCCACATACTTTTGGGAGCCCTGCTGATTGTAAAGCAATATCTTTTCCATAATCCTCAGTGAGTCAATTACAAAGTTAACATGAGATGACTGGAAAATCTCACTGTCCAGGTCTGGAATCACAAGTTCATAACATATGGGCCATTCTGAGATTTCTAAGTTCATAGTATAAAAAACAGTCCCTACAGCGGTTCTGAACAAAGGCTATTGGTATCATGCACAAACTCATTGGAGCTGGCAAGTGAAATGAACCCATTGGCAAAGACCCAGTCTGCTGAATTTAGATCACAGAAGAAAATGTGAGAAAACTTTCAGAGGTGTCTGGATGATGATATAAAGGAAGGGTCTGTATTCTGATAGACTACCATCAGAAGTGCACAGCAACAAGTCGGGAAAGGCCTACCATTTAGTGAATTATATTGATAAATTCCTTGTTATGATGTGGACAAATATACCATTAAGAGAAACATAAAAATGAAGGAGTCAGAAAAAATCATTTTCTCAATAAATTGAATGCTTTTTTAAAAAGCTGCACCAATTTCTTTCATAGACAGGAATACTGATTTGCACAAAGATAAAAGAATATGCCCAAGTTGACATGGTGGATTAGTAGCCAAGGCTGGAGCACTGGTAAGATCCTAACTTCTATACCAAAGTTCCTTCTAATATATGAGATTATTTTTAAATTACCAAAACAAAACAGGAAATAAAGTCAGGGAGAAGGCAATATAAAAAACAGAAACAGGAAATAACAAGATAGTATACCATGACACTGTTTTATTAAAGTTAACATCATATAATGACTTTCC
This sequence comes from Neotoma lepida, assembly GCA_001675575.1. Classification (NCBI taxonomy): domain Eukaryota; kingdom Metazoa; phylum Chordata; class Mammalia; order Rodentia; family Cricetidae; genus Neotoma; species Neotoma lepida. The sequence goes on from LZPO01066299.1 coordinate 278,416, forward strand.
AATAACACTGTTAGTTATGCAAAAGCAATTGGTGGGGAAGGAGCAGTATTATCTTGAAAACAATAGACTAAGTGTTATGTGAACAAGTGTATGTCTTGACACTACCTGTTGTTGTTATGGACTGAATATTCATGTCCCTAAAAAAGCCATTATGTTGTAGTATTAGCTCCCCCACACAGTGTGATGGTATTAGGAGGTGATCCCTTTGGGAGGCAATTAGGATTAGACAATTTCAAGGGAGTGAGAATTGCAGGAGAGGGTGAGTGCCCTCACAAGGAGGGGAGAGACACTGGCGCTTCTTTTCTCTATCTTGTGAAGGTAGTTAAGCAAGAAAATACACAGCTATGATGAGAAAAAGAGTCCTCACCATTTCTTAAACATTCTGTCATGTGATTCTTGGGCTGTTAGCCTCCAAAACTATGACAAATAAAAACATGGTCACAGTTTAAGCCATCCCATATATGGCATTTTGTTATACTAGCCCAAACCAAGTAAACACTCAGATTTTACATTGAAAATATGAAATCTCAGCCAATATAATTTATTTTCTTATTATTTATAGTAAATCCTAAATGGTGGTTCATTTATGAACAGTTGTTTCCAGTATATTAATTATGTTTCATGCTTTCCTGGAATTTGGTTTTTAGTTTCCTTTTTGAAGTTGCTTTGATAGGAGCATATTTTGGTCCAGACAGCATGAGAGTGTGTGTTTCAGATCCCACAGGTCACCATGACATAAGATCAGGCTTTCATCACTCTAATTAAAAATAGCCTTCTTGCTTCATGATGGTAATCAAAGTCTAGGAGCAGCAGGAACTGACTAGAAAAGGAGCCTTCTGTCCCCCTCATTCAGCAGGTGAACAATTTTCCTGAGTTATGATGAGACTAAGTAATAAAGGTGATTGCTTCATCTGGAATAAGACACTGTGGGTAATTTTATAAAGCCTCAACCTGGATTGAACACATGTCTGTGTGATAGAAGAGGGGAATCATAATACCAACACATTTGAGATGAAAACCTTGAAAAAATATTGACACACTTCAGTTCTTCCTTCTCCATATCTGCATATTCTTTATATTATTTCCATGTAGCTATTAAATCTTGGCAAGCCATAAAGGAAAATATGACTCAATTAAATTTAAAACATGTAAAAAATAAAACTATGTACATTAAAAAGACATTATGAACAGATGACTTTACTATGCATAGATTAGTTTAGCAAAAAGGATTAGTATTAACAATAAATAAATAGCGCTAATAAATCAGTTTTAAAAATAGGTCCCAACGTTCAGTATCTTAAAAACTGGGACAAATCATATGAGAAACAGTTTTCAGGAAATTAGGGCCTTCTCACATACAATCTTAAAAATGAAAATTATCAAGATAGGAGAGGTACAACCAAACAGGAAGATAGCTTTAGTAGTACCTTCTAACAGTAAAAGTATACTTGTTATACAATCCCAAAACTGGACTCTTGGATATTTGTCCCCAGAGAAATGAAATGATGACTTTATTCTTTAAATTTTAACTTTTTATTGACTCTATGTGGATTTCACATCATACACCCCAATCCCACTCATCTCCCCATCCCTTTGTATCCACTCTCTGCCCTTGCAAGACCCCCTCAAATAAAATAAAAATTAAAAAAAAAATCTCATAGTGGAAGCTGTAGTGTGTCACAGTGAGTCACATAGTATACTGTTTAGTCCATAAATCTTTACTTGCAAATGTTCATTGCAATGAGTCATTGGCCTGGTTCGAGGCCTCTGGTTTCTGCTATACTACCAATACTAGATCCTCAGTGGAACTCCTCTTGGATATCCTGTTGCTGCCCTGTGTTGTGGAGATCCTGCAGCTTTGAATCTGCAGGACTGGCCCCTTCATGTACTCCAGCAGTTCACAGATGGGGTGGGTGTTGGGGTGGGTCACCTCATATCCCTGGATCTGGACCTGGGTGGTAGCTGAGTTAGTCAGCCCACCGGCTCTCCTGCATCTTCACTACCAGTGTGAGTTTTCCACCACTGTCCCTGCTAACTCACCTAATGCCATGGGGGGAGCACAGCCCACCAACAGGGTCAGGTCAGCTCAACTGTGCTACCCAGGTAAGGTGTAGGGCATGCTTGGGGAGGGGCAAGGGGGTATCTCTCCCTCACCCATGCCACCCACTGCATGGTAGATGAAGGATGGGGCCAGCTCTCCTGCTCATGCCCCTCAGGACTATCTCCCCCACTACCAGGGCCTTGGCAAGGTGTTGGGCCATGTTCCTCAGTGTTGCAGCCAGTGAGGGGCAGTGCCAACTCTGTGCAGCCCTTGGATATCAATGTGGCCCCAGGCAGCAATCCAAGCTAGGGACATCCATATGACATTTGGTGACAACATGGGTCATGGACATTTACACAGACTCCTGTGGTTGTATGGCTATGGAACCAGCCATGGCCCTTGTGGTAGCACAAGCCAGATTCCACACTGGCCTCAGGTGGCTTACACACTTCTCATATCAGATTGTTCCTTCCACCGTCACATCTCCAGATCTGCCTCTCTTCATAGTGCTCAAGGTGTTCTGCTTCTCTTTCTCTCCCATACTTTCACATTTCAGTGGCTCTGGGTGGGCCATGCATTGGGTGGGGCCTCTGGGTATCTTCTTCCTGCCCACTCTGTGTGGCAGTGGGTGGGGCTCTGGATATCTTCAAGTGTTTGTCCAACCCAAAGCTGCCAAAGGAAAGAAATCTCTGGCCAAAGATAGATACAGCATGGTAAAACTATAATTCAACATAGGATCATCCAGTCTCATGGCTGAACTGCCACCACAACCCACTGGAGAGACTCACAGATAGCCAATGATGAGAAGTAAACAGAGCATGACATGTCCAGTCTGTGTGGGTCTCCATTCTGCAGGTGCTGCTCTTCTTCCTGGACTAGGATGCAACTCTAGAAGTCACAGTGACTTTCGTGACAGGCGGGTGGTTTTCTTAAAGGAAGAAGGCATAGGCCACTAGCACTTGTGTTTGTTATTGGTTCTATTGATGGGCAATGTAATTCACCTTTTCCCAAGGAGCAAGAACAGCAACCCCCTTCATGTCTCCAGTTTCACTTTACTTCACAACACACAAACCATTCGTCTTCTGTTTCTCTATCACCTATTTGCTCCCTTCTTTCTTTCCCATCACCCCACCATCTACTTACTCACTTCCCACCTTGCCCAGCCCAGCATGGCCATGGTGTAGTCTGTGTGCTTCTAACATCTGCGATTTGTTTCTTGATAATCCCAGTCATGGTGCCTTCTGGGCTCTCGCGCTGCTCTCTCGCCTTTCCTTACAGCCTCTTCTCTTAGAGGAGGTCCTCTCTTGGTCCCTTCTCACCAGGCCAGATGAGAGGCACTGAGGCCCCAGCCAAGGGTACAGCTGCTGTAGCCACTGCCAAGAGGCCAGAGCATGGTACTCATGCCCTCTGTGGCTGCCAGTGCCATCTTGATTCTTGATTATTTATTTTTTAAAACCATAATTAATTCTAAATGTCATTCTATCAGATAATACACAATTTGAATTGACCTCATAGTAACTATTTGGAGGGGAATAATCAATCATAAGAAGTTACATTTTATATAGTTCCTTTTATCTAATATTTGCAAAATAATATTATTGAGATAGAGAACACATAAATTGCTAAGAATTAAGGAAGAAAATAGGCGTGAGAATATAGTTAACAATGGAGAATCTTGCATATAATGCAATACAGTTACCTGAGTGTAGTTTGCAAGAGACAATACATAGTGTTTAAGTGCAAAAAACACATGTATATAAACAGTTGAATGGATGCATAACTGAAAAACCTGCAAAAATTTCAATGATTTTGATACTGCATTATAGTTATATAAGCTGTTAATATTGGAAGAGGCTGTGGAAAAGTACACAGGAATTCCCTGTATTTTTCTTTGAAACTATCTGTGAATTTGTAATTATCAATTAAAAAGAGAAGATGGGAAGTAAATCAGGCAAAATGTTTAGTTTTGCATTTATGTTATTGGTAAACATGTAAATTGTAGACTTAAATTGTTTTTCATCATAGTAAATAATAAGGGCATTTTTTTTAAATCAGTAAGGTTTACCTAGTTTATCTCACAGATCTGTTTTTAGTTTTATGCTAATTGTGTAACTGTCTTCTGAGCATCCCAGGAATTGCTGTGCAGAAATCAGAGCATCTGAGATTGTCCACACAAGATCTTCACAAGATTTGGCCCATTAATATTCCCCCATATTAAGGGAGGTGGGGATTAAAAGGCCTATAAGGTGGTGCAGAAAGCAGCGATGAGATAGTAATGAAGGAGATGCAAGAGGCTCCACCACTACATGATGGTATATAAACAACTAGTAACTATTTAAAGGGGTGAAGGATTATTCCTCAATAAGTTATCCACGTTCTTATAAGTAACCCCAGTAACTCATGGCTTCTCCAAACTACATGCTTTACACTCAGCACTTAGACAAATTACTAAATGCCTCCATAACTCATTGTAGAAGGTTAAACATTAAATCAAATTACCTATATACAATTCCCAGTATGATGCCAGTTAAACACTTGAAAATTGCCTCTGATTCATATTCATATTCTAAACCATAAAGTTTTGCTTACATCAGAAGTAATAACTACTGATCATGACATTTTACCCCAAAGTGCTCTAAAGGGAATTGGAAGGTCATAAAAAAATGAAACGAGTAAGAATATTCATCTATTCATCAGCACTACTATGTAGAAGCTGCACAATATAGACTCAAGTAAGTAAAGGTTTCATGTTGCAGCATATTTATTATCCCATTTTACAGTCTCAGTTCTAAGTGACAATATTATTGGGTCATGTGTTGTAGGAGATGCTACTTTGTAACTCTTTAGAACAAACAATCCATGTGTACTTTCTCATCCCCATTATTGGAAATTTCTTTGATATTTCTGAATTTCAGCTGTAAAGAGTCCATGAAGCTATAGTTTTGTGTCTTTTTGGATTCAGATGAAGAAACCTATCTTGTGATTTATAAGAGAGTCAATATTTATAGGACAGCTTGATTGCAATCTTGTACAGAGACATGTGAATACACTTAATAGTATTTCAAGTATCATCCTACAAGCCTCATAATTCTCACGATGCACTTTTCCCACAGCAGATATTTGGCTACATTCTACACTAGTTCTTCACTGTGCTAGGCACTATAGGGGGATTTAAAAAAAATAACAACTACAAGGTATAAGAACCAATACTTCAAGAGAGCTGAGAATTCATTAGAGATGATAAAACCCTAAAGAACAGGCCAACAATAACCTCGCGAACCCCCAAAATGATAGAAAACTATTATGTCATTCTTTCTCATCTTAAGTTTATATTTAAAGGTATCAGTAGCTGATTTTGCTGTTCTTACACTCCAAATAAAACTCCAAAAATACCACCTTCTATTTCTGAAAACATTCCATTGCTTTTGTTACAGTTAATAAATCTAAATTAGAGATTACTAGGTGTGCAGAACGCAAACAATGTTTTTTCTCAATGTATCAGGTCCATTTCCAACACATCAAGTAGGTTTCTAGTGTTATTATCAGTTTTAATCTTCAATTCCCTAAGTTTTACATCACAAATTATGGTAGGACCAGAGGTCTGATCACTGGGAAGGCAAGATAACCTACTTCAGAGTGGCCTTCATAGTGCTCTGAAAGCCTTATTCAGAAGGACACTATTCTCCATGCATTTCACCCCCTCACACCATTGAATGAGCATAGCAATGTCTATGTCTTGAATATTTATCTTTAGTAGCGTGGTCTTCAAAGCATCTTCATCTTCATCTCTGGACTTTGATGCTTAGCTCTAAAAGCAGCTTCCATACATTCACTTGCTGCAACCTTCTAGACTTCCTCATGGACCCTAACCTCTATCAAGAGTACCATCATTTATCAAGTTACATATTGTTGACTACAACATCCAGATCCTATCTCTCCCTATTTATATAACCAACATATAATTTGTCTTCAATCTCTGATTATTTATGTCCTAATTTATGTATTTGGTTTCCTTTTCTATAATTGTCATAAAGACATCTATCATGAATAGGAAAGGGTTTTTTTTATCATTCAGCTTAGAGTCCATCATTAAGGGAACACATGGCAGGAACTCAAGTAGGGCAGGAGGTGAAGCAGAGAAGTAAAGAGTAATGCTACATACTGGCTTGCTCAGCCTGCTTTCTAATATAACCCAGAACTACTTGCCCAGGGGTAGCACTGCATGCAATGGGATGCCCCACAATCATTAATTTAAAAATAACCCCACAGATTTGCCTATAGGTCAATTGATCCTTCTTCACAGCCTGGCTTGTGTTAAACTGACAAAAAGACTAACCAGCACATAGCCACTCCTCACACACAGATTTTCATAAAGTGTGTTAGTATTTTACTTAACTTTATTACTAGAATGAAATTCAAAATATCATTCTTGGTGGCAGGCACATTTACCTTCTGTGTTTTCAACATTATTATAGTATTATATACTCTTAGGACCAACTTATAATTATTTCCTATTTAGTATACCACCCTTTGCAAACTGGGTAAAATTTAAAGTAATGTAGCCATGCTGAGAGAGGGCATAGTCCTAGCCCACACAGGGCAAGAAGGAAACAATCATGAAATTAAGCCCCAGTGAAATGTGAGAGGTTCATTTATTTCCAAAACCCAATCCATTTATTTTCAGTACTGCTAACTTACTAAAGGATCAAACAGAATATATTTTACTATATGATCAAAACAGAAGGATGATTCACTGACTTTTCCAGGTTGATACTACCTCAATTGATGTGCTGGTACACCCTTTCAGACACAATCTTGCACAGCTCCATTGGGTGACATGTTGGCAGCTAGACAAGTTACCCCATGAGGTCACTGCAGAATGATGGACTATTCTGTATTGCCTTTGTTGTTGCCCATTTTTACTCTTGTATTGTATCAAATGGGGCTAGATTCCCAGACTGCTCATTACTCACCAACTCATATTTCTTTTGAAAAAAACAGACAACCCTTGACTACCTTTTCTTCTTTCATCTCAGCATGGGCACAGCTCTAGCTCCACGGGTCTTGAGCACAGTTCTCAGACTGACACTGAGCTCTTTCTTGTCTCTGGATTTTTGTACTTGCTGTGTTCTCTACATGGAATGTTTTGAACTAGATAAGCACATATCTAGTTACTTCTTATCATTCAGGTGTCAGCTCAAATGTCACTTCATTTATTTAAAGGAACAGTCCTTTCTAACACTTTGGGTACTCTTTTGCCTATAACCAAGGTATTCTGTCTCTAGTGGCATCATTATCTCTGCATTCCTAAATTGATCAAGGCAGGAAAAGATAACCACATGGAAACTTTGCTATTAGAATTTATAACCCTTTGCTGATGAAAAGTTCCTTTTGATTTTCCTGGAGAGCTATGATGTAGTGAAGAGAGGATGCTTTAGTCAGTCCCCTTTTGATTGTAAATGGCAGAAACCCCACTCAAAATCTCTTTAGCAACAATGGAACTTTATTAGCTCATGAATGGTATGTTCAAGGGGTATGTTGGTCTCAGCCATGACAAGATATGAGAGTTTGAACAATATCAGAAATAGCCTACCTCTTCTCTGTAACTAGACTTTGCTTTTCTTTGTTAGCTTTTTTTTTTTTGCTTTTCTGAAGTCATCCCCCATGACAGGAAACAGAATCACTAAGCTCAATACTAGAAACAGTGCTATGAACAAGAATATATGATCTCTGTTCTCTGAGAGGTGGCATGGTGAATGATGATGTGTCTGGACATTTATCCTTCTCTAACAAAATACAGGAATACAATTGACAACAAAGCAAGCAATAGCAAGATAGACACATACAAATACAGAAATAGACAGGATAATTTCAGGTTGTAATAAATACTATTTAATATTCTCTTAGGACACGTTAGTCAAAACTTCCCACATACTTGTTTCCATCCTACCCCATCTTTACAGAGCATCTATTCTGTGTTTGCCTGTGCCAAAGGGCTGGGGTAGAGAGATGAATAACCAAGTCACTGCCCTTGAAGGATGTGCTATACTCTACTACACAAGTGAACTAAACATCCACTTTAAGCAGAATATAATGGAAAATATAGACGACATCCTAAACAAAAACTATGGTCCTAACTGGGGAACTTCTAATGGGTAAAGGAAATGGGAACATACTGGTAAAAGATTCCAGATCTAAAGGAGGGAGGCATGGATATAGAGTTCTGAGAATGGTAATTGAGAGGAAGAGATGAGCACTCAATGAGTCTAGGTGAATGGTGGTAGTCAGAGACCTACAAAGAAATCAAGAAGTAGCAGTTATGCATGAAATCAGACAAAAATAATGATATTTCTCTGAGACTTGCTAATTTTGAACATAGATGGAAAGTACTGAACATTATCATTTCTGTCTCTGTTTGTTGAGAACCTGTTTGTATAAAAAAGTAAGTGCATATACAGTATAACCACTTAATTGTACACCTAGTAGCTCTTTGCAAAATAGATGATTTTAGTCTTATGTTTTACTTATGGGAAACATGAAATTCAGGGAAGTTGTGGAACTCATATACTGTCACACATCACACAGGTTAGTGGAACAATCACAACTTTGACTTTCTACTATGATCTGAACTTTTCCACAATACTAGCCTGATTCTTAACAACCTATAGCTTCATAACTGACAACCACAAAGATCCTGCTGACCTACCTTCCCATTACAATCATTTCTAGTTGAAGAAGGAAGCAAGGAGGATGACTAAATCCCAACAGGAAGGGTTTTTTTTATTTTAGAAGACTTTTCACAAGACTCTTTAAGAAGCACTCTGACAGTGCTAATTTTAACCAAGTCATTGTGAAGCAACCTTGGATTCCTCCATGCAAGGCAAAGTACAAATACAAGTATATGACTCAGCACAAACCAGCTGTGGCTCTCCTTGTACCCTATTACCCACACCTCAAAAGGGATGAGTAACATCTTCCAAGTTCATAAAGGTTTTGAAAACTTGCTAAGAAAGCACTACACAGCTCCCTGCCCCACCAGTTTCCCATACTGAGGCTTCTGTACCAATTCCCCAAGAGTCTTTCCCAGTGGATCTTCTGCACATGATCACCTATTGCCCTGGAATTAAAGGTGAACCTAAACTTGGCCTTGGGGTAAAGCCTATGATCGTTAGAGTGAGCATCTCTTTACTTAGAAAGGACTTGGACTATAGAAGGAGTAGTAACATCCACAGAAACCTGGTCTCAATTTTTTGATGAGTTCCTTTCAGGAGCTGAAAATGTTATTCTGCCAAATTGTTACTATGACAGAAATTCACAAGGCACTAAGTAAACCTAAATTCTTCCCTTGATTTTGTCCTGCCTTCCCTATTAATGCCACCCTCAACTATGTGGAATAGAAGGCAGTGGTTCATTGGTCTTTGAACGAGGAATCCATAGTCAATAACGCAAGTTACAAATATCTTCTTCAATCTCTCCTACTGATCATATGGTCAATTATTCATTTCATAAAAATAAGGGTCTGTGACTGTGAGGGACTGTTTTGGTCTCCAGTAATACAGCATGTCCTAAACAATAGTAACAAAACATTTCCTCTCTTAAAGAAATAGAGGGTCACAATCCACAGCCCAAGAGAGGCTAGAGAACAGAGGGCCCAAAGAGGGATGCATGGATTTCCCTGGGAAGGGGAAATAGAAGAGATCTCCTGAGTAAACTGGGGGCTGGGTAGGGGGCATAGGGGGATGAGAACTTGAAGGAGTGGGTTTGGCAGGCTGGGTGCAGGAGGTGGTTTGGGGGCTGCACGGAGGGTTAGGGAGAAACCTGGTGCCAGGGAAACTCCCAGGAATCCACAAGGATGACCCTAGTTTAGACCCCTAGCAATAGTGGAGAGGGTGCCTGAACTGGCCATCTACTGTAATCAGATTGGTGACTGCCCTAACCGTCATCATAGAGACTTTATCAAGTAACTGATGGAAGCAGATGCAAAGATCCACAGCCAAACACCAAGCTGAGAGCTCTGGGAGTCCTCCTGAAGAAAAGGAGGAGGGATTGTATGAGCTAGTGGGTCAAAGTCATGATGGAAGAATCCACAGAGACAGCTGACCTGAGCTCGTGGGAGCACATGGACTCTGAACCAACAGTTAGGGTCCATGAGATCTTCATGAGACTGACCTAGGCCCTCTGCATGTGTGTGACAGTTGCGTAGCTTGGTCTGTTTGTAAGGTTTCTAGCAGTCCCTGGTGCTTAACTGGCTTTTGGCAACTTGTTCTCCATGCTGGATTACCTTGCCCAACCTTGATATATGAGAGGAGCTTGGTCCTGCCTCAACTTGATGTGCCATATTTTGTTCAAGCCCATGGGAGGTCTGCCCCTTTCTGAATGGAGACTGAGGAGGAGTGGGTGGATGGGGAGGGGGATAGATGGGAGTTAGGGGGAAGGAATGGGAGAAGAGGGAGGAGAAATTGTGGTTGGTATGTAAAATAAAGGAAAAATGTTAAAAAAAGAAATAGAGGGTCAGATAATAAGTGGTAAGCAATTTGCTTTTAAATAAATAAATTGCACATTATAATAAAATTGAAGTAAATTTGTATTAAAAAAGAATGGTAGCAGAATAAATACCAAGAATTCTAGAATTAATGGTGGGTGGAATATTGTAGTGTTAAACAGACTGCTAAATGTGAACCTGAATGACATAACAATAAAAGATCAAATTCTTGAACAAGATGAAGCATATAATACAATGGATACCTGAGAAAAAATACTCCAGGTTAAAAGAATAGGTATCACAAAGACCATATGCCTGATATCTCAGAAGAGGTCTATTTATCTAAAGGAGTGTGAATGAATATTTGTTTGTCAGGCTTTTAGACAGCCACGGGAATGCATTTAGGGGAGAGAGTACAGCCTTTCTCCAGCATTAGTACCTAACTCTTGTGAACAACCTAACCAAAGTGGAGGTCCATTTCAATATTGCTAATGGTGTCACAACAACAAAAATGTCCCTAAGGGCCTGGGGTGATGACTCAGTGGGTAAAATCATTTGCTGTGAGTCTTAGTTAAGGTTATATCAATATGATAAAAGACCATGACCAAAAGCAACTTGGAGAGAAGGGGATTTATTTTGGCTTACAGGTGTGCACCACAGTCTATCATTGATGGAAGTCAGGACAGGAACTCAAAGAGGAAAGGAACCTGGAGGCAGGAACTGAAGCAGAGGCCATGGAGGAGTGCTGCTTACTGGCTTGCTCCACATGGTTTTTCAGTCTGCTTTATTATATATAAGACACAGGACTACCTGCTCAGAAGTGGCACTGCCCAAAATGGGTGTGGCCATTCCACATCAATCATTAATAAAGAAAATGCCCCACAGACTTACAGGCCAATCTGATAAAGGCACTTTCTCAATTGTGGTTCCCTCTTCACATGTAAGTCTAACTGGGGTCAAGGTAACAACAACAACAAAATATTCAGGACACTGCTCAAGCCTGATACCCAAGCTGTGATCCTCAGAACTCTTATAAAATATGGACTTTGTAACACAACTCTCTCATTCCTGAACACCCATGGGAAATGGTAGGTGGAGAGAGGAGAATCTCCAGATATTTTGTACCAGCTAACCTGGCTTACACAGTAGTGAGGAGATATTGTCTCAAAAAGGAGGAAGTGTGAGGAACAACATTCAGAGCTTGTCCTCTAACCTCCATATTGTGGTACCCATGAATATGAAAACAATCCTGGCTCAGAAATATATGCTGAATGGATAAAAGAATGAATTAACAAATAAAGGTAAAATTCTGGCTTTTATTATTCCAGCCTGATTTTTTGCAGTCAAGGTTCAACACATTGATTTTTATAAAGGAACAATCTAGTTGTCCTAGTTTCCTCTGTTGTTGTAATACAGTACATTAGAAAAAGCAACTTAAGGGAGAAAGGGTTTTCTGCTCACTTTTCCAGGTTGCAGTCCATCACTACAAGAAGTCAAGGCAGAAGAAGCAACTTGAAGCAACTAGTCATATTACAACTACACCCAAGAGCAAAGAGCAATGCAGTAATGCATGCATAGTACTATCAGCTTGACCTTTCCATATAGTCTAGGATATTCACCCAAGGCAATGGTCCTACCTGCAATTAATATGGGTCTTCTCATTAATTAACATAGTCAAACAATAGCTCACAGCAATTCGCAAAGGATAGCATCAATTTAGACAAGCCCTCACAGGTGGGCTGGAAGGCTTGCCTCTTACACGTCAAGTTGACAATATTCACCACTACACTGGTCTATTCTTCAGCTACCTGTGTTATATTTTGTGGACTAGGACACATTACAAGTTCGTCTACCCAGCTTGTTTGTTTATATTGAGTTCCAATACATTTAACAGCATTGCTTACTAGTCCTTCCCTTTTCAATTCCACCTCTCTACTAATTCCTCCCATATATGCTTAAGTTAATTTCCTCTTGAAGTCATCACAGCTAAGAACAAATTATTTGCCATCTCCATGGAGCTTACTAACTTCCCTTTTGACTATGGTGCATTCAAGAAGCATGAAAAGTGTGTCTGACATGTGCCAAGATCAGTAAAAAGAAAACGTCATGGTCCATCCTATGAATCAGCTACATACGGATGCACCACACACAGACATATGTTTGCACACAAAGGTTTTCATTTGAATCATGCCAGAAGAGGAAGCCCCACTGCTAAATACACACAAATAAGCATGTAGTTAATGTGTTAATGTATAACTTATATAGCTACCAAGAATATTTAATGACATGGGAAAATGTTTACTATATATTACTAAGAAAAGAATGAATACAAAACTATATTATTGTTGTAACTTTATATTGCATACATGAATAAAATATTGGAAAATTACAACTAATACAAGAACACCAACTTGATCTTCTCTACATGTTTATGATTTTAGGCACTATTATAAAAAATGTCTATAAAACTATAAATATTTATAAAATTGTATGTAGTTTTATATATAGAGAAAATTGAATTTAAAATAATATATATAGTTTTATAAATACATACTTTTTCTCCATGACTAGGGCATGTGCATTTGATATGTTCATTCATTGCATTTACAGAAGGAAAGGTCAGATGTTTTATTTTTCTTTTGTTGAGACTGGGTCTCATACAACCAGCTCTTGGCCTAGAACTTGCTATGTATATGAAGTTGGTCTTGAACTTGTGATTCTCCTGCATCAGTTTCCTTGCTGCTGTGACTTCAATCATGTGCCTTAACTTCCAGCATTTGAAAGCAGAGACTTGTGGCTTTCTTCCATTTCTATCTGTGGAAAATGGTTCTCTTGTATGAAAACTTTTGAAACAATGTTGTCAGTTAGTTGAAGGACAGACTTGAAGGAAGGTGTGATCACCTCCCAGCAAGTCCTTGTCAGACAGAAAGTGGTTCATTCCCCTTGTGAAGCAAGAAAACAACAACATTTCTTTGAGAGGGATATGTGGTCACCCCAAGTCAAAGATATAGGCTGATAAACAGTCTTAGGAAAGGCTTACTCTGGTTGCACAATTCCCCACCAAGTTTATGAATTTCTTCTGACTTTTCTATGGGGTGGAACATGACTCTAAGCCAAAGACAAATGAAGACTTCCTCCTTCCATACTTCAAATAATCTCCTAAAATCTATACCCATTCTACTACTCATCCGATTCTAAATTTTCACCACCCTTTGCCATAGACAGCCTTTTTTACACCAACCCTAGTCTCCTTGCTTACCAAATATGGCATGTTTAGTCAGATATTCAGGCTCTGCTGCTTGGGCCTCTGATCTTTCATTCACTGATGGCTGTCTGTACTTAAATTGATAATTATTTTTCTTGCTAACTACAAGAGGAAGTCATACAGCTTCGAAAAAGAGTTTTAATGGTTGATTGAGTCAGAATGGAAAATGGTCACTTTGTCATCAGGAAATGGGAAATCTGGTAATCTCTGTTAGTTCTCAAACTAGGAAGTAGATTTAAACTTAAGCTTGATGCTGCCACAGGAGTGTCAAAACAGAAAAATAAATCCTCTTGTATATGTATATGGCTGTGTCTACCTAGTTTTAGTATGGAAAAACTGAGAGATACATTTAAAGACGGCATAGAAGTAGTAATTAATGTTTATAAAACAGAAGATGGTAGACAAATATTCTTAGACTCTTACTCTTCAAATATCTACATTCTACCACAGAATCCAGTGGCAGGCTATAACCAAAGATTTCCCCGATATACGCATCCCTCTTACTTAAGTTTTGCACATTAATTCTCAACTTATTACAATATCTTGCACATTTGTAATGAGTTAGCCAGTTAAAAACAATAAAATGATTGTCTCCATACAAATGGATACACTCCATGAGTGTCTGGATCATGCCTGACACATATTTTTTAACATGCCTCTGCTATCTGGCTAGTAAGAGGCTCTGAAAAATTATTTTTGTTCTGATACACATTATCATGAATCCTTCTCCTGTCCTTACAAGGAATTGTCCTAATTCTCACTAATACAGCATAAGCTCCTTTTCTCTAGTCTTTTCTTTGGCACTATGAGAACCTATTAATGACCTCCTGTCCCTATATTACCCTAGAGGAACTGGGCTATATGATTTACCCAGGATCACTATCAACAATTGCCTGAGTTTTCTGTATGGGCACATGCATGTATGCGTGAGCACGAGTGTGCTTGTGCTTGATCTTCTCAAAAGACTGGCAACGCCTGTCTCCCAATTCACACTATGTAATAATTCCAGTACCAAGTAGTATTTTGAGCCAGAACAGGTACTCAAAAAATACATACCTATGTCACTGGACTATGTCTCAGACTATAGGCAGAGATCCTATATTCTATTGCCAAGAACACAATAATAAATAAACAAACAAATAAACAATAACTACTTGCCTATCAAATACAGCCTGTACTTGAAATTTGTCATTTCCATGTCCCAAGCCTAGCTCTGGCAGAAACATGATGGTTTTCAAAAGTATGGATTCCAGCCAGTAGGTGCCTAGCAGCAAGGGCTCTGAAAAGGGTTAATGAGCTTCACAAATCTAGGCAAATACTACTTGTTTACATTGAGGCCAATATGTTTTTCAAATTCCCAGTGGAACATGTGCTGCAGCAGGGTGCCTGGTGTTTCCCCTGCTGTGTTTATACCGCAATGAAGCAATGTTTCCATCTGAAAGCTGCTTCAATTCAACGAGTAACTACTAAGTTCACTCATTTTGCTTTAGCAGAAGCAGAATTTAGATGGGAGGGGTTTGTTTACTTTGATGTTCACAAATATGAGGTAGATGAATATTGATATGCATATAGAGGAGGAAATGTAATCTACTGCTTTCTGACTGGGGCAGTGTTCTCCCTCAAACCATGACTTTTCGGAATCCAGAAAATAAGGCAAAAATGGGGACTGAGGAGATGGCTTGGTGAATAAAGAACTGTCATGCAAGCATGAGGACCTGAGTTCAGATGACCAGCAAACATACAAAAGTTTAATGTGACTTTGTGAGTGCACAGGCACACATGCTTGTGCATACATGCACACATGCATGCATGCACACACACACACACACACACACACACACACACAAATGAAGATATATGATGGGTAAGTTCACTTGGTAAGGGTGTCTGTTGTCAAGATTTATAACCTGAGTGTGATCAAAATGACCAAAATTATAGAAGAAGCGAACTCTTGCAAGTCATCCTCTGAGTTCCACAGAAGTGTCCTGGCATGTACACACATTCCCTCCTCATCTATACATGCACACTTAAACATGCACACAATAGATAAATGTAAAATCAAAGGTATATGAAGAAAAAAATTTTGCTGCTGCTTAAAGAGGACAAATCTGGCAATCTTTTACTCTTTTTTCTTTAAAATCAAACCATGGGTCATTTCCAACATTGACCTAAGAACAAGAGCCTGGATATGAAACTAGACCAGCTTCCCCTTGCTGCATCATTTTCCCCATGCATTTCTCTACACTGTTTAGTGTCTATAATCACAAACTAGTCCCAGCTGCTTCTGTACCAGAGATGGTTTCCAAAAACCTGACGTAGGGACGACACAGCTCAAACCACAGCTTGACCAAAGGGATTTTAATTGAAGTTGAAAAGTCAAGGGCTGTAGAATCACCCCAAGAGAGGCTGCTCTTGTCTGAAGGACTTGATATATCCCTAGTAACTTGGGTCACCAAGGTACACATCTCCTGAATTTAATAACTGACAATGTGAAGGAAATGAAAAATGAAAAGAAGGTACAAAATTGAGGGAGGAACCTCCAAAATTAATCCTCTTCTGAAGTAAATTCCTTATACATTGTAAACTGAAAAGAGTTTTCTACCATAGACTGTATTCTGCTCATTTTCTGATCATACTCCATCTTTGGGGCCATTTACTCCTGAGTTCCCCAAAACAGTAGTGAGTAATGCTGTGGGAGATACCAGAATGCCTAAGCACTGGATACATTGCATTTACTACAGCAGATTTGGGTCTTTAGTAAAGAAATATGACAGAAAAGCATCCTGTGTTTTGTAACTGTTGACTTCTCCCTAGCCAGCAATGAGATTGACAGGGACACCTCTGGCTACAGATGCCATGAGAAACATTCAAGGGAACACTGTCTAGGACAATATGAATCCCCTTTACTTTAGCACAGATGTTTTTGTAAAACTCCAACCCACCAGAGAGCCCAGTGTCAAAGCAGAATGCTTTTGTCAAAAATCAAAATGATGAACCAACACCTCTAAGTTGAAGCAGAAAAGTAAACTCATTAAAAAATAGAACATGTCACATTATCTAGTTTGGGGGCTGAGTTTTTATCCCTAAAATCAACTCTGTGACCAAATTGCTCCTAGCCTCCAACATACCCAATGCAGCTATACGTGAAGAACCTTCTGCAGTTGATATGCAACAGCCTGTGCATCTCTAATTTTATACGAGAGGGGCAAAGACAAAAGTTGTTATTTCAGAAATCTCAGAGGCACTCTACACAGCTGTACCTTTAATGCAGGAGTATAATAAGAAAAGCCTAACAAAAAATGACTGGCAGTGTTCAGATATTGGTTTATGGGTGTAAAATAAGTTGGGAACCAGGCTCTAGTGCGGTGGCAGATCCTCTGCTGAGCATACCTGAATCCCTGGTTCAATCCCAAGCACTAAAAGCATGTGTGTGTGTGTGTGTGTGTGTGTGTGTGTGTGTGTGTGTGTGCATGTGTGTGTGAGTTTGTGTGTGTGTGCACATGTGCATATACATTGAGCTAAGAAACAGGTTCTGATTTTGTAGATGATAGGAATGTGTGGCCTATTCTTACCATACCCCCACCAATTCCGTGCACAACTAATGATATCATTGTGATATAAAAAGTAAAAGATAATTTGGAATACATCAAGTAGGAATGACAACCAAACGCTGTGTTATCCAACAATAAAGAAAACATCTAAATACAGATCCTCCTCCCCCACCACCCCAAATATTCAGATTTGAGGCTTGGCTTGATGTACTTCCAAGAAACTGTCTAATTATACATTAAGCCTTAAACCTAGAGACTTAGATACATTTTTCATATATATCACAATATTCTAGTTGCTCTCTAGCAAGACTAGAGTGTGGAGCAAAGCTATGGGTAGACCAACTCTGGCAAGAGGCTTGTCCACTGTATTTGTTATGTATTTGTATATTTGTTAAGCTATCCCTGTACTGAGTGATTGGCTTGAAAAACAATCATCAGAGGATGGTGTTTAAAGCTATTCTCTAAAACAACAGCAGCCAAAAGTTTGAAATTGGATTTTTCTAGAGATATTCATGCTTGATTTAAACTGCCAGGATATGAAGTAACTGGGCTTCCTCTGATCATCTGACCACAGTACTAAAACTGCTACTGAGAATGTATTTGTGAGAACTATGCCATAAACCAACTGGCCCACAGAAAGACCCAAACTAAGTGGAATCTCTCCTTATCCATACACCAAAAGCAAAAAGGAAGGGGTGCAACTTCTTAGTTCACAATTGTAAACCCTCATGTACAGAAATTCCCTAATCTTCTAGGATGGTATTTACATGGGACTCTATGCTCCTGAATTGCAAGGCAACCTGGGATGTATCCATGGTCTATTTGTGCTCTCAGAAAGGGACTCTTTCACTGGTCTATATAAATCTGATTGTTCCTCTCCACTTTTGTTGTCATCACATAATCAATCGTTCACCCACAATTCCTCAAAACCAATGCCACACTCTATAAAAATAACAGACAACACTTTAATATGTAACTTGTCAACTCATGTATGACTTTTTCTTAACTGATATTCACTGATCCCAAATAGGAAACCATCCCATCAGCATCATGTTCAAAGAAGTTGAGTCAACAAAGTCAATAGTCTTGGTCCTAAAGACAGCACTCCCTCAGTAGTCTCTCCTTGAACAACTATACTTACAATCTATGTATCGTGGAAAGAAGTGTTTTTAGATGAGTTGGAGAATCAGAAGTTGATACTATTATTCTCTCCATTTCTTCAATAAGCAGACTGGGGCTGAAAGGGGGTGAATCATCGCCCAGGGTAAATAAGGAACAAATGAAAAGGCTGAGATACCAGGACCCATGTTACTGTTCCTCCACTGTCTCCTCTAGGGCAAGGTATCTCTTAAGTCAAAAAGCACAGAATGTTGTCTTTATTGGGAGGTAAAGGTGTCACCAAAATATCCAGGGTAGGTATTTTGACCCCATACACTTCCGGACTGCAATTGGGCATAGAAACAAGTATATTGGTGGCTACCTTAGTTAAGCTTTGAATCAGCTACAGCCCAGGGTCCAACACTTGATCATTGAAATGATAAGAAAATTCCCTTTTTGTTTTCCTCCTCCCCCTGCCTCCCTGAAAAAGCCGTTAAAGAAAAGAAGTGTGTGCTGTTCTTTGCTGGCTACAGAGCAAATTTTCTTGTCCATATGAAAGAGCCTTTCTCAGGATTTTACCTCAAACAGCAAATCTCTGGATAGTTCATTAAGAATCCAGTCTTAGCTAGACTCAGAGGTGTCTTTTAGCTCCTTAGTACACAAGGGGAGAAAACTGCAGTATTTCCAAAAGATGAAATTCTCACTATATTGACTCTTTACAGACTGTGCTCTTTGAGGATTTGGTTTGCTTTGCCATTCTACATAGAAGTTTTAGCTTAGGTATTGTTCTAGGCCATTTACAAGATTGTATTTTTTTACTTGAGCCTGACATCATCTTTGAAAGCATCAGACTATTCTACATTCTCCTTTTTTCATGAAATTTATAAAAACCCCACTGCAATGCCCTTCTCCCCAAGTCTTCCTATTCTTTCTTATCAATGTTAAATCTTCCATAAGAACTACACTGCGAATATTTTTTTTTGTCCCATGGGAAACACAGACAAAGACTGTCCAGTAAAGAGACAATTTGGGTATCAAAAGAAAAAAGGACTTTGATTAGGAATGTCAGACATAAGTCTGTGCTAATGACTTTCAGAGAATCCTGCCTGGGCCCCTTTGAAATGTGGAGTAGGGCCTCATCATCTAGTCTTACAGGTTGTCCAGAAGTCACTCAGAACAATATAACAGGTAAACTACATGTCCGTCAGTAGTATATGGCCACCTACAATGGAGTCTGCATCTCGACATTGCACAGAGAAAAGAGAAAGAGCTTAGAGGAACTGTCTAAGTGAACTGAAGAAAGAGACATGATGTACATGCATCCCTGAAACTGAGTGTCCAAACGAACATGTTCACACAGCAGAGCATCTGACCAGCAATAAACAGAGTGATCAGACTAAAAAAGAAGGAAAATTCATAAATCAAAACTGCCTCCACTATAACCTCATATAGTAAGACTAGGAACGATGCATCAGTTTAGAGGGTGGTCTGAACTGCTGAGAATAAACTCATCCCCCTTTGCCCTCTCAGGGACAAAGTATAACATTGATACCACTTAAGTGCTTAAGTGAGCTTTCACAAGAGCAATGACAGCAGAGATAGTATATTAGGTGATGTTTGAAATCAAGCACAGACAGGAAAGGGGGTTAGTTATAAATATGTGACAAAATTAGCCATTAGCATTCCTTTGTAGTTGGTCTAATAACTCCATCATGGATTTTTTTATTTCCATATAACCACATGAGGCAAGTCATTTTTCCCTTCTATTAACTCACCAAACACCTGTGAAATGTCTTTGTATTTGAGATAAGGGAGTTCAATATGATAAGGAAGTAATCCGGACTTACTCAGCTGCTTGAGTAGCAAGGCAGATACCAAACCCATGTGTATCTCACTTCTATACCTATGTCTCTTCCACAATACTAGAAGCTCATCTCAGCTTTCATGATGCCTTCTGTCATCTAACTGTCATCTTCAAAGATCCTCAGATATAATACGAGTTTTCTTCCTTCCAGATTCCTCATTGAGAAGCTCTTGACATCAAAGAATAAAGCCCAATGTTAAGCTTTTAGAATAAAACATATGACAACTGTGGGTGTGGAGAAATATGCTTGAGACTTAGGAAATGTGACTCCTGGTACCCCTTTGTCATTACGATGTTCTTTGATCTATGAACAATTACTTTGCTCTTTTAACTCTTAGTTTCTTGGCCCTGCTTTATGGGAACAGACAATAAATGGATATCCTCAAATAGCTGAAGAAGGTCATGATGATGATCCATGTGGTTAGCTTTATATATATCCCTAAGGGAGACAAATTGTAAAAACTAAGAAGATCAAACCAGCCCCAGGCTAACTTAACCATCCAATGCTATTGCCTTGAGAAAGTATTGTGTAGAGTATGGTGGCTGCATTTGTAATTTCCTGCTAATCAGATGTTCGAATGAATAGTCACTAATGGCTCTGAGCAACAAACAGTGGGAGCAGGAATTATGAGGTAATAAAAAACTATTATTTTACAAGCTTCATATTTCAAAATATGAAATGCAGCAGAAACTAAAGGTTCCCCTAATGATGGGAAACAGATTGTCATTTCTAGCTCAAAAATCTCCCAACACACTCATACAAAGACCATATACTACCTCTGTGTGGTGATTATATTGTGTCCCCCAAAATATTGTGTACCCTAATAAAACTTATCTGGGGGTCAGAGAACAGAACAGCCACTAGATTAAACATAGAGGTTAGGCAGTAGTAGCACATGCCTTTATTCCTAGCATTCCAGAGGCAGAGATCCATCCAGATCTCTCTGTGAGTTCAAGGCCACACTGGAAACAGAGCCAGGCATGGTGGTACACACCTTTAATCCCAGAACTTAAGATCTATGTCTTGTTTGGGAAAGATACATGCCTTTAATCCCAGGAAGTAATGGCAGGAAGCAAAAAGGTATATAAGGCGTGAGAACCAAAAACTAGAGGCCTCCTAAGCTTTCAGGCTTTGAACAACAGTTGAGCTGATACTCACTCGGGTGAGGACTCAGAAGCCCGCAGTCTGAGGAAACAAGATCAGCTGAGGAGTTGACAAGGTGAGGTTGGCTGTGGCTTGTTCTGTTTCTCTGACCTTTCAGAATTTACTCCAATACCTGGCCTGGTGTTTTCAATTAATAAGACCGTTTAAGATTCATCTTACATATCTTAAAGCTGGGAAATCTAATTTTAGGCTGAAAAATTTTAAAGTAGCTTCTGTATTATTGCACCACAAATATCTATGCTCAGATATTAAAGTTTTAGTGGTAGTGGCAATTTATCATAGGTATTTTTCTATTCAATAAGTGGGTGATATAAATCTATGTGAGTAGCATCTGCATGTGTGCGCAGCTGTGGGTGGACATATGAGCACAGGATAGAGGTCAACATCCTCAGTGTCTTCCTCTCTTACTTATCACCTTGTTTTCTAAAACAGTATCTGGCTTTGAACATGGGAACAATGGATTCATAAGTGGAGGTGGTCCATATGCCTCGGGGATAAGCCTGTCTCTGACACCCTGTGCTCGGACTTATAGATGTGCTCTACCATGTGGTTGCTGGAGACCTTATGTTTGTGCAGAATGCACTTTACCATCTAAGTAATCTCTCCAGCTCCAAGTGGTCTAAATTTGGAAGAATAAACATTACCTATTATGATGAGTGAATTTTTAACTAAGTGATTGTATGACTGTACATGAATTAACTCTAACACCATGGGAATAATAAAGCTATTTTAATATTGAAACAATGTATCCCTCCTTGCCTCTGGGCCAATATCTATTAGCTATGCAACGCACTGTTTCTTTTTCTCACTTTAATTTCCCATTAAAGCCATTGGTAGCCATGACATTAAGGACACTGACTGGTCTTCTTTGAGTTACGTGGGCAGAGGTGACATGTTCAGTATACCAAAACAGTCTACACTTTGGAGAAGTCAGAGCACAACCACAAAGAGCAGTCTAATATATAGGATGGACCTTTAGTATAATGAAGATGATTTTTGTATGGATTACTTGTCTAGCATAGATGCTGACCTCGATGATACTTCATGATGAAAGTAGATTGCAGATAGCAACAGAAGAGGGAATTAGATGTTTACAGACCATACAGGTAGTGAATGTGAAGGAAATCAGCTTAGTTTGGTAACCCTGCCTGCTCAAAGGAACAGAAGGGGCATTCGGTTGATTAGGAAGATAGGGACCTAAAGAAAGATTTGAAGAAGGAATGAGCAGACAAGGTCTCTCCATGTACTCATGGAGCCTGTAAGTTACACTCAGAGAAGCATCTAACATAAGCTCCCATACCTTTACAACTTTATACAAACTATCTAACCAATAAAAAGATTGTTACTTTATTGGATTATGTAGATGAGCTTATTTCATTGCATTTTTTTTTTGGTTTTTCGAGACAGGGTTTCTCTGTGTGTAGCTTCGCGCCTTTCCTGGAACTCACTCGGTAGCCCAGGCTGGCCCCGAACTCACAGAGATCCGCCTGCCTCTGCCTCCTGAGTGCTGGGATTAAAGGCGTACGCCACCACTGCCCGGCTTATTTTTAAGATTAAATTTTTTATCAATCTATTTTCTAAGAAATCACCTTCTGTGAGATACAACTTTCAAATAATTAAGATATTAAAAATCAGTTCACTGAATGTAAAGACATGATAGTCTGAAGATCTGACTAGACAACTTACTATGCGATTTCGGGAAAGAAAGTTACTCAATAGCTCCAAGCCTCATTTTCCCCATTTGTAAGGTAGATAGGATAATATCTCCCTTATAGAAATATGAACATTAGAAGGATTGTAAAGCCAGCACCTAACACTGGGATGGTGTACAACACATGATGACTATTTGGTATAAATTAGCATCAAGAGGAAAACAATAGGAAGGAAATTTAAGATGTGGATTGAATCCATTAAGTGTTCTGCTTCATAGAGTCCAGAGAGAAACCAGGTAATCACCTGGGCATTTGAAACTAGTAAGAAACTATTAATGGTCACAATTCTACATAT
This sequence comes from Neotoma lepida, assembly GCA_001675575.1. Lineage (NCBI taxonomy): Eukaryota > Metazoa > Chordata > Mammalia > Rodentia > Cricetidae > Neotoma > Neotoma lepida. The sequence goes on from LZPO01066299.1 coordinate 301,889, forward strand.
AACATTTTGCAAAAGGAAAAAGATTGCCCCAAAGTTGAAAGTGAATGGCTACAGCATGTCAAACAGAATGAATAATTTAGAAAGCTAGATGAGGGTGATCAAAAGACTTGGATGTTTGCTCTCCCTGCCTTTAACTTCTTTAAACACAGTTTCTAAATCTGGGAAGTATATATAACAATCTTTGACTGATCAGTTCAGTATGATTTTGTGAAAATCAGATGAGATAAAGAAGGCTATGTAATCTCTAAAGAATTCACCAGTAGGACACATTGTTATTTTCACAACCATCACTAGTTTTAGATAGCCCTCCAGTACACTGAAATGTATTTTATCTGTCACTGAAACTACTAACATCTCGTTTCTCTCCAGAGAATCAATACTCAGGAACTGAACCATTCACAAGGACTGAGCAGCCCCAAGTGTATCACAAGCATAGATAATATTCAGAGAACCAGAATGGTTCTAGTTTGTCCTGTGGCTATTGAAGGAAAACTTCATAAGAAATAATTCAGACAAACCATTTGGATACTATAAAGCAAGGTGTTGTGACACAGAAAAGTGACCCTTGATTGTAGAGGCCATAGGACAAATCTGAATCACTTCATTACATCAGTGTGGCTGAAAAGGCTCTCTGCACTATCACCCCCAATTCTTTTTTTCAGATTTTAATTAAACATTTTGCCATGACCATTTCCTGATTGTTCAGTTGTGAGTCTGCATGACAAGTTAAAAAAAAAAAACAGAGGTAGCACATGAAGAAAGACTAAAATCAACTCATATTAAACATGAGCATACGGTAAATGGACATATGAATAAACTATGCTTGTGAACACATAGAAACTCTTCCATAGAATTTTTTCGTTTAATGAAACAGATTGAAATGAGAAAAAGAAAGTTTATCTTCTCAATTCCAGGAAGAAGGACTCATGTGGGAAGAGTGTAGATTTCTAATCAGATTTCTATTCGGATCTCAAGTCCAGTACTTAGGAGTTTTGAACCTTTGAGCAAATCCTGTTGGCATCTTTAAATGTCATTTTGCTCATTTGTGAAATGAGAAGCAGATATTTATCTTGCTAAGTGATGCCAAGGATTCAACTTCAAAATCTTACTGCAAATGCCTGAATAGAAGATATGTGTGCTCCACATACAATTTCTTTGATTCATTTGCCTCTTCTGAGATAAAGATGTCTTGTGAATTGTGTTTGAGTAATACCTATGCATATATTAAGAGGCTAAACTCACATACCTTAGAGGATATGATATGTAGATAGGCGACTAATAGTAAATCTGTCACAAAGTGATTGCGAATCCATTTAATCATGATCACAAATTCACTATAGGTCGGTGTGGTCTGCCAAAAATTCACATTGAGGTCCTAATGCCCAGTACTTTAGAAGGTGACTATATTTGGAGATAAGAGTCAATAAAGAGATAATTAAAGTTAAGTGAGGTCATATATGTGGGGCTCTAATATAATCTGATGGATGTCCTTATAAAATATTAAATTAGGAAACAGATGTGGGCAGAGGAGGAATCCTATGAAGACAAAGAGGAAAGTCAGCCCCTTATATGACAAACCCCACAGTGACCACTATCCTAATCTTAGACTGCCTCCAGAACTATGAAAAAAATTCTGTTATTTGAACCATTTACTGTGTGGTTTTTCTTTTTATCGTGTCAGCCCAGATAGGTTAATTTTCCCAGATAGACAGAATGGGTATATTGTATTTATTTACTTTCCTGTGTTAACCAGAGTGCTCTACTCTATGATTTGATATGAAGAGTCACTCTAAAATAATTTTTATGATATGCCTAGAAGACTAGACAACTGAAACTAAGAGATAATGTTACCATTGACTTTTCACAACAACATTCATTAAGGGTATATGAAAGTTTGGGGTATTAAAAAAAGACTACTTGGGACAAGGAGTATATGCTGAGTCCCAACTTGTAGAAATCTCCAAGTCTAAAAAAAATGAATAGGAATAAAATCCTTCAGATCTGAAACCTTTAGGAGTTTATCCCAAAAGAAGAGTAAGTAGAATATTAAGGGGTATGCTTTTTGGCTTTGTAAGAGTAAGCTGTGGTGATATTTTGTGTATGCTCTAACAAATAAAGCTTGCCTGGAGATCAGAGTGGAGAGCCAGCCACTAGTTAACCATAGAGGCCAGGCAGTGGTGGCACACATCTTTAATCCCAGCACTTGGGAGGAAGAAACAGGAAGATCAGGAGTTCAAGCCCACCCTGAGCTACATGAAATTGATCCAATCTAAAAAAGAAGCAGAGCCAGGTGGTGGAGGCTCACACCTTTAATCCCAGCACTAGGAAGGATCATGTCTTTCATCCCAGCACATGGGAAGCTCATGCTTTTATTCCCAGCACTAGGAGGTAGAAACAGTAATATAAGGTGGGAGGAGACAGGAGCTCAGCCCCTTTCTATCTGAGGATTCAGTAGAGGTAAGAAGTCTCTCTAGTGGCTGCTCCTTTACTTCTCTGATCTTTCAGCATTTACCCGAATATCTGTCACTGAATTTTTATTATTAAGACAAATTAGAATCCACACTACAGTAAGCAGCTATGTTTAAGGATATTAGGTTACCACATACAGGAGCTTTTTCATCAGTAGAAAACACTTAACATTTCCCAAAGTTATGTTTCACACTGAACCATTAAGACAAAATCCACATGAAGTCTTAAAACTCTAGAGTTAAAAGATTCTAAAATATTTATCATTTGTATTTTATAACTTAGGTTATGAGGCCAAAACTCCAAGTGAAGAAAACTACACTTCTGATAATTTCAGTTCACATACATTTTGACTTAGTAGTGGCAGGGACCATGCTCTATTTTACAGTTTATAAATGTCACCATATACTGTGTTCCATCTAGCCCCTAAACTAGTTGAAACAGAACCATTGCTCTTATTCCAAAATGATGACAGAATGAAGGAGAATTAGCAAATAAATTGAAAGAAGTAGCAAGTATTAAATGTGCTGATACTTCAAATCTATTAGCTAGGCATTACTATTTTATTTCACAAGTGATGGAACTGAATCCTGTGATCTTTCTACTACAGTGGAATAGTACGAATCATACCTAGTTGAAGGCTCTGGAAAAATGTCATACTTGAGCAAATAGATACAGAAAGAAAGGGTTTTCAAGTGACATATCATAAATAAAGATGTAGAAGAAGATAAAGGTGGAGATTAGTAGGAAAACAATAAATGGTTTGCTGTGTCAAGAAAGAGGTAAATTTCCATGAGGAGACTGAGACCAGAGTATGAGGACAAATATAAATACACATAGACCTGAAAAGCTTTGATTAAAGTGTTTTGATGCCTTCAAAAAGCAAAAGAAATACTCTTAAACACTGGTACCTATATTCATCTTGAAAGTAGGACCAAAGCAGTAGCAAGAAACAATTCAGATGCATTATCTAGAGCCCTCCTTCTGCCCATTCACCACAACAGGAAGATATTCAAAGAGGAAGTGTTTGGAGCAAAAGACCCATCCTTCTTTATTACACAGATTCATTCCAATGTGTGTTTCTATCA
>LZPO01066299.1:305620-323267 GCA_001675575.1 Neotoma lepida
TCCTTCATTGCTTTCTAGATATAATTCATTTGAAATTCAATATCTCACCTTAGTTTGCTCTTATGTACAGAAATAATAACACAAGTCACTACAAATATGAAGATAACCAATAACCACCATTCTTGAGTACCTACTGTGCTCCAGATTGCATATCCTTAGTCCATAAAACACTAAAAATATTTCCAATTCACATTAAAACTTCATTCTGTGGTTAATAGAAACTGAGATAACAGTAATTAAGTAATGTATCCATGTATTAGTGTTCCATATTTATTTCATATCAAACTCCTTGCCTTTCTCACGGCACAACACTACTTAAAACTTCTAACTAGCAGGTATGGTGACATTTCTGTAATTCTAGCAGCAGGGAAGTAGAAGCAAGAGTCTAGGCCAATCTAAGCTACTTAGCAAGACCTTATTTCAAATACAAAAAAATGACAACAAACAAAATCTTTACTTATATATAACTATAATATCACATTCTGGTACATTATTCCATGGTTCTGTCCATACAATTACAGTTTTTAACAAAATTGTCCTTTATGGCCAGGAGTTACATAATCACATCTGTCATATCTGTGCCATGATATATTGTCATTAGTATTGATGAAAGTATAAAGATGGGATTTTACACTTTTTTATAAAGAACTATGTCTGTAAATATAGACTACTTTTTTTTGGTATCAACTCTGTTCCATGGTTCTGTTTACAAGCTGGTATAAAGAGAAATAAGGCAACTCTCTTTGTATTCATCTCTGGCACTAAAAGCTTTTGGTGAGACTGGTACACTATTAATGAAAATTATTATAAATGCAGCAGATAGAACTTGATGCTATGCCATGTGCTAATAAGCAATGTTGTTCTAGTTCATTTAAACCACATAATTACTCTGCGTTACAAACAAGAGAAGTGAGGACACAGACCAGGTCCCCTTGAGGCTGACATGAAAGTTCAGATTTGAATGCAGTGCTATCAAACTACCATGATGCCTTGTTGAATAATAAGAAGACCAATAATCTAATACAAGTAGTTCCTACCATCAGCTCCTCTTGACAAAAAGATCTGATAAACTAATGTATCCATTATAAAATTATAATGGATCCACTATAAGAGTATAGCCAAAGAACTACAGGCTATTAGTGACTGCTAAGAAAGAAAAGTTAGCCTTTTCCAAGGATGAGCCTCCTTATTGATTATCCAATATCAAGTTGTCAACCTTGAAACCATATAGACAAACAACAAAAATAGACTCAGCATGTTGTATTTATATATTTATGCATACATATACATATGTAAAAATAATATTCAAAGAAAAAGGTTATCAGTCTGAGAGTAGGAAGAGATGGTAGATATTGGGAGGGGAAGAACCTGGGAGGGATGATGGGGATATTATTCTTTATACTGTGAATATGTGTTGCTCTGATTGGTTGATAAATAAAGCTGTTGGCCAATGGTGAGGCAGAATAAGGTTAGGCAGGACATTCTAACTAGGGGGAGAGGAAGAAGAAAACAGAGCTGAGCAAACGCAGCTAGCCACCACCAGGAGAAGCAAGATGTAACAGTACTGGTAAGCCACAGGCCATGTGGCAAAACATAGATTTATAGAAATGGGTTAATTTAAGATGTAAGAGCTAGCTAGTGAGAAGCCTGAGCCATTAGGCCATATAGTTTGTAAATAATATAAGCCTCTGTGTGTTTACTTTGGTCTGAGCGGCTGTGGGAGCCAGGTGAGATGGGACAAAACTTTCTCCTACAGAGGGACTTGAGGGAGGAAAGGAAAGTGAAACTGATATGATTATTTTTTATTAAAAATACATAAAATATTTCTAAAAGGAATATAAAATCAGTTTAAAAGAAAAAAGAATATGAACAAGGCTGGGCTGTATGTTACTGTGATTAAGATGTAGACTTTTTAAAACACAGAAAAATATGTTCATAAGCATTTTGTAGAGAAATGTTTTTAGCCTACAGAATATGAACCATAAAAGAAAAAAGGATAAATTAGACTTTATCAAAATTAAATCATAATTTACATCCTAAAGACAAAAATAAGAAACAAGCTATAACCAGGGAACAAGAAAGGATTTACATCCAGATTATATTTTAAAATATCTACAACACAATCATAAGAATAAAAACAATTCAGTAAAAGTAAATAAAATAATTAAAAAGGGATAGAGAAGAGGTTCTTTGGATAAAAGCACTTACTGAGCAAACATGAGGGCCTGAATTCAATGAGGGCCAGAACTGACAGGAAAAGCTGGGTGTGCACATGTCTGTAACTTCAGCACTATGAGAACGGGAGACAGGAGTGTAGCTAGTGCGTTCGGGATGCAGCCTATCTCTGGGTTTGGTGAAATACCTTGTGTCACAGGAATAAGGCATAGAGAAATAAAGTAGGCCACTTGACATCCTCTGCCTTCCATATACGTGGGGAGATGCAAGTTCCATATACAAACATGAACATAATACATATACACATGCATACACACATACACACACAAAAAAACTAAACAAGTGCTTCATAAAGAAACATCAAAGAACTATATATTCAAGCCACAATTTAGAACACAAACACTAGAATAGCTAATTTTTGAAGAAAAAATAAAAAAATATTAAGTACAGACAAGAATGTGAAGTGTCCACAAATCTCATTCATCAGTGATAACAATGCAAAATGCTATAAACTGGAAATAAGCTCAGAAATTCCTTGAAATGTTGACCCATGCTCTTACCATGTCATCCAGGAAAGCTACATCTGATAAATATATAAGAGAAATCAAAACACCATACTAAAAAAGACCTGAACACAATTGTATATGTAGTAGCAAACACCTGAGAATAACTGAAATGCCCTGCAACAGGGAAATGATAAATCAAACTGTGTTATATCCACATGCTGGGAAGCTACTTAACAATAAAAATGAAATACTGATACACAAGGAGCAACTAATAGATCTTCAAACTATTGTGATTAATGGAAGTACATGAGAATTTATGTTTAGTTCAAGTCATATAAAATTCTTAAAAGGAGAACAATCTGTTATGAAAATAAATCAGAAATTCCTTTAGTTTCAGAATAGATGTTTTAAGGCAGAAGGATTGGGGATGGTAGATCCATTAGAACTCCCTGGATCAGGGCTTTCCACACATGATTACTCATCGAAGCCACCCATGGACTGGAATTATAATAAAGATCCTGTGACCACACCTTCAGGCTCTCCGTTCTCTGAGAAGTACTATGAGTCTACACTTAATAAAAAAATAGCTCTTGAAATTATTCCAATTTAATCAAGTCTTACATAAAGATGAAGAAAAATTGTTCAAATGCAAGTCTCCAATTCTTCTCTAAGAAGCATGAGGCTAAAGAGAGAGAAGGAAACTTAGAGTTCACAAGATAGTTCTAGAATAAACCATTATCTTTACACTCATGCCTAGCCATGTTTCCTATGCTTTCTCCATTTATTAGGGGTACAGATGACTGGATACAGAGTGTAGAATACAGAAGTCAGAATGCAAAGTCTGGGGCCTAGGGAGGTGATAGTTCACTGGGTAAAATGCTGGCCAGACAAACATGAGGATCTGAGTTCAGCTCCCCAAGACCCACTCAGTGCAGTGAAACACACCTGAAATTCCAGTACTGGGAATTGGTGACAGGAGGTTTCTTGGAGCTTACTAGCTAGCCAATCTAGCCAAATTGATGAGCTATACTTTCAGTGTGATATACGGTATTTAAAAAAAAAAGGTGGAGAGCAATTTACCAAGACATTCAATGTCACTTCTAGTTTCCACATGCATGTATACCAGCACACATGACTGTATATGTACACACATATAAAAAAGAAAAGAATATAAAGTCAGCTGTGAGGTTTCAAGAAAGATAGGTTGTCTGCCTCCTAATCCTCAAAGTAGTCTACTAATGTTGGCATCACATTCTCTATTTGGACAGGTGAGGTTATGAGGCTTAAAAAGAGTAAGTTAACTTTGCCAAAGTCATACAAGATGTGGCAAAGTCAGGGTTCACCTTCATATCAGACTCAATCCAAAGTTTTCACCCCCAACCAAAACATCATGCTACTCTCAGTTTAGAACTCCAGCCTGACAATCTTTCATTCATTTTCAGTCTCTTTGATTAGATTAAGCTATATTTAAGTAGAGCTCTATCGTGACTGATGAACTAACTTTGCTTCTAACATATTGAAGGGAAAGAATACCAAAGAAACATGAGTTTTCAAATCAGGAAACTTAAGGTCCACCTTGTCTCTAATGCTTCTATCTGTGAATTTCCTTTATACCATCTTGATTTTACTTCTGTCTGGACTCTGGTATTCAGAAGTAGTTTCCTTATTTTGGATCTATACACAAAAAGGAAGATCACAGAAGACTAAGACTACCTGTCCATAAGTAGTTCCACAACAGGTAGACACTGCAGAGGGTACTCAGACAAGTTTCTCAAGAAGGCTGAAAATAAGGGTGGAAAGTAATACAATAATAGCCTGGGTTGTCTAGTCAGTGGCCTAAAGTCCAGCAGGCACCATGCCAGGGCCATGGCCAGTGGCCACTTCTTTAAGAATCATGGAATTAGAGTTCCATTTGTGCAAAATCAACAGGATATATACTGTTGAGAACAAAGGTTCTGCTTTTGGCTATGATATATGCTCTAGTAAAGGATACATTATGAATAAGATAGGCCACCAAGACAAGAGAAGTGGCAGAAATCAGAGGGAATGAAGGAAAACCTTCATGTAGCCACAACACAGAAGGCTGATGCATTCCAAATTTTTATTGCTCAAATGATGGTGTTTTATGGAAATAAGGATTTTAAAATATGTTGTGCCCATATTCATTGGGAGGCAAATTTGGAAGTCTAAGCTCTGCCAATGAAGGGGTCCATGACCTTGTGTTAGTCACCTCTATTTTATGTGACTTACCTTTCTCATATCAAAGAATGGAGAGACTGGGCTATATCACTTGCCCACTGTTTCCTCAGAATCTACATTGTAGGAGAGTAGGACTGAGCACCATTCAACTTTTCACTCCCTCCTACCTTCTTCAGTCACAGAGTTCCGTGGTTAAAATAATTTGGGAGGCAGTGGCCTTGATGATCTAAAGCATTGTCCTGGTTATCATTGAAATTTAGCATTCCTTACATACTGTGCCTGAGCCTTCCTGTGTTGGCTAAATTTAATTATATGTACATATGGAACAGTGCACTTCTCTGGGGGAAGAAGGTTGTATAGATTTCATCAGACCCTCAAAGGAGTGCAGAATTTCTGCTAAGAGAGATGCGGAATGATAGACTTCATTAAGCTATTATACTTTTTAATAGAGCAGCTGTAAAGTAGGATATTAGTATACGTCTATAAAGAAAGAAAGAAAGAACAAGAGAAAGATCAGTTCCCATCTAATCTTCCTTGTCAGAATTAGAGAAATCATCACCAGCCACAAAGTCTCTTTAAACATGAGACAGAGGGTATTGTTCAAGCTAATTAGAAAGCATTGTTGTGAAGAAAAACAATTAATGCAATCCTAACAGAGTATCAGATGTATAAATGATTTCCATGGTATTCAGAAAGGCTAAGCACAGCTGCTGGGTGCTATTTAGAAGGTGGAGCAAGAATGAACAAGCACCAGAATAGATTTACTTTGCTCCTTCAGATCCGATTTATGGTTAAGACAATGAAAGCAGATGGGAGTTAAAAGTTCAGCTGCCTGAAATAGAATCCCCATTAGACTTTCTTGGCACATAGTAGGCACTCAATAAATGCTTGCTGATGGTTTATGAGATTGTCCCTAATCATTCACTGCTAGGAAAATTGAACTCTTTCAAGGGCCCTCAACCTTTTTCATGAGTCGCGAAATGCCTCTTTTAAATTTCTAGACATATGCTAGAATCCATCTCATTGAAAGATTTTTCTGACCACCCTCATTGTCAGACAGTGTCACTGTGTGGCAGTTTAGGAAACAAAATACCTGGAAAAGTATTCCTTCATTGCTGCCACAGAGATTTTTGGTCACTTCCCTTCCCATTGACTAGCCCAATAACCAGGTGCATATTCCCTGGATTGACACAACCTAGATGACTTCGTTGATTTGGCTTAGCACATGCCTCTAATCTTCTCTCTGCCCTCACTTCTTAATAGCCTGTGCCCTATTTAAAACCTCTTGAGTCTTGCTGGGAGATACTAAAATGGAAATACCTTTCCAGTTAACCACATTGCCTTTAAGCATTCAAAGAAGATACTTAGAAATGGGAGAAACGAGATAAGTGATAGGGAACCTACAAGCAAAACAGCAACAATGATAATTCTATTTGCTTGTTTTTTTTCCATGTTCTCAGGGCATGTATAATGTACTGTGGTCAGACTCAACTAACCACTTTTTGAGCTGTAACTCTCTATCAAGCACTGAACAAGGAGCTTAATTTTTGAGTGTTTTGTTCATTCGTTTGTTTGTTTTAACCTGAAAATTAAATGATGGGTACAGTCCTTCTTTTACTCCCTCTCCAGAAGCCAACTGTGAGACACATCACACTGTGATTCTAGCCATTACTAAAGCTATAAAAGTATCTGAAAATATCCTGGGTTCATCACTCTTGAGTTCAACCTTAGAAGTCAAAAGAAAAATGAAGAGGCATCCAATGAATGGATGTTCTTGTGAGCCCATCAAGAAATCTAGTGGATGTTGATTTGGATATTAAAAAAAAAAAAACTCTTCACTTCTATTTCTCCCTTTTGGGCAATGGCTTGGGTAGAGGGGGCTGGGAATCAAACTCAGGGCCTCCTCCATGCTTTGGCATTTTATGAGTGTAAGATTTTGATTTTATTTTTGTATTTAAATTTCATGTGTCAAATGTACCATTTTCCTCATTATTTCTGTTTTTACATTTCCAAAACAAAACAATCCAGACCCCCAAAATGATTTAACTTTATTATAACTTTTCTTTCACTTCCTCTTATAGTTTACACTTTAACATATCTAAAATTCACTTTGTCTATGTGGGGACAGGGAGTAAGAATCTAATTTGATACTGTCCTTCAGTAGTCTGAAAACTACCCAATACTTTCCTAACATCACTTCAATGCTCCATGATTACAATTCTTCTTTTTTCACCATTTTCTTGGTTTTAAAGATCATCACATCATAAGGTCAATCTACACAATTTAGAGTGGTGGGCTACGACATCTAGACAACATCAAGGGCATCTGAGTGGAGACTATAATGGGATTTATTTATATCCAAAGAAAAACACAAAGCTGTTCATTTGGAGAAAATGAAGGCTGTCTGTAACTAATCACCACCCAATTAGTATGTTCTCAGAACTGGCAAAGGAGAAGCAGTGAAAGAACAATTGTCCTATATCCTTCCTTTTCCAGCTGAGGAAACCAAAGCCCCTCACTGTGAAAAATTCTTCTCCTAATTCAGCTAACTACTAAGGACCTGAACCCAATCTGTACCTCATCTGCCCCAACACTGTTATATTTCATCTTGATGCTGTTTGGAACAATGGTGTGAATAAAAGAAAAATATACCTCTTGCAAGCTTTGATAATTATTACATAGTAAGAAGGTGTTAAGGTGAAGATTAATTCACTTGTGTGAGGGAGATTTTATTTAATTTCTTAATTTAATAAGTTGTGGAGACAGTGATGCACAATCCAAATTGTAGGAGGAAATGGTCGTTCCTCCTTAAACAACGTTTCATTGTTATATTTTCTGGCATTTTCTTGATTTGAATTTTTGCAGATGTATAATTTTAAAAAAAATCAAAAATCAGTCACAACTCTTTCAAGCTAAGGAGTGGTGGAAATAAATTTTTCTCCACCTCTTCTTTCGAACCTTTCTTCTTCCTATTGTGACTCTTCCCCCCTCCCGCCTCCCTTTTGCCTTATTTTCCATTTTTCTTTTCCACTCTTCCTCCTCCCTTTTTCATTCCCCCCATTCTTTCATGGTCTCTATCACATTTTCTGGTTCCTGCATATGTGCCATCACAGAGATGAGTAATGAGAAGACAGAGCTGAAAAAGATATTGACCTGTTAAAGGGAGAATGTCATGAGGGCCAAGTCTGACAAGCAACTAATGAGAAACAGCAACCTGAAACCATAGAAAGGTAGAGAGCAAGCAGAAATGCTCCTTAGATGGAGTGCTCACAAATGCTGGCCTGAAAGAGGAATGGGCAATTTCTAGAAAAATAGAGGGTAAGGAAATGACTTCAGGCAGAGGAAATGGCATATGGAAAGACACAAAGGCGGGAATAATGAAAGAGTATATGTATTTCTTATTTGTTTCTCCCACTGGGATGCAAATTCCATGATAGAAGGGTCTTTTGTCTCTATTTGTTGCTAAGATATACCCAGTGTCTAGACAAGTACTTGGCACACAGATGTGCACAGAATGAATAAATGCTGTATTCTAAAGCCTTGTGTATTTGGGATGGTTAGAAAATAAGCAGGCATAACGAAGTTGAAACAAATACAGAGCAGAAAAGATCAAGCAGAGCTTTGTAGATCATGCTAAGAAATCAGCCTGTTATCCTGTGCAGACAAAGGGGAATCACTAAAAAGGACTGTACAGGACAGTGAGAAGGTCAAGAGTGTATCAGAATATTGATGTTGGAGTAACCATTATAGAAAATGGGGAGCACGATTGATTGGGGGTAAGGAAGCCTGTTTGGTTACTGTCAGAAACTGTGATTGAGATAGTAAGACTATAAACTAAGGTAATGACAGTGAAGTAAGGCTATGTTTAAGGGGGAACTCAAGAGAACTTTGGGATGAGACAGATTTGGGAAGAAGAGTATCAGAATAAAAGAATTAGGTTGACCCCACATTTCTGACTGTTCTGGTGATATCACGTACAAATATGTGTAACACACAGGGCAGAGCCCTTTGTACAAGAGGATTAAATAGAGCATATGTGCAAATATGGCTCATATAACATCTTCAAAATAAAATCAACTTGTGGGATGTATATGAAATATGCATCAAGACAACATGGTAGGTTGTTATTACTAGTCTTATTGTCTCACGAGAGCACTTGCCTCTGAACTTAAAACACAATGTTTTAGGAATTCATTTTAATTAGGACATCACTGCAACAAATAAAAGAGGTCATTGCTTGTCATATTCTCCCACAGAGAACCAGGAACAGGAAACTAAATGTAATATCGTAAAGCCAATGGAATTCTCTAAAGACACCTGGCTTAAGGATTATATCCATACATCCATCCTGTTTTGTTGCCAGGTAAGTCACTCAAAGCACAGCGAAATGCCTTAGCATAAAATAAATCAAAGTCTCAGAGATCTGAGGGTATGTGTGTCCATGTACATATGCATACACACACACACACACACACACACACACACACACACACACATGCTCACACACACACACGCTCACACTTGATGTTACATATGTCCTATACACCTAACCCTATGGATTCAAAATTGAAAGAAGAAAAAAATCCATATTTTTGTGAGCAATAAATATGTTTTGGACACTACTCTTATTAAATCCTCACAGCACGCTTATTTTAAATTTCATGGGGGCAGGAACAGTGCCTGGTGTTTGCCATTGTATTTAGAGTGCCTAGCAGAGTGTCTGGCATAGTGGATCAGTCAGTAAGTATTTTTTTAACTAACTCACTGGAGGGAGGGATGGCAGGCAGTTGTCAAGCCCCATTTTATAGTGAGTCATGCAGTGAGTAAAGGACACAGTGGAGATTTGTATGCCCTTTGCTTCCACAGTCTTTGCTATGTTTGCTCTGCCATATTGTTCTCCACAATGACATTGGAAGGGGAGAAGAAGAACAATGTTTTGCTCTGTTTAAGGATAGAAGGGCTACAAAAATAGTGCCAATTTTGATGCTCCTAAAATCAATCTTCTCTAAAAACCTTTGATCTAGAACTTGCCATGATGTCTCTAACTTCCAGTTATGTTATGCCTAAGAACTGTTAGGAGAAATTCTGTTCCCACAAAGCACCAAAGGTGTGCAGGAAATTGACTAGTGACTAACAAAAGTACACTTGAACTTAATAGATCAATTCCAAACTGGCCTTTATCTACTGGACTTCCCATCAAAAATTTCAGTCTCCTAAATCCTCACCCATTAGCCATATTTTTTTGTGGTAATCAAATTCTATTTTTCTATATAATGAGGAATACTATGCTTTCATGTACTAGTATTGAGAAATTACAGACAAATGTTACATTTAGACACTTATGTAATTCAACTGAGAACACAATAGTCCTTTCATCTCACAGCACACTCACTGGCAACTTGAAGAGTCTACTTCAAAAGAAAACATACTTAGTCTCAGCAATCAACAAAAATTAATGGAGGTCCAGAAATTGTCTCTGCATTAGAAGAAAGACTATAAGCAAGTTTGTGTAGCACAGTCTACATCCTCGATATTCTCTGTGGAAACAGAAAACAGGATATCACCAAGGACTGGCATAAAAATGGGGTAATCTGAATTCCTGGTTCCTTTTGGGCAAATTACATATACTCTGAAGATGCCACTCTGTCCAAATGGCCACTAGAAATATAGGTATTATTTCTCTTCCAGGGGCTGCTTAAGCCTGTAATGGAATGGAATTCGAGAAGGTGTGGGAAGGAGACACAGAGGGAGGACAATTTGAATGAGATGGGGGCCTAAGTTAAAATTAAAGGCTTAGCCTCAGTGTTCTAGGTCAGTAGCAAGCCCAGATCAACAAGTAAGCTCAACAATGGATGGAAAAATGGGGGTCAGAAAAGAAGTGACGTAAACTAAGAATTGGAGAAGACAGCTCAAAATTGGAAAGAATTTCAAAAGATGAAAATTTATGACGTTATAGGAACTGAAGTGTTTGTAACTTGTAACTACTGGGTTTTGGCTCCACGGGGGCATTGATAAAAAGGATATCAATAGAGGATATACAGCATAGCTCTTGGGCTGGGGATATTTTATCCATCTTAGTTGGGATACTCTAGCCCTAGGAACAAAAGGCCATGTAAGCCTGATATCCTACATAGTTCTGACAACTGGCAACCCTGGGTCCTCAATCCTACCTCTCAACAATTCCATTGAGTCATTATCTCCTTTCTGATTCTAAATTTTCTACTCTTGGAGGCTTATTAATCTAGGAAATTTCAACCCTGAAAAGACACCAAACAATATAAATTTAACAGTATTCATAAGACTATTTCAGAGGCTAGCAGCTAAGGTTTCTCTTCCACATATGATGCGATAGTTCTGTACTCTGAAAATAGAATATTCAATGGACCAGCATTGCATGTTGATAATCAGGTACCATATAATCAAGTGCTATACTTACAGGTACCCTAGGTTTTACTGTGGTTATTGTTTGGTTATGTTTTTCAGACAGGTTCTCATGTGGACTAAATTGATCTCAAATTCACTGTGTAAATCAAGCTAATCTTGAACTCCTAATTCTCTTGTCTCTATATCCAAATGCTAGAATTGCAGTAAAGTTCCACCACTCCTCACCCAGATGCTCTACTTTTAACCTCTAAATCAGAACACATAATGATATTAAAGATCTCTGTGCCTCCATGAAAGAACCTGACCCAGAGACCCAAAGCTGCAGGATCTCCACAACACAGGGCAACAACAGGATACCTAGGAAGAGTCCTAGTGGGGGCCTAGCATCAATAGTGTAGCAGAAACGAGAGACCTCAAACAAGACCAATGAATCTTTGCAATGAACACTTGCAAGTAAAGATAAATGGACAAAGGAGTTTACGGTGTGACTCACTGTGTCACACTGCAGCTTCCATAATGAGATTTTTAAGTTTTCCCCTTTTATAAGTTTTTCCTTTTTTTTCTTAAATTTTGTTTTATTTGGTGGGGTGCATGAGCAGACGGCGGATGCAAAGTGACAGGGAAATGAATGGGATCAAGATACATGATGTAAAAGACACATAGAATAAATAAATAAATAAATAAAGATTTCTGTGCTTCTTCATGCTAGACATAGTCCGAGGCTGAAATTTGGATAAAATTTGGAGGCTGAAATGTAATCAGTTCTGTGATATTTTGATCCATATGCCCAAGAATTACCTAAAACATTTCTTCTTTTGGCAACTTTGAGACTGATTAATTCAAATCTGCCTGGGCTGTTTTACAATGGAAAAACATTAAGGAAAACATTAGGTATGTGCATGGCATTGGGCTGTACACAGAGAGCTTTTATGAGCTCTTAAGGGAAGCATATGACATGTGCATAGAAGGCACTAGTATGTCCAATTTCCAGATGAAAGCACAGAATCAAAAAGTAAGATTCAAAGTCTTGTTTAAGATCACATTCCTAGAAAACAGTATGACTGGGATTCAATCCCAATGATTCTGTTTCCAAGCACTTCTATACCACAGTGTTAGGGGGTAATATAACTACAAAGAAGACGACCTTTGGTGTGACCACGGTATCTGTGAAGATTCACTGGACGAGGTGATGTTTGAACTGCAACAAGATTGGAGAATATAGGCACGATGCCATATGCCTGCAATTCCAGTACTTGGGAGGCTGGGGCAAAAGAATTGTTCTCCATCTGAGATTAGCTTGGCTACACAATGAGTACCAGGAAGAGGACAAGGAGGAGGAGAAGGAGGCAACAGTTCTTTTGTCAGAAACCCAGGAGAGTGTGGTATAAACAGAGACTGCAGAGGAGCATGGAAATGCCAACAAATCTAAGAGCAGTTTCTGAAGCTGCAGTGAAATAGAAGAGTGAGGATAAAGGTTGGTATTGATAGGAAAAACAAAAATCAAAAAAGGCTTAACCATCTAGGCTGGAAAAGTCTGCATCTGCAAGGCTTACTATGGCATGTTTTAGAGGGTTGAAGCTTACAGCAACGTGAACAATATAAATAACGTAGTTTGATGGAGTTGTCTGGGACCTGCTCATCAGGCTTTGGACCATTGTTCTCTAGATATTTGTTGTTCTCTTAGTAGAAAATGTGTTTTGCAGTACTGGGGATGGTACCGGGGGCCCTACAGATTGTAAGCAAATGCTCTGCTGTGGAACTGTATAACCAGCCCTATAGAACAAACTGAAAAGTTAAAAGCATGGATTGTACTCAGAGTCATATATTAACTACTGTTATCTTCAGCCTGGTGTTCTCACATGGTACTATCTACATTACACACAGGACCAGTCCAAAGCTAGGTCCACTTTTCCATGAGTTTCCACATGAATTTTTCCTTTTTTCTTTTTCTTTATTCTTTATTTTCTTTTCTGTTTTTATGTTTGTTTGTTTGTTTCTTTGTTTTTGGTATTTGGTTTTTTGTTTGTTTTTGTTTTGAGAAAGGGTTTCTCTGTGTACCAGCCCTAGCTGTTCTGGAACTTGCTCTGCAGACCAAACTGACTTCAAACTCATGGAGATCTGCCTGTCTCTGCCTCCCAAGTGCTAGGATTAAAGCTATGCAGCATCACACCCAGCTTGAATTTCTTTTAATAAACCTATTTTTTTCTGTAAACATGTTTGAGAGTTTTAAACAATTCTATTTTATATTACGCAAAAAGTAGAAGTGTATGTGAGAATTTCCTAGAAAAAAAAACAGTATACTGAAAATGGATTAAGGTGGATGATTAGCTGACAAATGAAGTGGCATTTTGTATAAAGAACACAGGCACAGTAACACATCTGCAATTTGATTGCTGAAATTATAGTTCTCTTATCCATGACCAAATGGAATAAAAGTTCAGAGTCACCATTTTCTCTACAGAAGGTATCTGAAGTTATCATTTTAATATGGATGGATTCCACAAATAAAAAGAGGTTTTATAGTGCTCTATAAAATACCTTCAAGTCATTTAAGGTACTAACTATGACTCAGTATTATGTTTAAAGTGTCCAAAATACTGACAATAGACTGTTTTAACCAGGTGAATTGTAGATGAGAATGGACTTGTTACAGATTATGAACAGCCACAAAAGTAGTCTTAGCAACAAAATGCGTGCTTCTCAGTTCCCATGGTCCAGTCTCCACCTTTATTCCTTCCAATTAGCTATTGCAGTTCAGCCTGCTGCCCTTCACTGTATGAAATATCATCTGTATTCATCCATGGAAAATAGTGGCAGCTTTTGACAAGAGCCCCAAAATTCTGCAATGATCTTGCCCATTAATACTACTTAATAGATGAATGAAATTAACACCAGATTGAGGGAATCACTCTTCATATGAGTACAGTATTGGAAAAAGGTTTGTTTTAGCTAGTGCTTATAACTTCCTCATATCACCTTTCATTCCTAAGGAATTAATGTGTACTTACCAAATGTATCTTAGTATTAGTACTCAAGGATATCTTACTGTCCTTAATTGATATGAGCATACCTACAAGTGCATATATCTGATAACATATTTGGCTGATGATTATAATGGTTAGAAAATAAATAGGAATGAAAGAAGAAAAAAGAGATGAAAGGCAAGAAAGGTGAGCAGAGCCAAGGAGAAATAAAGATGGAAGTAAAAGTGATCGAGCTGAAAGAAGGACATGTGACTTCCCACTTAGTAGAGGCCTTCTAATTCTCTGGTACCAATACTAGCCACATAGTGTTTGCTGTCCTTGAAGGGTTTTCCTGTAATGTGGTTGTGCTACAATTAAGTTGGCTTACAAGTGTGCCTATTTGAATATAACTATACCTTTGTTCAAATAAATATAATAATAACTTCATTTTTCATTTAATCATCTGGGGAACCAGGTTACAAGTACACAGAGGCACATGTGACTATGCATACCATTTGAGAAACTATAGACAAAAGAATTTCTGTCCTTGAAAAAGGAGTGGATCTGGAGGGGAGGGGACTCGGGAAGGGACTGAGAGGAATAGAGGGAGGAGAAACTATAATCAAGATATATTGTATGAGAAAAGAATCTATTTTCAGTAAATGAAAAAAAAATTAATTTAAAAGAAAAGAATTTCTGTCCTCACAGAAAGTTCCAGTAGAAAGAGTACTGTGCTAAGCCATTATTTCTAATGTGGTTTGGAGAAACTTTAAAGACACTGCTCACCCCTTTCTCCTCCCTCTCTCTCCCATACTCAAAGCTTGCCTCTATGTGAACTCACTGTGCAGCCAGTAGGTGGTGGCGCACACCTTTAACCCAGCAATTGGGAAGCAGAGGCAAGTGGATCTCGATGAGTTTGAGGCAAGCCTAGTCTATAGAGTGAGTTCCAGGACAGCCAGGGCTGTTACACAGAGAAACCCTGTCTTGAAAATCAAGAAAACAGACTGTAGGAGAACTCATTGTGTTTTCTGACCTACTTAGTCTCCACAATTTACACCTCCTAAGATTAGATGACTGAATCCGTGGTTCAGTCAACAACATCAGTAGCAATGCTTGGAATTTACAATGGACTTATGAGTATGCCAGGTACGTGCAAGTACTTAACTCCTACAATATTCAGTTCCAGTTTTACTTAGGGAAAACTGGGGCATTGTGAGATTGATATGGTGTCCAAAGACAAACTGATAGTGGGAAGCAGACCAGTAATTGACTTGTGGTAGTTTATCTTCAGAGCCATTGGGTAGCCTTAGTAGTAAGGGATTTGGGTACTTTAGAGGATATAGTAATAAAGAAGTAACAGACAACACAGCTTATGTATTTTGAGAATATACAACTAAGTCTGGGAAACTAAAGCCACAAGATAAACACAATGTTCAAAATATCTTGACTCCATAATAAAGTACCTTTCACAGTAATAGGGAATTAGTGTGAGATAAGCTTTCTCAATTACAGATTTTTAACAAAAGTTTATGAAGTATTCACCTTACCTGTTTACCATGAAAGCAATGTCAGAAAACATAGAAATATCTACCATCCTGCAGTTCTTTGAAACAACACATCTCCCTGTGAAGAAATCTCAAGGTCAGACCTCACTTTCCATGAAAACACCCACTGTGACTGCATAGAGAGATTACAGTCATGGGGTAGAGGTACATAAAATGTGAAAACAAAATATCTGAATTCTAGCAAGTTCCAGTGGGTAACAAGCATTGTCCTCTTAGGTGAAACCAATTATTCTCCTAGTGTTTTATCTGTCCATTTGTAATAAAAAGGGGAAATTTTGACATTTGAGTGTGTGACTTGTCAGAGGATGAGTAGTCTGAGATACCTATCCATCGTTTATAGATTTTTCTTTTCCTTCTACCATTTTTACATGTTCTTTTTCCCAGTGGATGAGTGAGGTAAAACTTCTAACTAGTCTGAATTTTAGTGTAGAACATTATTTGCATCATCCCGGGGGATATTCTCTCTAGGATACCAAACAACAAGGGAAAGACAGAATACCTGATCTGAGGAACAGGACCTAGAGAAGGAGAGTATTTATGAAATAAGTATTGATGACTCAGTGTCTTGTTTGATTCAAATGACAAACCATGACAATGCTTTTGGCCTTATTCTGAAGAACTCAGTGGTAGCATACTAGCCACAGGGAAATATGAAAATGCACTCTTTCTAACAAAAATCCAGTCTGAATTAGCATGGTAGTTTGGCAATAAAAATTGCATCACTGTTGAGGTTACATTGTATGCATAAACCAGAAACTGAATGGATTAACTGAGCAATGTCAAGATAAAGCAGAAATATACTTAAAGTATATAATATATTTATGCTGAAATCTATGCTTTCAGAGACCATTTTAACTCACACATACACAAATGCAGCTTAAGGACAAGAACAGTTACAGAGGTTCTTAAAGCACCCGTAGCTTTTTATTTGAGATATAAGAGAAAAAACAGGAACATAAGTGTTTCCATCTCTATCCATTTGGATTTCTCAAATGTTCTGAAGCACTATTTACTCATTACTTTTTAAACCCTGAGCAAAACTTCACTTAATTTCATATCTTTACAATTAGTATCACTGGATTCTGGCAAATTCCTTAAAACATGTAACATCACACTACCTAAATTCTTAACTAGAAGTCAGAAAGAATTAAGCATTTCATGTTTGTATTGACTTTTGACCACTGATGAGTAATGGTTTCATGCTGCCTTTACCATGTTCATTAGGAATAGAATGATTTATTTTAGAAAACAAATTTTGCATTAGTTGCCACTTTGTTCCTGCAATTAACTACAAAATGGGAAACAAATCCTAAAGTGCATCTCACGAAAACAGCTGGCTGATAACTCAATAATCTCCAGAGACCTGGAATGATCAGATGATCATGCTATGGATGCTTCCATGAGTATTTTTACCATTAAAGGCAGAAAGGTATAGAAGAATATCATGGTACAGAAATCCATATTTTTTCCTGAACAATAAAAAATAGGATTTACTGAACAATTCCCACAAATTTGGCTCACTTTAAGACCTATGTGTCCATAAAAAATTGTCAAACTTGGTCAAATGGAGTAGACCAGACAAGTGGGAGTAGAATTACCAATTACATATCCAGTAAATAAACATTGAAAGTATATATCAGTTTCAAGAGGTCCCATTTATTAATTGTTGCTCTTAGTGTCTGTGCTGCTGGTGTCATATTTAGGAAGTGGTCTCCTGTGCCAATGGATTCAAGAGTCCTTCCTACTTTCTCTTCTATCAACTTCAGTGTAGCTGGATTTATATGGAGGTCTTTGATCCACTTGGACTTGAGTTTTGTGCATGGCAACAGATATGGATCTGTTTGCAATCTTCTAC
>LZPO01066299.1:325319-336097 GCA_001675575.1 Neotoma lepida
AGAGTGTATATATATATATATATATATATATATATATATCAGGCCTTAGGTTGAAACATGAGAAATAGACAAAAATGAGTAAGATTCACCTTCTGCTTTCCACAAGTTTGTGAGGTGAGAGTCATCAATATACATTATGTACATATGTGAATTGTCAAAAAATCAATTTAATTAATAAAAATGTATGAAAAAATACTATGTAAAAAGAATGAATTTGTTTGGGATTTTAAAAGATAGAAATCCTATTCTAGATTCCAATATGACTGAATTTTGATGATATTAAGCTACATAAAATAATCTAGTCATAAAAAGCATGATAGTTTTAATTGCCAATTTGATATAACCTAAAACCATATAGGAAGAGAGTTTCAGTGAAAGATTGTCTACATTAGGTTAGTACATGGACATGTCTATGGGGATGGTCTTAATTAAGTTAGTTGATATGGGAAGACCCAGTCGCAGGTAGCAACATTCCCTAGGTATGGGATTCTAAACAGAGCAGAGAATTCAAGCTGAGCATAAGCAAGCAAGTGAGCTCGTATGCATTAATTTATTGCTGCTCTTATGTTACGGGCTATTTGATCACACTGTGTGATGATGTTTCTGTTTTACCTCACCTGCCTAAGGCACCTTCTGATTGGTTTAATAAAGAGTGGGATGGAAAACAGCTAGGCAGGAGGGGATAGGTGGGATTTCTAGGCAAAGATAGAAACTCTGGGAAGGACTCTGAGAAGTGCGAATCGCCAGCGAGAGGTGGAAGAAGTCAAACGTACAGTATGGAGGAGAGGTAACAAGCCACATGGTAGAATATAGATTAATAGAAATAGGTTAATTTAAGTTATAAAATTGGTAACAAGCCTAAGATAAGGCCAAGCTTTCATACTTAATAAGAAGTCTCCTCCAAAAAGGTAAGGAAAGAAAAAAACAAAAACTTGAACATTTACATAAGAGGATACTGAGCCCTAACATATTAAAACATCTCAAAAAGTTTATAGAAAAAGAATAAAAAATAAGTCTCTATGTCATTATTTGGGAGCTGGTGGAAAGTCTGACTTCACTCTTAAGTGTAATGCAACTGGCTGTTTGAGGTATCTGCTTTGTCTTTGCCACAGTAATTGACTGTAACCTGAAATTATGGATCCTTTCTCTTCTAAGTTCCTTTCTTTTCAGGGTATTTTAATACAATAATCAAAAAGAAACCAAAAAAGTTCTTAAACTATGGATGCCATATATACCCTCACACACTAGTCAAGCACTTAGAAAAGGAGGTAGCAGTCGGTATTAGTGAAAATGGAGAACTGCTTTTCAACTTATGAAGAGCATTGCCTTAGCCCTACAACTATCACTATAGTTTTATACTGTTCAAATTTCGTTGAAAAGTTAGATTTTATGTTAGCTGCTCTAAACCCAATATATAACACAAGGTGCTTTGATTATTGGATAACAAAGCACAGCCTTTGGTTTGAGGCTTGTTTGTTTTCTAAGCAGAAGCAAAGTAAAACCATGATTATGGAGCTTTTGTCAGTTCACTATGAAGGTTTTTTTTTTTTTTTAATTCTTGTGCTTTTGCCTTAAGATCAACAAAGCAATAATGTCATTGGTTCCACTAAAATGAGAGCATTTCTAGAGATATCCTCCAGCCAAAAAATTAATTACCTACATCCTTAACAGAATAAAGGATTTTGGGGGGAAATATTAATGGCATCACATCTAACCTCACTAGTAGTAATGCGTTTTGGTTTACATAGTAGCCTCTGTGCAGAGAGGTCCAATGGGGACATGCCAACATTTAGAACCTATCTCCTAAAGACATCCTGTACAGGAAGGAAGGATGCCATAAGTATCCTCAGTATGGGCAGGTCTATGCAGAAGAGGAAGTTTAGATTGTTTTTAAGTCATAGCAAGTACGTTGAGACTAGGAAGTCAGTGCTTCACAGATTCACAGGTAGGAACTAGTATCCCATAATTTTTGTTTGTTCATTTGGTCTTCAGCTAGCCAAATTACCAAGGTTCATAGACTCTTGGGAATTTAGGAAGACACCAAGAGTGGAGGTAATAGAGAAGAGTGCCAGGAAAGAAAATGAAGGGAATTGAGGTCCTTTGTCTCAGTGAGCAACTTTCTACAATGCCTCTGCCCAACCAGTATTTTAGTAAATAGCATAGATTTTCCTATACCATCTGTCCTACCTTGCTGTGATAAAACACGATGACTAAAAGCAACCCAGAAAGAGTTTATTTGGCTTATACATCCTGAACACAGTCCATCACGAAGGAAAGTCAAGGTAGGGAGGGACCGGGAGGTAGGGACCAAAAAGGGGTCATGGAGAAACACAGCTTACTGGGTTCCTTCTCTTGACTTGTTTAGCTTGCTTTCTTATACAACCTAAGACCACCTGCCCAGAGAACAGCACCTCCTGCAGTGAGCTGAGCCTTCCTATACCAAACATTAATCAAGGAAATACCCCACAAACTTGACTACATGTCAGTCTGATGGAGGAATTTTCTCAACTGAGGTTCCCTCTTCCCAGATAACCTTATCTTGTGTCAAGTTGATAAAAAAAAAAAAACTAAACAGTACAGCGTCTCTCCACTTTTGTCAATTATAGAGAAGAAAAAGAAAGTTATCCTTATGCAAATTCCCTATAAGACCTTTGTCTGCACAACCCAAGGCCTGAGAAATACTGTAGACAAACAGATCAGAAGAGGTGGAAAGGATTTCCAGCCTCCGCCTCAGGTTACTCTAGACAAGTAGGACCACAAACAGAAGATACATGGAGCAATTGAGCTACGAGTCTCTTTCCTTCTAGCTTATCTTCAAGGGAAGAACAAATCCATCCTCTGGCCAGTGACAATTAAAAAGGACCTTGGCTATCCTATCCCCAAACTTGAGGAACATTATTAGTAAAATGATTACTATTTATTTGTTTTGAGTTTTATGTGTTTGAGTGCTTTATCTACATGCATGTAACTGTACTGTATGTACAGTATGTTCCTGATGACCAAAGCATGCAGAAGAGTCATACATCTTGGAATTACAGACAGTTGTGAACTGCCATGTGGGTGCTGGGAATAGAACCCTAGTCCTTTGAAAGAGCAGTACACATTCTTACCTAACAAAACATTTTTTCCAGTTCCTGAAATAATTTTCTTTTTTTTTTTTTGTTTTTTGTTTTTCGAGACAAGGTTTCTCTGTGTAGCTTTGCGCCTTTCCTGGAACTCACTCAGTAGCCCAGGCTGGCCTCAAACTCACAGAGATCCGCCTGCCTCTGCCTCCCAAGTGCTGGGATTAAAGGCATGCGCCACCACTGCCCGGCATAATTTTCTTATTTATCATCAATGGAAATAGAAGCCATGTGGTCATAAAGCTTAAAATATTGTTTTCCAATAAGATATCTTAAGAGATTTGGATAAGTACTAAAGCAGAGCAAGAGGGATCATGCTTGTAGTCCATTCTCAGAGAAAAAGACGGGCAGACAGAAAGATAGACAGAACTTCAAATCTATATACTTTGCTTACTTAAAAAACTGTACCCTGTTTACAATCAGCTATTGCATCTATCACTCTACATCAACTCATTAAATATTTTTCGTGGTTGTCTAAACACTATTACATTTTTCGTGGTTGTCTAAACACTATTACTAAGCATATTTGACAAATGAGAAAATTGAAGCATAGGATAGTTGAAGAACTCACCTAATGCTACAATGCTTGTGCATTACAAAGATAAAGTTCAAATCCAAACCAGCTAGCTGTAAAACCATAACCACTTCCTATCTGCCTTTATACACATATGGCAGCAATGAAGCCTAAGTCCATTACTAATCATGAGAATTATAATCAAAGTAGCATTTGGTTGCCATCTACACAATTTTTATCTTTTCATTCATGTTCAAACAAGGAACAAATGAAAATGAAACCATGGACCCATTTTCCTCAGCCAATATCATGGACTTGAAACTGAATTTGTTCTCCAGTAAGCTAGCAAATACTATTAATCATTTCAGCATCAGGAACATGTGCAGCTTCACAAGGAAGGGAAGTGGGCACATTACCCACCCAGAAGAAGCATTATGTGAAGGTTGACATATCACCCAACTTAGCTGTAGAGTTTAAGAAGCAATGTAATTTCCAGTTAAAATTATTTTAAAAATGGAAATGTGCTATATTCAATTTTCTTATCATACATGCTTATAAACAATATATTGAAACAAGGAGTCACAGGAAGAAAACATTGAAAATTTACATAAATAAAATAGACACAAAATGTTATTATCTTGCCAATACTTCAGGGTAAATCTCAAATACTGCTATACCATTGGTTGAGCAACAGATATTTCAAATGAACAAAATCTCAAAAAAACTAGAAGAAAGACAACATATTAAAACTATGAAGATATATACTGAAGTAAATGCCTCATTAATTTAACAGTCCAGGAGATGTGAACCCCCTTAGCATGTAGCTAAGTAACTGGATATATGGGTAAGAAGCAGAAAAGGCCTGGTTAAGGGTTGTCTGATATGCACTAGGAATGTGTGTCTCATCTGCAAAAACAACAGCATATTTAGGAGGAGGTGAATCTTTATCTTCTTTTCTAAGGATCTAATGATGGAAGGATTTACATTCTCCTGGATCACCATCCTTTTCTTTCCCCTACAGTGTTAGCTCCTAAACTCTGCTCCTAAGCCAATAATAATCATTGGGCTTATTCTAAATACCCTGCTGAGATTACTGGAGCTTGAAAGAAGTATCAACACCACAATGGAAGGTCCAAGTCTAGCAAGTAACTCCAGATATGCAGTTCCAGAGCTTAAATCTAAAACCCCAAATTCCAAACTGGATAACTTTCAGCTAAAGTGAAGATTTAGCTGGTGTTCATTCCATTGAATAATTTTGTCACTGACCAAAATGACTTCTTGGCTTGAAGAATGAATAAAGTTTTCTGGTCTAAATGATGTCTAAAAATCTTAATATTACTAAATTAACTGATGGCACTAGCAGTGGCATGTATCAAAGAATATTAATGAATTCCTAAAATCTTATAAGAAGTTTCTTGGTGATTATTCAGTGTTAGGCTATAAAATATATGCTTAATAATTTGGTGATAAACCAAATGTCCTGTTCATTAATTTGTTCAATATTGACAAGTGAATAAAAATGCAATTTGCACTATTTCATTCCTAACCTATAATACTTTAGAAAAGATGAAATATGTTTCATTATAATTATATAAATAGCCACACATCAAAACAATAGTTTGATTAGTGAAGTACAATAACAGCTCTCTCTGGCTTTCCACTATTTCCTAGTGAGCAACGGCAAGCAGAGTCTCTTTTTCCACCTAACTCACAACCTATTGTCTGGAAGTTTTTTGGTGAGCTCTTTTCCTTAACTATCATTAGCTGAAACCTGTGCTTTCCAAAGACTGCATCATTAACCCCTTTCTCTTCTACATCTCTATTTTCTCCTGCTATGAATATCATCTACTCTCTGGTTCAACTACCCATATGCTAATAAGCCTCAAATGGCCTTATTTTCTGTGGTACACTTCCTTGGTAATTAAGGCAGCAAACCAGATTTCTAATCCTCATTATAGGTGAGAAGGCTCATAGAAAGTGCCTTCTAACTATTTTCATAATGGATGAGTAAGTAAATGGATTTATGCTACATAATGATAAGCTGTTATTTATTGCAGATGCCTTGGCTATATGACACACAGCAGGAATGTGCATTAATAAGTTAGGAAGCACACAGGTATAAAAATAAGAAAATTAGTTACTACTTTTTGGAAATGATCCAGGTTCTGAATGTGAATATTGTCATTCAAAATGGCTCTGTACTTTCATAAGCATACAGAAGAAATAGACTTGAAGAAATCTGCAAACATTAGAATATATGATTGAAACTTGGGTGTGACACAGAGAGCGTAAATGTCCTCTCTTTTGGTAACTCAAACACATCATTTACAACTGGGGAGAAAGGAAGAGCTAATCCATCTTGCTGCATCATTTAAAAATACAATCACAAAAACACATTATGGGACTACTATAAACAGGCATATCATATTTAAACAGAAGATGAAAGAAAAAGTTGTACAGTGATCCTGTATTCTGAACACTTATGCTGACATATTTCCTATTGTAGATTTGGAATGTCTACATTTCTTCTTCAGGCTATTCATCAGTACATTCAAATATTCCAGTGATCACTAAGAAGAACAGAAGTTAATGATGATCAATATAAGTTTTAGAAGCTGAAGGCTGAGGTGTATACATTCTCCCTTTAATATGCTTCCCTGGCTATCTAGTGTCATACACACATGAATAAAATTTGTGTTCAGCTTGCAAGGAATTTTTGGAAACATATTTCTTACTTTACATGCATAACCTTTTTAATTCACAAAAAGGATTTATTTTATTTTTATTTGTGTGTCTGTCTCTCTGTGTACATGTGGGTACCTGCAGAGGCCAGGAGAGGGTTTCAGATCTCCTGGAATTGTGGTCCTAGGGATTTGGAGTGAATCAAGTCCTGTGCTCTAAGAACAGCAAGTGGTTTTAAACACTGAACCATCTCTCCAGATCCAATACCATGTTTCAAACATCTCCACCATTGAAAAGAAATAGCACTTGCATTCCTACAATAATGAATTTATTATTTACTAAAATAAAGCATGATCTGGCTACTCTGGGAGCAAATTGATAAACACAGTTTCCTTAAGCAACTTGTTCCATGCCCTTGAACTTTATTTTACTACAAGTATATCCTGTTCAGAACATCAAGAGGCAATGTTGATCATGACCAATATTTTCACAAGTGTTGGACTTGATCACAGCTAGAGTTAACAGCTCATGATATTCACCTTAAAATTTTCCAACCCTAAAGTACTTCCATACAAAACTCTAGGCAAAGGGCCTAGTCCAGTCCCATGGAGGCTCCACAGGTGTCGGTCTGAAGTTCATGAGTTCCCAAGTGTTTGGTTTAGTTATTTCTGCAGGTTTCCCCATCATGATCTTGATGCCCTTTGCTCATAGAATCCCTTTTTTCTCTCTTCGACTGGATTCCTGGAACTCAGCCTGGTGCTTGGCTGTGGATCTCTGCATCTGCTTCCATCAGTTACTGGATAAAGACTCGATGATGACAGGGTAACAGTTGTGTAGCTTGATCTGTTTTAGGGGCCCCCTGGCAGTAGGATCAGGATCCATCCCTGGTGCATGAGCTGGCTTTTTGGAGACCACTACCTATGGTAAGACACCTTGCACAGCCTTGATGCAGGGGGAGGGGCTTGGACCTGACTCTACTGAATATATCAGGCTCTGTGGACTCCCCATGAGAGACCTTGCCTTGATGGAGGAGGGAATGGGGGATGGGTAGGGGGGAAAGGAGGGAGGGGCTGGAGGAGAGAGGGATCTGTGATTGGTATGTAAAATGAATAAAAAAATTCCTTAATAAAAAAGAAAACTCTAGACAAACTGAGATGCTAAACAAATAGGAACTATTGTTATTTATTTTCATATTTAGTCATATTTCTGAGTTGCAACTTTCTGGTATTGTCACAAACATCAAGAGTAGGCAGAGCCCATCTGAAAATAGTGTGCATAATTAGAGGTCTAACAGAGACAGAGCTACAAGAAAAAAATGTCATAGCTATGGGAAATAGCACAGACATCTAACCATAATAGGAGACTGATTAAATTTGACAGTTGAGTCACGCAATGAACTCTGTGTAGACATAAAAAAATGATGTAAAAGTATAATGAAATTGGAAAATATTCATGATCTACTGCTCAGTGGGGAAAAAAAAAGCAGGTTATACATCTGAATGAGGTTAAATGACCTGTCTAATAATAGAATTAATAAGTGAAACATACATAAAAGAGTCAAAATTATCCAACCCTAAACTGTGTTCATAACCTTGCCACATTAAACCATCTCTATTAAAGGTTAGAGACTCCAAAAAGTCAAAACAACCACCAGTCTTAAATTCTTAAAACACTTTTCATGGATTCCTATCAAAAGACTTTTAAAATATATAAAACTAATAAAGTGCTAAGAACAAAGGTTTGAGCATCTTAGAAGGGTCTACCTGGAAAATACGTGTTCATGCCTGGAGACTGGCTAACATTTGAAAAAATACAGATTTTCTATTTTTGTAGAAATGCTTTGTGTATTACCTGTAAAGTGAGCCTTCTATATTCTTTGTTGATTTCACAGATGAATACAAGGTATTTAGATTGTATTCATCTCAAGCTTGCCCCAAATACTACTAGACTTCTCCCCATATCCCCCTCTCAACTTCATGTATTCTTTTTATATAACCCACAGCAACTGTGGTTGCTGGCATAGGACCTACAAAAGATCAAGCCAGTCAATAATCTAGCATAGAGATGGAGGGGATTCACAAGACCTCACCCCTAGCTGAAGAGTTACTGGCCACTGATGGCCACTGGGAGAAAAAAAACTCAGTATTCTTCAAGGGTGTGGTTTCTGATAGGTGGCCATGTTCCAGTGGATGGCACCCTATAGCTATGCATATACCAGCAGTACAAATTGAATCATTGGGTTATAAAATATTAAATATAAATGTATATGTTATAAAATGATTAATGGCCTTGTGCAAAGTAATTAGGCAACTTGATCCAAAATTGTGGTCTATGAAGGATACGATTATGCTTAGATATTTTCTAAAGTGTCCAAGTTTCTCAGTAAAAATGAAAAAATATAAGCTATGATTTGTTTTACTAAAGATGGATAACAAAAGCATTACATTTAGAAAGACTTGGGTTGGATTTACAGCAGGACCTCCCCTAACCCGCAACATGCAAGGAACTTCTATGTAAGGAGAAAAGATGTTCTCTCAAAGTAGACAAAATCCTATATGTATAAGTAAACTGAACCTTTGGCAAAAGTTTCCCTTCCTTAGGAGTACATAGACTTGATTCTAGTCCTTAACATCTCATTATCCAGGTGTCTTTGGGCATTTTATAAATCCCAAACTTCCTTTGAAATTGAGACTCCAGGTCTAGGGCAGGCCCATGGTTATATAGTGCTAAACCATCAGGAAAAAGGGATAGTCTGCCCACGCTAACGTGAGAAAACTGCTTACTTGCTGCCACCTAAGGATCCTAGAAGAAATATTACTGATGGTGATAAAATAGTGTATATCAATCAATACTGGCCCTGACAAGGTTAGTAATGGATGGTGGAGGGGTCATAAGGCCTTCCTCCTCCCTTTAGGACTATTGGCCAGAAAGAAAGGAAGGAAGGAAGGAGGGANGGANGGANGGAAGGAAGGAAGGAAGGAAGGAAGGAAGGAAGGAAGGAAGGAAGGAAGGAAGGAAGGAAGGAAGGAAGGAAGGAAGGAGGAAAGATTCTGAAGAGGACAATTTGTTGTCCCCAGTTTTGTACCCACTAAGGGGCTCACCATGCTCCAATGGATAGACCCTAATGTGTGATCACATAGACAACCCAGATTAAAATCAGTGGATCACAAAGCAAAACAAAGAGACACGAAAGTGGAAAGGGAATTGGAGGGAAGGCTGAAGTGTTGGTGTCCATAGGGGTGTCGATAAGAAAAGGTGGGGGAAGGGGTAATCAGAATGAATTTCACAAAAGCATAAAACTTGTCAAAATAAATTTAATTAATACAAAATAGAGTTCATGGTTTCCCTCAGCTTTGGTACTTAGAAGAGAAATTAAATTCAAACAATCAAACTGAAAACTCTTGGGACTATAGAAATGGCTCAATAGTTAAAAGCATGTATTGCCCTTGCAGAGGAACCAGCACACACATTTGGCAGCTCATAACTTCCTGTAATTCCAGCTCCAAGGGAATTGAATGCCTCTACACTCCACTGGCACCTAAACTCAGATGCACATACCAATACACAAAAATACACAGAGACGCACAATTAAAAATAATAAATGTAAAATGGAAACTCAATCTTTGAAATAAATAGTTGTTATCACTTTCACAGACATATTGCATTTTTGTGGTGGGTCTGGTACATCCACCTTACAAGAGACTTAGAAAATTCTAGTCAACATTCTTTTCTTCCAATCTTGACTCACTGTATGACCTGAATATAACCTTGCCCATCTTTGTACCAGATTTCTCCCTCTAAATCATTTATAGATGGTCTGTGTCTTCTCTAAAGGTCATTTTTGCTCTAACCTTTATAAGTATATTGTAGTTATTTTTTTTACTCTTAGGGGGCCTACCACCCAGCATCCAAATAAATTCATAGATACTTATTCTTACTTATGAATACCCGGTCTTAGCTTGGCTTGTCTCTAGTCAGCTTTTCTAACTCAAATTATCCTGTTTCTCTTTAACTGCTTTTTACCTTTCTTTATTCTATATATCTTTCTTTCCTTCTTAGTCTGTGGCTGTCTGTGTGGCTGTGCTGCTGGCCCCTGATGTCCTCCTCTCCTTCTCCTTTTCTCGCTCTTCACTCCCTTCCCTAGATTTCTCCTCCCATTTATTCTCTCTGCCTGCCAGCCCTGCCTATTCTTTAACCTGCCTAGCTATTGGCCATTCAGCTCTTTATTAGACCAATCAGGTGTTTTATACAGGCACAGTAACACAGCTTTACAGAGTTAAACAAATGCAACATAAAAGAATACAATATGTCTTTGTACCATTAAACAAATATTCCACACCATAAATGAATATGGTTCCAATTTCCTTTTCCAGAGAAAGGACATGCAAGAAGAAAGACAGAAAGAAAGAATGAAAGAAAGAAGTAAGGAAAGAAAGGAAGGAAGGAAGGAAGGAAGGAAG